>CM035417.1:125228446-125633446 GCA_020310875.1 Ceratopteris richardii | reverse complement strand
CGTTTGATACGCTGACATACAATGCATTGAGAAACATAATGTGCAATGTCTTTTTCCATGTGTGGCCAAAAGAAGAAATCTTTGCAAGGAGAAATGGTGCTTTGTATGCCTCTATGACCCATGTAAGATGGTTCATGCATTTCTTTAATGAGAAAATCTTTAAAAGCTTGGGTTATGCACAATCTATGTTGAAAATAGAGAAAACCATTATGAAATGTATAATGTTCATCAGATAAAGATGCAGCATTATTGAAGTCATGCCATGCACGTGAAAAATACAAATCAGATGCATAAGTGGAAACCATGTCTTGAAAAGAATGAATTTGAATGGCAGAAGTATTATTCAAAACAACGGAATTCGAAGGAAAACGGCTAAGAGCATCAGCTACGACATTAGCTTTACCTGGCTGATATTGTATCATGGGTTGGAAATTTTGAATGAATGATGCCCATTTTAGATGCCTATCAGAGATTAACGGCTGACTTAATAAATGCTTAATAGCTTGTTGATCGGTTTTGATTAATACTTCAGAGCCCATAAGATAGTGTTTCCAAATTCGCAAAGCATGCACAACTGCTAACAATTCTTTATCATACGTACTATAATTCTGTTCTGAGGGTTTAAGCTTTCTACTCTCAAATGCAATGGGATGGTCATTTTGCATCAGAACAACACCTATTCCTGAACCGCTAGCATCAGTAACAACATGAAAGGGTTGTGAGAAATCAGGTAATTGTAAAACAGGTGCATGTGAAAGTGCATGTTTAAGTTTGTCAAAGGACTGTTGTTGGGTAATTCCCCATGCAAATTTTATTTTCTTTTTCAACAACAAAGTCAGAGGCAATGCTAAATAAGAAATATTTCGAACAAACTTCCTATAGAAACTAGCCAACCCAAGAAAAGAACGAACATCATTGACTGATTGTGGTGTTGGCCATTCTACTATAACTCTAATCTTTTTCGGATCCACATGCACACCTTCACTTGAAATAATATGTCCTAAATATTCTAGCTTACATTGAAATAAGTAACTCTTTTCAGGATTAGCATATAATGTGTTCTCTCGTAACAAATGAAAAACTGTTTCAAGATGCTTTTCATGTTCACTATCATTCTTAATGTAAACAAGTATGTCATCAAAGAATACAAGAACAAAAGCTTGGTAATCAAGAAAAATATTGTTCATCATTCGCGCAAATGTAGCAGGGGCATTAGTAAGTCCAAACGGCATTACCATAAATTCATAATGGCCATTTTGAGTTCTAAATGCAGTCTTAAAAATATCAGTTTGTGTCATACGAATCTGATGGTAACCCGATTTAAGATCAATTTTACTAAAAACACGAGCTCCTCGTAACTTATCTAAGAGATCATCTATTCGAGGAATAGGATATCTATTCTTGATCGTGATCTGGTTAAGGGCTCTATAATCAATGCACATTCGATAAGTTTTATTCTTCTTCTCTACTAAGAGAACTGGTGCTCCAAATGGGGAAGAACTAGGCCTTATAAGTCCTTTTTGTAGTAGGTCTTTTACTTGATTTTCTATTTCCTTTTGATGTAGTGGGCCATGTCTATAAGGTGCTTTATGAGGAGGAGAACTACCAGGGACTAAGTCTATGCAATGATCAAAGGATCCTCGAACTCGTGGTAGTTCAGAGGGATATTCAGAAATAAAACAATCCTTATAAGTACTCATGAAAGGTTTATATGCATCTGGAAGTGTATGAGTATAATCATTGATGACATTGACAAAAACAATGCATGAGTTGAATCCTTTCCTAAATGCACGCTTTACTTGAGTGTGACTAATCAATGGAAATGGCTGGAAATCATGCTGTGTAGACAAAGTAATGATTTGACCTTTGAAAACAAACTTAAAGGTATGAGTATGGTAGTCAATACGTGGGTTATAATGGTGACGAAAAGGCATACGTAGTATAACATCATAAGATTGCAAAGGTGCAATTAAAAATGTTCGTGAATCAACATAAGGGCCTATGCTAATCGTAACATCTTGCACTTCTCATGTTACATTATAATGACTACCTTGAAATGCAGCTTTCACTTTATACAACGAAGGAAACGTTTGTAATTTAAGTTCTTGTACTAATAAATGTGAAATGAAGTCATGTGAACTACCATCGTCATGTAGAATTTTAACTAGTTTGTTATTTATTGTACCCTGCATGCAAAGAAGAGAGTGTAGAGAGATATCGTTACCCAAGGTACTTAAATCCTTCTCCAGTGATTCCTCTGTCCAAACAGGAGGAATTTCTTCATTATAGACCTCCATGTTATGCAATCAAGCTGTAGTCGGTTTCATATGAAGAGGTTGCAATCTGCACCTTATTTTTGTATGTCCAGGTTTACCACAATTCCAGCAAGTGATTCATGGTCGCTTCTGTTGGGCATTCACTGCTCAAGTTTGAAGGGTAGGTGGTTTGGTTGGTTGGAGAGATGAAGCAATGGGTGAAGTTGAGTAATTGGATTGTAGAGGTCGAGGAAAACTAGGATAAGATGGGGCATTAAAATTACGCTTCATAGGAAATGAAGGTTTAACAGGAAATGGTCGTGGACGTGGTTGTTGTAGACGGAGTGACTTGGTTATGGACTGGAATTCTTTTTCTGCATCATAAGCAAAAGATATAGTCTCGTTGAGGGTTGTAGGTCATAGGGTGTGAAGCTTAGCTTGGATACCCACTTCCAAACCATCTTCGTATTTCTGTTGCAAGATATCCTCTGATACATCTTCAAGCATTCATACAAGTAGTAAATTTTGCCAGAACCGCTCTGTGTAGGTAGTAACCGTATCACCCTTCTTCCATGTAAGGGTCGTCCATGCACGTCGAACATGCAAATGGTATTGAGGAGGAAGAAATGAATCCTTCACGTTTTCTTGAAAAGCCTTCCAAGTTGTTGGACGCTCTGTACTGTGTCGCAGGACATTCCACCAGAGTTGAGCTTTACCTACTAAATAGTTAGTGGCAAATTTAACTTTTTCACTTTCAGCATACATTTCACCGGTATAAAAATCATCAAACTGCGACAACCAAGAAAGTACTAAAGGCCCATCCTTTCGGCCATCAAATTGTAGAAACTGGTAGTTTCTATTACCAATCTTTGAATGAGTAACATCAGATTGGGCAGACACAATAGCTTTTACTACTCTCGTAAGGTTGTCTTCCTCAGCTTGCATCCTTTGGAGGATTTCTTCACGTTGTCGGATCTCGTTCTGAGCTCCTTGAAGCTCATGCTGCAAGAGCTCTAGTTGTTGTTCAAGTGTTGCCGCAGGTAGAGGTGAATTACTGTAATCCTCCATGGTGCTCTTGGACCCTTGCTCTCAACCTTGGTGTATTGAACCTTCTTGTTTGCAACCTTGGTGTCTCGATCCCGTGTTTGCAACCTTGCTTGGTATCTTGAACACTCAATCAAGTGCCACCCAAGGATTTTGAAGGAATTCACACTTCCAAGCTAGCTCATTGGAAAGTTCATTCCGAGAGCTTTGCAACGGTATATTACACGCCTCAATCCGACCTACGGAGTGAGAGATACACTTGATTCTTTGTTGGGTCCATCCTTGAAATCGTCGCGAGCGCCTTTCATAAATAAGAAAGAGAGAGAACTTGAGTACAACTCCAAGAGATGGTGGAGTGGTCAAAGTACTTCCCTTGAAAGTAGGAGGTTGTGGGTTCAAATCCTCCTACCTTAGGGACTCTAAACCTCTCTATTACCACTCAAAAATTAAAATTGTCTCGCGCGTAGCCAACGGTCGCCAAGGGAGCCTTGGGTGCCAATGTTGCCAATATATTGCCTAAGTTCTTTGCCTTGGTCGACGCCTTGGAGTAAGCCGAAGCAGAAGACGTAGGTGAAAACGTAGGTTCTGGTTCTGGATCAGAAACAGAAACCGAAACCGAAACCGAAACCGAAACCGAAGATGGAGATGGAGATGGAGATGGAGATGGAGATGGAGATGGAGATGGAATTCAGAATCGCGAACAGAGAACAGAACCCTCTGTATTGACGCGTGCAGAGCTCTGATACCACTGTTGTCAGGATCTTGCTCACGCTCAAACAGAGGTTATGAACGCAGAAAAACACACCCAAGAATAAACGCAACAAGAGACGAGAAAGTACGCAGATTGGGTGCAATCTCCCCCCATGCACTCTGTTTTGACAGTCCACAGAGTGCATGTATTTATAGGACTTTTGATTACGTCGAAAATAGTGGTTACATGAGGGCGGCTTTGAAAAGCAGGCATGAAACTAAAAGTTGGTAACTTTTACAGAAAGCCATTGCTTTTAATAACAGAAACTGCGGTCTACAACGACCATTATTCTAACCATTACTTTTCTAACAATAGAACCTTCTATGCAGGTTTATTTACAAAATAAATAATAATTATTCGGATTATTGATGTCCGCCCTTTCACGCCTTGCACGCTCCTCACGAATCTTCTGCTGCTATATCAAAAACATCAAAAACATATTAATATATTAGTAATTTAACATTTTAACAATGCCTTGTTCAATAATATACAACATGCCTCTCAGTTGACAAGCAACTGACCTCAGTTGATAAAATAATTCAACACTCTAGCAATTATAATGCAGTGTTCAACATATTCCATATTACTGTTAGAATCCAACAATGCATTGGCCAACATATTTCATGTTACAATCCAACAATGCATTGGCTATTCGATATTTCAATCCAACAATGCATTGGCCAACATATTTCATGTTACAACCCAACAATGCATTGGCTATTCGATATTTCAATCCAACAATGCATTGGCTATTCGATATTTCAATCCAACAATGCATTGTTCAACATATTCCATAAGGTATAACATGCCCCTCAGTTGAACAAACAACTGACCTCAGTTGATAAAATAATAAACATGGATGGCCAGTCACATGTTTCATCACTGAATAAAGAAAATAGGCATGTGCCATGTAAAAATACATGCATGGAAATGTTCATGGAGCTGTTACATTAATGTGTTTGTGTATGATATGCAGAAATTAAGTGGTCATAATGAGGTGTTAATTGTGTTTTATGTATCCATTGACATTCTTCAATAGAGTGATTTTTGTACTTAACCAAATATCGATGATATTGAGTACTAGTGCGTGTAGTAGTGACATCATAATCAATGATTTTCTCAGGGACTAAGATTTCCGATTGTTCTTCAATTAAAGGAGGGTCATCAAGAAGTGGAGCAAGTGGTAAAGTTCCTTTAAATGGTTTAAGTAAACTAATATGAAAAGAATTATGAATGGTCCAATGGGATGGAATATCTAATCGAAATGAATTATCATTAATTTTTTTGAGAATGCGAAACGGTCCATAATAGCGTGGTGCAAGTTTAATTTTAGGATGCTGCAAAATATTTTTGAGACGTCTTTTAATTATTCGCAACCATACAAAATCATTTTCCCTAAATTCTTTGGCTACTTGTTTAGTATTGATATTATGTGTATAGCGCTCTTGACTTTTCCTAATGTGCTTGTGAACATCATGAAGCATAGAAACGTGATCTTGAGCAATAGAGTCAGCCATCGGAATGTCGGTTTGGGTGAGGGACATGGGAGTGGGAAGCTTTTTACCAAAAACAATTTCAAAAGGTGCACGACCATAGTGGTGTGTGCAGTGTTATTATAAGCAAATTGAAGCAATGGCAACTTGTCATCCTAGTTATTAGGATTATCGAATGAATAACAACGCAATAAATCAAGAATAGTACTATTTGTAGCCTCACTCTGTCCATTACTTTCAGGATGAAATGCAGAGCTAAAATCTATTTTAGAACCAAAATGTTGAAATAAGGCAACCCAAAAATGATTACAAAACCTAACATCACGATCAGATAACATTACTTTAGGAAATCCATGATGTGGAAAAATGCATTTAATGAATAATTTTGCAGCTTGAGGTGCAGTTAAAGTTTTTCTACATGGAATGAAATATGCATATTTACTAAACCTATCAACTATTGTCCAAATCATATTATTATGTGATGAAGTGATAGGAAGACCTGTGATAAAATCCATAGAGATTTGTTCCCATGGTTCATTTGGAATAGGAAGTGGCATTAATAATCCAACATGATGACGTTTGATACGCTGACATACAATGCATTGAGAAACATAATGTGCAATGTCTTTTTCCATGTGTGGCCAAAAGAAGAAATCTTTGCAAGGAGAAATGGTGCTTTGTATGCCTCTATGACCCATGTAAGATGGTTCATGCATTTCTTTAATGAGAAAATCTTTAAAAGCTTGGGTTATGCACAATCTATGTTGAAAATAGAGAAAACCATTATGAGATGTATAATGTTCATCAGATAAAGATGCAGCATTATTGAAGTCATGCCATGCACGTGAAAAATACAAATCAGATGCATAAGTGGAAACCATGTCTTGAAAAGAATGAATTTGAATGGTAGAAATATTATTCAAAACAACGGAATTCGAAGGAAAACGGCTAAGAGCATCAGCTATGACATTAGCTTTACCTGGCTGATATTGTATCATGGGTTGGAAATTTTGAATGAATGATGCCCATTTAAGATGCCTATCAGAGATTAAGGGCTGGCTTAATAAATGCTTAATAGCCTGTTGATCGGTTTTGATTAATACTTCAGAGCCCATAAGATAGTGTTTCCAAATTCACAAAGCATGCACAACTACTAACAATTCTTTATCATACGTACTATAATTCTGTTATGAGGGTTTAAGCTTTCTACTCTCAAATGCAATGGGATGGTCATTTTGCATCAGAACAGCACCTATTCCTAAACCGCTAGCATCAGTAACAACATGAAAGGGTTGTGAGAAATCAGGTAATTGTAAAACAGGTGCATGTGAAAGTGCATGTTTGAGTTTGTCAAAGGACTGTTGTTGGGTAATTCCCCATGCAAATTTTATTTTCTTTTTCAACAACAAAGTAAGAGGCAATGCTAAATAAGAAAAATTTCGAATAAACTTCCTATAGAAACTAGCCAACCCAAGAAAAGAACGAACATCATTGACTGATTGTGGTGTTGGCCATTCTACTATAACTCTAATCTTTTACGGATCCACATGCACACCTTCACTTGAAATAATATGTCCTAAATATTCTAGCTTACATTGAAAGAAGTAACTCTTTTCAGGATTAGCATATAATGTGTTCTCTCGTAACAAATGAAAAACTGTTTCAAGATACTTTTCATGTTCACTATCATTCTTACTGTAAACAAGTATGTCATCAAAGAATACAAGAACAAAAGCTTGGTAATCAAGAAAAATATTGCTCATCATTCGCGCAAATGTAGCAGGGGCATTAGTAAGTCCAAACGGCATTACCATAAATTCATAATGGCCATTTTGAGTTCTAAATGCAGTCTTAAAAATATCAGTTTGTGTCATACGAATCTGATGGTAACCCGATTTAAGATCAATTTTACTAAAAACACAAGCTCCTCGTAACTTATCTAAGAGATCATCTATTCGAGGAATAGGATATCTATTCTTGATCGTGATCTTGTTAAGGGCTCTATAATCAATGCACATTCGATAAGTTTTATTCTTCTTCTCTACTAAGAGAACTGGTGCTCCAAATGGGGAAGAACTAGGCCTTATAAGTCCTTTTTGTAGTAGGTCTTTTACTTGATTTTCTATTTCCTTTTGATGTAGTGGGCCATGTCTATAAGGTGCTTTATGAGGAGGAGAACTACCAGGGACTAAGTCTATGCAATGATCAAAGGATCCTCGAACTCGTGGTAGTTCAGAGGGATATTCAGACATAAAACAATCCTTATAAGTACTCATGAAAGGTTTATATGCATCTGGAAGTGTATGAGTATAATCATTGATGACATTGACAAAAACAATGCATGAGTTGAATCCTTTCCTAAATGCACGCTTTACTTGAGTGTGACTAATCAATGGAAATGGCTGGAAATCATGCTGTGCAGACAAAGTAATGATTTGACCTTTGAAAACAAACTTAAAGGTATGAGTATGGTAGTCAATACGTGGGTTATAATGGTGACGAAAAGGCATACCTAGTATAACATCATAAGATTGCAAAGGTGCAATTAAAAATGTTCGTGAATCAACATAAGGGCCTATGCTAATCGTAACATCTTGCACTTCTCGTGTTACATTATAACGACTACCTTGAAATGTAGCTTTCACTTTATACAAAGAAGGAAACGTTTGTAATTTAAGTTCTTGTACTAATAAATGTGAAATGAAGTCATGTGAACTACCATCGTCATGTAGAATTTTAACTAGTTTGTTATTTATTGTACCCTGCATGCAAAGAAGAGAGTGTAGAGAGATATCGTTACCCAAGGTACTTAAATCCTTCTCCAGTGATTCCTCTGTCCAAACAGGAGGAATTTCTTCATTATAGACCTCCATGTTATGCAATCGAGCTGTAGCCGGTTTCATATGAAGAGGTTGCAATCTGCACCTTATTTTTGTATGTCCAGGTTTACCACAATTCCAGCAAGTGATTCATGGTCGCTTCTGTTGGGCATTCACTGCTGAAGTTTGAAGGGTAGGTGGTTTGGTTTGTTGGAGAGATGAAGCAACGGGTGAAGTTGAGTAATTGGATTGTAGAGGTCGAGGAAAACTAGGATAAGATGGGGCATTAAAATTATGCTTCATAGGAAATGAAGGTTTAACAGGGAATGGTCGTGGACGTGGTTGTTGTAGACGGAGTGACTTGGTTATGGACTGGAATTCTTTTTCTGCATCATAAGCAAAAGATATAGTCTCATTGAGAGTTGTAGGTCGTAGGGTGTGAAGCTTAGCTTGGATACCCACTTCCAAACCATCTTCGTATTTCTGCTGCAAGATATCCTCTGATACATCTTCAAGCACTCGTACAAGTAGTAAATTTTGCGAGAACCGCTCTGTGTAGGTAGTAACCGTATCACCCTCCTTCCATGTAAGGGTCGTCCATGCACGAAGACTCGTTGATCCATGCACGTGGAGCTTCTTCATGAACTCTTTCAAGGTATTCAGTAACATAGTACATGCACTCCTCAAGCATACATCCCTTTGCCATAGATCCTTCTAGTTTTTCTCTTTGTCATACATAACCTTTTAATATTCCCATAAATTGCTCAACCCAAAACATCAATCGAGTGTTTACAACACCTGCAATCTCTCTTTCGTCCACAAGATGGACTAATAAATGAACTTGAATATCAAAAAATGATGTTGGAAGCTCTTTCTCCATCACTCCCTGCATTCATTTTTCTTTTGTGGGATCGAGTCTTTGTCAATCTCTTTTGATGTAACCCACATATTATTATCATAAATCAAATTATAAAGAAATTATCATGTGTCTTTAACCTAGATAAGCTCCTATCATCCATAGTAAACATGTTTTGGAAAGATGCTCCATATCATATAGGTGTTCGAATCGATTGAATCCTATTGTTGATAATTTGTATCTCTTTTGTTGTAAGCATCCAAGGAACATATGCATAAGTTGTTGCTTGCCGATTTCTATAAAAAATTATCCATAACTTGTTGATACATTCAGGTAGTGATGTGTGTGAACACACTAGGACCGCCGGGGCACTTTTTTCCCTCTTTAGGAGGTTTTTTTCCCCTGGCTTGTATATATGCCTATTGCCCTAATGGGCTACTTATCTTTGTACATTCTTTAGTAATACATTCAGTATTGTGTGTTTGTGCTCCAAGCTTCTTCTTCTTCCTTGTGATGTTTGCGTGCTTCCGCAGACGTCTAACTCCAACAATTGGTATCAGAGCAGGTCTTTGCTTCATCTAGGGTGCCGTCGACACTCCTCCGCTTGCAGTCTCAGATTCGCACGAAATTTGGTGCGATCTGAGCTCGTTTCAGCCTCCGAATGCATTATTGCACCGCTTGTGCAGGCTATTTCATCTTTTTGTGCCAAAGGTATATACCACTTTTTGTTCGCCAGTATAAGCGTCTTGAAGTCTGCTACAGGTCTAGCAGAATTTGTCGGGGCAGTTTTGTTCAACTTTTTGAGATACAGTCAATTTTCTGCATCAAGGTATTTTAGTCACTGACCATGGCTGAAAGCAGTGATGTATTTCGTATGTTGGCTGTTGAGGATAAGTTGGATGGTACCAACTACCCATTATGGGCTTATATGATGCGACATGTATTGGTTGGAAAAGGATTGTGGAACATTGTGCAGGGTGTTGAAAGACGTCCTGTTACACCTCTGACTAAGGGGTACTGCAAATACAGATGCTCCAGCTGATGAAGATGGTGTCGAAGATGATATTCCACGGATTCCTGTTCGTGCTATTGTTTCTGTTGCACCTACTGTAGAGCAGATTCGCTGGGATGGCAGAGATGCCCAGGCACATGCATTGATAGCTTTGTCTGTCAAACATGCCATTATTCCTCACATTCGCTCTTGTAGAACAGCTAAGGATGCTTGGGATACACTTACCACATTGTACCAAGCTAGGAATGAGGCTCGTGTTGCTTACCTCTGAAAACAGTTGGAGAGTGAGCACATGAATGAAGGTGATTCTATGGACAGTTTCCTAACAAAGATCAAAGACTTGAAGGAACAATTGATTTCAGCTGATGATACCAGATAGCTCACTTGTGTAGACCGTTCTGAATGGTCTTCCTGATTCATATCAGAGTTTTGCTTCTACTCTTCGATTGATGATGAAAGGCAATCCAAATGCTTTGTCATTTGAGAAGTTAGTCTCTGTTCTATTGCAGGAAGATCAGTCCAGGAAGAACAGGTCCATTATGCATGTTGCAGATCAAGCTTTCCTAGCTAGTCAGAAGGGCAAAGGAAAATGGAGCTCTTCTACTAGTAAGCAGAAATCTGCAAATGCTGCACATTCAAAGAACCAAAACAAAGATGAGAAAAAATCAGAAAAGCAGAAATTGTTTTGTAAGTACTGTAAAGGGAATGATCACATCATAAAGAACTGTCCAAAACTGGTTGCAAAAGAGGCAAAATAGAAAGAGACTGGAGTGGTTGTTGCAGAAGCCTCTACACCAAAAACGGAGTTTGCTAATCTTGTGCAGGAAGAAGAGTGGGCGTTTACTACTGTTTGCAGTTTTGACCCATCTTCTCATGATCAATGCATGTCTGCAGTAGACTCAAATGTTTGGTATTTTGACAGTGGGGCAACCAAACATATTACCTCATAGTGCAGTTTCTTCTCTTCACTCGAGCCTGCCCCTACAGGGAATACTGTTACATGCGCCAACAACTCCTCTTATCCTGTTATGGGAGTTGGTAAGATCATTTTGACTACTGCTAATGGTAGTTCTTTCACTTTGTCCCAGATGCTTTATTTGTGCCAGGGATCAAGAAGAACCTATTATCATTTTTTGCATTAGCTTCTGGCATTTTATGTCATGGGATGTATAAGCTCATAGACTATGAAAGATCTGTAAATGATTTGGCATGTGTAGTAAATGATTCTCAAGCTATGTCAGATGCAAAGCTTTGGCATGTATGCTTTGGTCATCTGAATTTTGCTAGTTTGCTACGCCTACAGAAATCTAAAATGGTGTCCTCTTTGCCCACTGTCTCAGAGATGAGCAGATTTATGCATTGCCCAGGAGTCAAGCATTGGCACGCGGTTAAGTGCATCTTTCGCTACTTGAGTGGTACTCGGCTACTTGGGTTGTTTTATCCCAAGTGGGGATCCCTATCGCCAGTTTTGCATGCTTTTTTTGACTTTGATTGGGTTGGTTGCTATGACACTCGTGTGTCCACTAGTGGCTTTTGCTTCATGCTTGGTAGCTCATGTATATCTTGGTTGAGCAAGAAGCAGCCTACTGTGGCCACTTCCAGTTGTGAGGCTGAGTATAGGGCAGCTTTCACAGCTACTGTTGAGTGTGTGTGGCTCAGACGCCTTATGGCTGATTAGGTGTTGGTGAGTCTTCTACCACCACCATCTTCACTGACAGTCAGAGCGCATTGGCAGTTGCGAGGAAACCTGTGTTCCATGCTCGCACTAAGCACATTGAGGTGCATTATCACTATGTCAGGGAGAGGTTCTCTGCTGGGGAGATCAGCTTGGCATATGTGCCCACGCAGGAGAACATTATGAACACACTAGGACCATTGGGGCACTTTTTTCCCTCTTTAGGAGGTTTTTTTCCGCCGGCTTTTATATATGCCTATTGCCCTAATGGGCTACTTATCTTTGTACATTCTTTAGTAATACATTCAGTATTGTGTGTTTGTGCTCCAAGCTTCTTCTTCTTCCTTGTGTTGTTTGCGTGCTTCCTTAGACGTCTAACTCCAATATAACTTTGGTTTTAAGTTTTGCTCCTTTAAAACATTTCTTGATACTAAATTTTCTTTTAATCCAAGAAGATGTTGTTATAATGAATAACCATTATTCTTGAATATATGCATACGATTAAGAAGATGATAGACCTTTAACTCTCTAATACTCCAAAGAATACCATATTGACATATTCTCTACTAGCACGAATTTTCCTTTAGCTCTAATCTTTACATTCTCGTCATCTTTATCATCATTGAAGATCTTGGATTCTAGATCTATAAGAGGTCCATCTGTCCATTTTTGATACCATTCTTTGGAATTGGACAATTTCCCGTTTCAATCTTTCCATTAAAATGTAATGCTTCTCTTTTGCATGTTAATGGATGATCATTAGGCAAGATTCGTTGATGTCAAAGATAAATATTTTTATTGAGATTTTTACTATAAATTGATCTCAACCAATCACCACAATAAGGACAAGCCTTATATCCCTTAGTGCATATTCCTGCATCATGAAAACCATAAAAATATAATTGGATTAACTCACATACTATTGTATACATATCAAATAAAAAAAATACATCATTACATGAACAAAACACCATGTCTTGGAAAATCATGTATAGTCCAAGCCACAATTCCACAAACCATAATATGTCTCTAATTAATGCTTTTTAATGCATCAATGATATTAATACCTTTCCATAACTCTTAGAGATTGTCAATGAGAGGAGCAAGATATATATTCATGTCTTTAACTTGTCATTTTCTCGGGATTGAAATTAAAAGCATTAAATGTTCCTTTCAATGCTAAGGTATGGAGGGAGATTGTAGTTAATGACCATCGCAAGCCATGTTGAACATTTACTAGATTTCATCAAAAATAGATTAACCCCATCCAATGCAACTCCTAACTTTAGATTGCATGGCTCTTGTGCAAAATCAAGCCATCTAGAATCAATATTTTAAAAAGCTGCACTATTTGCTCGAATTCTCATTACTTCATCAATACTTTTATGATCAAATCCCCATGTCAAAAGCTTTGATAATTCAGGGCTTTGAAACATATGTTTAACTTGTGGAGCCAATGGAAAATGTCTCAATACCTTTTTTGGGATTTTACCATCTTTGTCCTTATATTGAGGAGATTGATATTTTGGACATGTCAAAGAGTCTGCATATTCACCTCTATATAAAAGACAATCGTTAGGACATGCATGTATACATTGATAATCTATACTAAGATTGTTGATTATCTTCTTCATTTCATCATGTGATGTAGAAATAATATTCTTGCTTGGTAAAACCCTTTCAAATAGAACCCTATAAGTTCATGAAAAAAGATGATATGAATGTAAATAAATAAATAAATAAATAAATAGAAAATAAAAAATTATACCTTAATAGTGCCGAAACAGATATGTTACTCCACCAAAACAATTTTGAAGATTGAGAATAAGTAAGGTTGCACTTAGTCGTGTCAAGTGACTCCCTTCATATATATGCTTTAGAAATTCTTCTTGAATATATTTCTCATTTTTAGAAATATCAATGCTTTCGCTATCATTTTGATACCAATCCTCAATAAAACTTGCCATAGGTCTTTCAATCTTGCATATTCGACATGATCACTTTTGTGTAGCCTCCTCATGGAAGATTATGATAAATGAGGTCTTATTGGCAACTCTGAATGGTGTGGTGGAAGATCATCAATGTCATACATAAGAATCTACACACATGAATAAAAATCATTAGTATTCAATAAACGAATGAAAAGAAAACTTTAAGCGTAAATTTAAATATGTAAGTTAATTTAAAAAGAGTTTCAATCAATTAGAGTTTTCAATGCAACACAAGATAGGTGGATAGAATGTTTTTGTTGCTCTCTAACTAAAAGGTGCTCGTGGAGGTCTACACAATCCATAATTCACTAATAATTCATCACTGACATGTAATGAAGTAATAGCATTGACAACTATGTATCTTGCTACATTTCTACTCATGTATGGTGATTCTTCACTATTTTCATGCTCCTCAAATGTGCAATTAGTCATTGAAGTATTATATCCTCGACTAATATTTATTAAACCTGCCATATTTCCATGCATGTAAGGTCTTCCATCAATATATAATCTTTCATTTTTGACATGTGTAATCTCTCTACTAGCATGAGAACCTGCATTCAAGCATAATCCATAAGTAGTCATGATTTGAACATAACATGTAAGTCGATGCCAATCTCTCCATCCATATATAGGACCACAAAATGACATAAGAGTGACTTGAGAGTTCGGAGGCACATACAAATCCTCTACAATAAAGAGACCACGACCAACACTAGTAATAGTGGAGGGAGCAATCATATAGCGATTACCCCAAAAGTTAAAAACCTCTCCATCTAAATGAAGTGGTCCTCTATTCCATCCTCCATATCTTCTTCTATCATATGTTTGTACTAGAGGATGATCATGAGTTGGCAATGGATAATCTACAGACGTTTAAGTCTATAAACCAAGAGGTAGAGGATTTTGAGAAACATCTACTTGTAATTGATAAATGGCAAGTTGGTGACGTGTATGGGGTATATTAGCATTATTAGTAGAATAATCATCATCATCATCATCGAGCAAATATTCCTATATATTAAGTATAATTTGATTTTATATATGATTTTTAATTAAAATAATGCCATTAATTTATAGAATCAATACATACCCAAGCTCTATCACGTTGATCAGGAGGTGGTGCATGCTCAAAACTACCATACTCTATGTCATGTTCAATACATTCAATCGTGGTCTTTGATACGTACCATAGCAAAAATTACACCAACATATAATATGCTCTTGATAGTAAAAATCATCATAATTCCTATTGCAGGACACATGTGATGACGTTGTTGCATGGATCGAAGGTGGTGGAGAACCCTCTGATTGATCAAAATCTGATTATAATATAACAATAAAATAACATATATCATTCATGTATGTAAATATTAGAATTAAAAGTTTGATATACTTACAATAAGTAGTCCTTACATGATTAGGAGATGGTGGTGGAGTTCCCTCTGATTGATCAGAATCTGATTGTGTAGCAAATGAAGGTATTAGATATTAATAATCTGATTATTTGCATACATACACATTCACATATACACATTTACACATACACATATTCAGATATACACAAATACACATTTTGACATATAAATACACAATAGAAAACTATAAATGTATGATGTGTGTACGTATATATGTATATGTGGATGTATGTGTGTGTATGTGTGCATGTATTTATTATGTATGTGTGTATCTATATGTGTGGGTATGTATATGCATGTATTTATTATGTATGTGTGTGTATATATATATGTGCAGGTATGTATGTGTAAGTGTATGTATATATGTATGTGTATGCATGTATATGTTTGTATATGTGTATGTGTGGGTATGTATGTATGTGTAAGTGTATGCATACGTGTATGTGTATGCATGTATGTGTGTGTATGTATGTATATATAAGTGTACGTATGTATGTATAAGTGTATGTATATGTGTATGTGTATGCATGTATGTGCGTGTATATATGTATGTGTGTGGGTATGTATATACTATGTATGTGTATGTATGTATATCATTATGTGTATGCATCTATGTGTGTGTGTGTATGTGTATGTTTGGATATGTATGTATGTGTATGTGTATGCATGTATGTATATGTGTATGTGTATGCATATGTGTGGGTATGTATGTGTAAGTGTATCTATATATGTATGTGCATGCATGTATGTGTGTGTGTATATATGTATGTGTGTGGTTATGTATTTACTATGTATGTGTATGTATGTATATGTGTGTTGCTATAGTACAATGATGAGAACCACGTTAAGAAGCTCCACCTCCTTAATGTCAATCTGCGGAAGAGATAGGAGTGATATGAAGATCGTGAATGTGAGATGAATTGAGAGTGAAGGTGAGAAGCATAGAGATGCACACACACATACACACACACAACGAAGAGACAAGCAAGACACAATGGAATGTAGGAAATCACCTCTATTACTCAAGAGCACTCTTACAAACTCAAGCTCACTCTAGCTCATACAAGTCTACACTAGCTAACCTCAAAAATGAGCTCTCTAGCTCTTTTTATAGATTCTAGACTAGTTTTGACCGGTTTCACATCTAGTGACCGGCATAGTTAAAAAATAGGTTCTAGGTGCTATTTGAAAGGGTAAACGGTGTCTAAAAATAACCAAAATTGGTACGCTCATTCTACCTAAGGTCCTCAAGCTAGAGGACTCCTCGGCTTGCACAAAATGGAGCTATGAGTTACAAAAAGTCTATGTTACATATGGTACAAAAGTGATGAAAATCACTATTGGAGGTTTTGAAAAGTATTTATAAATTATAAGTCTTTGAAAAAATGATTTGACTGATTCCCTGCTACTTCATTATGCTTTGTCTTTACATGCTTTCGCTTCTTCTATGCCTCTGGCTACTGCCAACACCCCCCTCCCTCTCGCTTCTGTCGTCCTCGACAGAACCTTGTTGTGCGGTCTGTCGGATGTAATTCTGTAGGAGGTCTTGAGCGAGGGTGTGCTCGGATATTCGAATGCCTTGGGCCAGATCTGCCTCGAGTTTCTCCCAATCAATGGGTTGTGGTTCATCTGATGGCGGGAGTCGATAATGCGTGGAATATACCATCTATTCACAGGCAAATAATTGAAGTAAATGCATAGGCCTGCTGATGAACACTTCTGAATGGTATTCCCAGAAACCGGTTGTGAACATTTCTTCGAAGGTCTGCTTATAGCACGCCGGTAAGTACTTGATTCTACAATGCCAGGCATAACACACCTAGAGCGATGGCGTTGTACTCATATCATATGCAAGATCTAGGTTGCCATGCTCGAAACCCAGGGTGTTCACATGGGGTGTCTTGATGCGATGGAAGACTTTGAATACCATCTACATCATGTCAAATATCTTGACAGTCATGTGCACTACTATATCGTCCATATGTTTTAAGCGAGGGAGCCAGTGACGAATCATGGCCATCATGTGTCCGACGGTAGGTAGTCCTGTGGGTGGAGTGAAGTACGGGTAATTTAACCAATCCTGGCATTGCTTGTTGTTTTGTACTTTAATAGCTAATGCCTTCCAGGAGCGGCGACGTGGCACTGGTCCCCAACATGGGTTGTATTTTAAGTGTAGAGGTGCCTTAACCCAAGTACTCATCATCTCTGGATAATTCTGTAAGAGATCCTTGCGCCAATCTGGTTGATATATTTCTCCTTGCTGCGCGTCTGTTGGCAAATCGTCAGGCTCAAACTGAGTAGCGTGAGAGGGTTTCTCGTCTGTTTCTTTCTCTATGGCCAACTGATATTCTGCCATTAACATAAAATAGGGTTTATACTGTAGCTCATGCCCTGATATGTATCTGTGAGGGGCCAAATGAGCACAATAAGGAGACTGTAAAATTCTTTCTTCAATCATTGCCATTGCGTGTAACTGCGCCTCTACCCTTGCTGAGTGGGTTATTCCAAGTTCTTCTATCATCTTCATCCATGCGGGGGTTGGAAGTTTGAAAGTCGTCTGGCCTTTGACCGTGACTCATCCGCCTGGGATGGGTTGGGGTTCATACGCTTCTTCAAAAGTTTCTTCCACTGGAATAGTCACTGTTTCTTCCTCTGCTAGTAGTTCCGGTGGGGAGTCTGGCCCGGGGGGTGCTTCATATACTGCTATCCGTGATTGAAAAGTTGATACCTGGGCCCGTAATGCATTGAGTTCCTCTAGGATGTCAGGAGATGGGTCCGCAGGGGCTGGTAGTGCTTGTGGTATTGGTGCTCTTAGTTGTAATAACTTATGTTCATCTTTGAGTTTCTGGAACTCCTCGTTCATGTTGTCATACTCATCTAACAATCTGACATGATCATCTAGCAACATTTTCATAGATTCTGAGGGCACGGCCTTGAAGCAACTGGGGCTCAACGGTTGGTCGGGTTGATCTAGGGCTGCTTCTAAATTCTCTCTATTTTGTTCTTGTAAACGCTGGTTCTCTTCTTTCACTACTGCCAAGTGTCGTCTGAGTAAGCCCATGTTCCTGGTGAGCGTCGCGTTGCAAATCGTCTGGGCCCTTAACAAATTATCTATGTCTGTGACGGCCTCTTTCGTCTTTTCTTCACTTTCTAGTTCAAATTTATGATATGCCTCTCGTAGCTCTTGGTAGCGGGTGTTCAGTGAGGCATTCTCGATGGTCAGTGAATTGAGCTACGACTGTAAGGCGTTGGTTGTCTTCTATAGCGTCTCATAATTATTACCAAGAGATGCAAACTCATCTCTTACTTGTGTCATACATGTGAACATCTGTTGAAATGTTGTGTCAATGGTGGGTGATAATATTAGTGACGCAGTGAATGCAGTTGCGGTGTGTGTGGGTGTCGATGTAAAGGGTAAGGGAAATGGGGATGGGAATGTGGATGCAGTGGTGACCGTGGAAAAACTTGAGGTGCCTTAAGATGGTGGTGCCATGAATGAAGTGAGTCGTGGTGCGGTGGGCGGTGATATATCCATGTCATTGGATGTGGTAGCGAGTGTGGTGACTGTGAATAAGGGCATGAGAGTGGGTGCGTGCGTGGGTGTAAATACTGGATTTACAAAGGTTGAAGAGTAATTTACACAGGGGTTTTCTTGTACTGCTTGGTGGAGAGAAGGAAGAGGAAAGGCAGTTGGGCGGGGAGGTGAGACTGGGGAGAAGCTTAATGGAGGTGGGAATGGGAAAAGGGGCCTTGGAGGTGTGGGGAAGGATGGGAAGGATGGAGGGAAAATTGGACTGGATAGAAAGGTGGATGTTCGAGGAGGAAAACTAGGTTGAGTGGGTGTGGGAATTGTCGGATGAATGGACGTAAGGAAGGCTTTTGCTACAGTGCTATCCAAAGATGTGGATGGTCTGGAAGAGATTGGATGTATAGGGGAGATTGGGGATACGGGAGGTGAAAGAGGAGCGGTTGGGGTGGCGGGAACTTCGGTCACAACGGTGGTATGTACAGTAGTAGTGTGGGGCAGGGAGTCAACGAGGATAGCTTCTTTGGGTGCAGATCTTTCAGGAATTAGGCGTGCTTCCATGGCTTGTTGGGATGACTGAGCACCTGTGGGTATGCGAATGTATTCACCTGGTTTTGATAGTACTCGTACTCGTCGGGGGTCATATTGCGGTAACGCTTTCCTCTACAAATACCTTAAGGCTTCGATGGATCCTATTCATTTAACAAGTTCCCTGAAGCCTCTGATGTATACTTCTTCAAAGCCCCCTGAGACAAGTTCATGTTCTATAAGTGCTTGGCTCTCTTCCTCCGTTAACTTCTTACGTGCCCAAACATTTTCCATAGTACAATATAACTTCTTGATGGCCAAGGTGTATGCCGCTACTTCAAATGTTTCCTCTTCGTGTGTACTAGTGTCACCTTGGGTGTCAGTTTGCTGTCCTTGTTCATCTGTCTGTACATTTTCTTGGGATTCATGAGTGCCCTGGCTGGCTTCATCATCTCCATCATCTTCATCGGTTTCTGTTCTTTCTTCCTCAGAACTAGACACTGCTTGTCCTTGTGGTTGATCCGGGGGAGTAGTTGGGTAGCTTGGACGTTCATATTCTTGAGAAAAGATTTGTCCTTCTGAAAACTGAAACTCACTTGAAAGCACATCTTGCATGTCGAAATCGAATGTTGTGTCTGTCGGTTCTGGTTCCAAGTTGGGTATCGGAAAAGAAAAAGCTTCCGCACCAATAGTGGTGGGAACTTCTGCTGGAGTGGTTGTAGGTTCCTGGACTGATGTTGCCTATGAGGTAACTGCACTGGTAGTGCCTTCTGTAACGACAGGTCAAGATAATCATATGCAAATGGGTTGAACAGTTGTAGGGGCCTCTGTCGGAGACTGTTCTGGCGAGGGTTGTGGTGAGGGTGATGGTGATTCTAGAACCTGAAGGCAGGGGATAGCTCCTCTCATGCGCTTTCCTGCTCGTCCTTTGCTAGCCTTCCTAGCTTTCTTTGCTGTCCCCTTGAATGCTTTCAACTCCTCGCTGGTCATTGCACGCTCGATTGGTAAATCGTATGCCAAACACATGTATACAATGTGCGTGAGAGCGCAACATCCATTGATCACCTTCTTTCTTTCCCATCTATGTTGTGCTAGATACAATTGATCAATAATCCAGCTTGCTAGGTCTACCATTTGAGGTCCAGTGCATGCTAAATATAAACCAAACCAGATACGCTTGTGGGGCATAGTGAATATGTCCTGAGCGGGGAAAGCGAAATGCTGCATGCATATCCTTAATGGCTTAGATAACTCCGGTGTGATAGCAGAAATATATTCCCATTTAGTAACATCCCCACGTTTCATAGGCTCTGGAATTAGCCTTTCTCGCTCTGTCGGCGTGTGGGTTCCATGTATCTTAATAGTAGCTCTAATCAAATCTTTAGATAGATAAAACTTCTTATATGGCGGATCATTTACCAAAGATGGAAAAATGAATGTTCCTGGCAAATCTTAGTTTTTCGAAGCTGTCAATGTGGTTATCAAATAGTAGCATCGGTAGAAATCTGGTTTAGGCAAAGGATCACTGAAATATTCTGTAAAGCCTGCTCTTGCCCAAACATGTGTTAAGTCTTCTGTGTTCTGTAGTCCTTCGAACTCTCTTGAGAAAAATTGGTACTTTCCCCAAGTACGGTTGTCAAAAGTCAAATTGGCCTCGAAGATAAAGTCTGCGTCTGCCAACGGTCCTGCTAATCCTTGGAACCAATGAGAGTTGCGATGAATCTTCTCAGTATATCCCCTAGGAGGATTTTCAATGGGCATGGGTCCTGGAAATCCTTGGAATTCTGGTGGTTGAGCCATAGGATGTGGTTCCGCAAGTAGTTCTCCAATATTGGCCATCGGTGCACTCGTGCTAGCTTCAGATGGTCGTTCTGCCTGCATGATGAATGATGCGGGTGTGTAGAAGATCTGCTACAAAAGATTAACACATTAGTATGGAAATTAATCATGATCCCATTAAAGTGAGACCGCAATCCCTTTCCATAACCGATGCATAACCTGTGTAGCCGAGTGTTGTGATATGGTTCATGGAATGATTTCTTGCAAACTAATGCAGGTCTCTAGACACCTACATGCTTCAGATGATGCATACATTTCTTGATGAGGTGTTATTACAGGTGATGTTGGGTTATAGTGTGTGGATTTGTACAAGGTTCAGTCGTGAATGAGTTATTACAAGGTTGTAGATTAGTTAGGGTGGGAGTTATGTTAGATAAGGGGGTCGGAGAAGTTGTCTAGACACGTTTCAGTATCCACTTCCTAAGAGTTTCTGAGTGGGTGGTTTGTTTCTACTGAGGGACAAAAGGTGATATCGAATGTGATGGTATTGAAGGGTGAAGAGATTTCTGAGGGGTATATATTACATGGCTTGAGGGTTGACCTATAATACACTGTTTGGGTACCCAGATTTGCGTGGGTGTGGGTCGATTTGTAAGGTATTTCTTGGCGATCCAAATTTGTCGAATGTTTGTACTTGTGGAAGAAGATAGAAAAGGCTTTGGATACTGCCTCGGATTTGTCTTTAACTTCTTCTGAGCTTCGTCTGCGTTGTTGAAATATATCGGTGGTTTCTGTCCTTTTGGCACCCATATTTGTCTCGTGCCTCTTACTTTGTGATATTGCCACTGCTGCTTTCTTCCTTGTGTCGTCTGATATTGTCGTCAGTCTGGGTTCCTCTGTTGTGATTGACTCCTTTGTGGTTGAGGTTGAGAGGTCGGATGGACACTCTACTTTGGAAAAGAAGGGAGGTCCAACACTTGCGAAACCTGCCCATTAGGAAGTGAGGCATTCTGTACCACAGATCTAGGCCAGTCCGCAGTAAGTGTGGAAGGATGGGCACTGCAGGATGTTTTGCCCATGTGGCTGCTGATGCAGTCCACCTGACCTGCAATCATCCCCATTTGTCCGCTGATGCAACCCACCTGACCACTGATTGTGTCCATTTGACCAATCGGTTGGGCAGTTGCCCCTTCTAGTTTGCAGGAAGCCTAAGGGAAAATCGCCTGACGTCCTTTTGATTGACAATTCTCCATCACCAAGCCCACGTGGGTTGGTGTAGACGTAACGTGACTCATCTGACCAAAGATCTTCCGGTCTTCCTTCACATGTTGTTCATATGGTCTAGGGTTACATACCTCAGGCGGAGGGTTGTTAGGGAAGTCAAGCGGTATCACTCGCTTCTGATCTAAGGTTCCAATCTCCAAGGAGCCTTGTCTAAGATTTAGGTCCACTAAGTGATCGTATAGCCAATCTTGGCCAAGGATTAGGGGTTCTATCAAGTCCTCATCATGGCACACTAGTAGCTTTACTATGAGAGTCACTTTGTTTATGAGGATAGGAAGGTCCACCTCACCCATGCAAGGGGTTTCCATGCCTCCTAGCCCTATGAGGTATGCCTCAATTGGCCGCATTTCTATTCCTGAGTCCTTATAGTGGGACCATCTAATTGCACTAGTTGCAGCACCTGAGTCAATTAAATCCCTGAGCTCTTGGCAAGGGTTGTCGTGCTCTAGCCGGACTGTAATGAATGGTCTCCTATCCACGATGCTAGGATGAGTACTTGACTTTGCTTGACACATGGCCATGGGGTATCTGGGTGTTGTTTCCAGATGGTTATAATGTTCTCTCCTTAGTCCTTGTCTTCTTAACTTCATGCGCTTTATGTGTTCTATAGCTTCTGCCTGAGCTTCAGCACGTATTCTATTTTCTTCCTCCTTACCTTTCTTTGCCATGTGAGTCTTCTAAGCATATCCTCAGTAAGATTTTCTTGATAAAGCTTGACTCTATAGCCACTAATGTAATTAGACATTATGTCTCCTTCTAAGGTGGCTAATTGTATTGCTTCACTTGTCGAGAGTCTATTAATGATCATAGGTACATAACCTTGCTTTTCTAACTTCCGTGCATGTTGTTTCAGCGTATATACTAGGACTAAATCTCCTTCTTTTAGGCCTTTATCTTTCACATGTGCATCAAAATATGCTTTCTGTCGCTTCTTTGCTGCATATATTCCTGCTGCTACTTTCAGCCTAGTTTCTCCTAATCGTTCCAAGTCCATTATTCTTGCTGATAATTCATGGCCGGTCCACTGATGTTCTTGTGCAACCTTAAGGGTCGGTATCAAGAAGTCCAAAGGAAGCACAACCTTCTGACCAAAAACCATTTGAAAGGGAGTCCCATTGAGTACGGTCTTGTAGGCCACTCGATATGCCCAAACAACATGGTGTAATTGTTTGTCCCAATCTGAACGTTTGTTGTTCACGAGTTTCGTCAGTACGTTACAAAGGATCTTGTTAGTGCTTTCAGCCTGACCATTGGCCTGAGGATGATATGGTGCAGATTTCTTGTGAATCACCATAAAATCCTGTAACAAATATTCAATGACCTGGTTTAGAAAGTGAGTTCCTCGATCGCTCACTAACTCTATAGGCAATCCATATCTTGTAAAGACATTTTCAAATAAGAATTTTGCAGTCGTGTGTGCATCATTCTTTTTTGTGGCTTTTGCCTCTACCCATTTGGTAAGATAATATGTTGCAACAATAATGTATTCAGCATGTGTACCTTTTGCAGGGGGGTTAATGGGTCCTACAAAGTCTATACCCCACTTAGAGAATGCACGTCCTCCCATCATGGGTTTCAATGGAATTTCATCTCTGCGAGTAGGAAATTGAGTTCTTTGGCACACATCACATCTCTTTACATAGGTATGTGCATCCATGTGAAGAGTGGGCCACCATAATCCTACAAAGAGGATGGTTTTGATTATCCTATCGGGTCCAAAATGACCTCTTGCAACACCTTGGTGTGCAGTCTCTAGTACGCTCAAATAATCGCTTTCATGAACACATTGTCTTAGGTATCCATCTCGTCCTCTTTTGTATAGATTATCGCCAATAAGTGAATAGTCTTGAGCTTCCTGATCTAGACTTCGTTGTCGTGCTAAGGTCATTCCTTGAGGGAATGTTTTCATCCTCAAGTACGTCACTAAAGGTTCACTCCAGTCTAGTGTGAGAGACACGTGATATAATGTAGCATGTTCTACTAGTTGTCTTTCACAACAAACATGGCATTCTTTACACAACTTGTAGACATCTGCTTCCATCGTAGGCCAATATACTCCTAATCTATGCAGATTCTGCAATGTACAATGTTTCGAGTGATGTTACTTTAATGCACCTACGTGTGCTAGTTGCAACCAAGTCGCATGTTCCGAATCATCCACACAACAAGCAAGAATTTTTTGATTATCTTGTTTATATATACTTCCTGCTAGTATTTGATATCTCTGAGACTTGGTAATCTCTCCTTCCTTGATCCTTATCCTAGGATTCTTGGGTCCATACGTGAGAATAGGGACAATAGGCTTAGCCCATTCTGGTGCTATCTCAAGGTTAAACAAATATGCGTCTGGTAATTCATCCACTATTCCTTGAGGAGCTTATCCTGTGGTTAATCTTGAAAGGTGGTCAGCTCTAAGATGTGCCTTTCCTTTCCTGACCACTACTTCAAAATCATACTCCATGAGTAATAGGAACCAATGTATCAATCTTCCCGTGTTACATGGTTTATTGACTAAGTGCAGTAATGCTTGATGATCGGTAAAGAATTTGAACTTGTTTGCCAACAAATAATGTCTGAATTTCTTTACTGCATAGATCATTCCTATTCCTTCTCGTTCCGTAGTGGTATAATTTCTTTCCGCTACGTTCAACTGTCTGCTCGCATAAGCTATTGGGAGATCTATATTACCTTCATTCGTAGGTTGTGCTAACACACATCCTATGGCATAATTGGATGCATCCACATGTACATGGAATGGCTTACTCCAATCTGGGGTTGTCAATATAGGTGCTGAGCGCAAACATCTTTTAAGATCATTGAATGAATTCTCACATTCATCTGTCCATTCGAACTTGGTCAAAAGAGAGTACAGAGGCTTAGCTATGATTGCATACATGTGTATGAATCGTCTGTAATAACCACAATGGCCATAAATGCCTATACCTCTTTTACGTTATTTGGCTTAGATAGATCTGCAATTACTTTCACTTTTTCTTCATCTGTTGAAATTCCATTCTTTGACACAATGTGTCCTAAAATTTTGCCTTGTCTGACCATGAAAACACATTTTTTTGGGTTCAAACAAACCTGATATTCTCGACATTTGTCAAATACTTGTCTTAACTCGGGAATATGTGTTTGTCTTAGATTCGAGTGTGCACATAAATCATCGACATAAACTTCCAAATTCTTGCGTAAGAATTCCTTAAAAACATGACACATGAGTCACTGGAAAGTGGCGAGTGCATTTGTCAAGCCAAATGGCATTACACGAAATGCAAATATGCCCCATTCTGTGGCAAAAGCCATCTTGTGTTGATCTTCTGGAGCAATGGCTACTTGATTATAGCCTGAGAAACCATCAAGAAAGCTGTAAACTTCTTTGCCCGCAACTCTTTCCAATAGATGTTCGGTGATAGGAAGAGGATAAATGTCTCTAATCGTGGCAACATTAACTTTTAAGGTTAATACACACACACAATTTTCCATTCTTCTTGGGCACAACCACAATGGGGGATACCCATTCGGTATGTTCAGTTTCAAATATGAATCCTGCTTCTATCAATCGATCTATTTCTTCCTTAATCTTTGCAGCGTAGTTATCATTGTAAGTGTATGGTTTCTGTTTCATAGGTTTTGCATCTAGAGTCATGGGGATTCTATGGGAGCATATATCTGGGTCTACTCCTTTCAAATCTTTGTAACTCCAGGCGAACACATCTCTATATTCGCGCAATAGGGCAACTAATTCTTATTCTTCTTCAGTCGTCAAATCATGCCCTATGTATGTACATTTTTCTTCTTCTCCTTCTATGGCAACTATGATTTTTTTGGTTTTCTCTCGATTGTAATATACTTCTCCAATATCAGCTTTTCTGTTAGGCATTCATACCATGATTCTTCTATCTTCTATCTCATACTTCTTGAAGTTCTCGAGAACCTCAAACAAGGATTCTTCTTTTTCTGACATGGTTTCTTTCTTCTTTCTTTTCTTTCCTTCACTTTTGACACTCACTTGAGTGGTTAACCTCACCTCATTCATAATTTCATCGTGTTTCTGAGGGTGAGCTTCTACTTCATAGAAATATTCTTCTTCTGATGCGAAAGGAGGATCCATAATAATTGACTCTAGATCAAAATCACTCGCATCCTCAAATGCATCAGTGCTAGGTTCGCATTCTTCTATAATTGAGTCACACATGATTGGCTCTATTGTGAAAATAGAAATGTCATAGCCATTCTCGTCATAGTGGGGTGTCCATTGTTCTTCATTGATGGCTACACTCCATGGTTGCTAGGATTTCTGCCCAACCATGGGGTTCAAATTCTTCGTCTGGAAATACTACAGGTGCGTAAGCTGGGTCTTGAAGGGCTCGTGGATGTTGTTCTGCACCTAAAGTGATGGCTTCTAATCGTTCTTCCTCTTGTTTTGCTACTTTACACATCCATAAATGAGTATCCTCGTGCAACCATGAGGGATCTGACTCCAATGAGTGTACAGTTTCTGTTTCTTCTGGTGTCTTATGGATGGTATTCCATTGTATTGGGGGTACATCTTGATGTGAATAGTCTTTAAGATTGACTTTAGTAGTCACTCCTAAATGTTGCAAGTACAAAGAATTAGTTCCCCAATCTCATACAATTTGCAACTGACGCATGAATGGTCGTCCTAAAATCATCTTGTATGCATGATTTTTACTAAAATCACAAATGGAAAAAGTATGCTCAAACTCTACACCACAAGTGGTGAGAGATATGCCTTCTAGTAAGCCTAATGGTTTTTCTATGTGTCCGTCAGCCATTTGTAGCTTCATCCTGGTGGGTCTCAATGCTGGTTTACCCCAACGTTTCCATAAAGCGGTGGTAGCGATGGCTACTCTGGCTCCTGAATCTAAGATGGCTTTCGTGGTGTAGCCCTGATGGGTTATTGGAAGATAAGTGTTACCTTCCTCTCCTTCGCTTACATCTTCGATTCTTTCTATGGGTATCTCTGGTACCTTCTTGTGTGTTCCTAACTGTGAGGGAGTAGTAGCAAGCTTAGGGAATTGATTTGCTACATGTTTCCACAGTTCTGGTTTGCTCTTCAACAACTCCTCTAGAGTGAGATTACATTGTACTTTGGTGTTCTTGATTACTTCCGTGTTTCTAGGGATAACTGATTCTTCATTCCTCACTATTATCGTGGGTGCTCTCATGCTAATAGACTTGGCTTCCCAAGGTCTTGTGAACTGAGGTAATTCTTGCAAAGAATTGGATTCAAAACCTATGTGTTCACTCAATTGCTCCTCCTCTACATCATCGTGAATAGAGGGGATATCTTGGGGAAATTATTCTTGCAAGTCGTCTATTTCTTGAATAGGAGGATGGGTTCCTTGTTCTTTTCTCCATTTCTCTTCTTGGATTTCTCTCAGAAATTCATGTGAATACCTATGTATGGAAGATAGGTTGTCTTCACCCTCTATGTTTGGCACTTGAGACAGGGATGGTGCATTCTTTTCCTGTGTCTCCGAAACCATAGGGTTCCTATGCTGATTCTTTTTCTCCTTGCTATCAATCAAGTATTCTAGCCTCTCCATTAGTCCTTGAAAGTGTAGTTCAGGTTTTGCCATGTTATTCCAATTTAGATATCTAGAGGCTTTGAACATAGCTTGTGCTAATTCTACCATCTTCATGCAAAGTTTAGTTCTCTCAATTTCTAAGTCTGCTCGTGGGTACTTCTTACTCATTTCAGCTATCTGGGGTCCTTCTTTTATTCTAGCTTGATACCCACGAAACATCATGTCTAGGTTTTCAGGTATGGGTTCTGCTAAAACTGATCCTGATTTTTGAGCCAGATTCTCTTGGTTCAATTCTTGTGAAGTTAATTCTAGGATTTTGGCTCTCGATTCCTTTAAACTTCCTTCCAACTCAGTTATCTTTTTACTCCATTTTCTCTTAATCGTTTCTCTAGAGTCTTTCCAAGATTTCGTCTTCTTACTGCTAGACTCTCCAACTTCACTTGTTCCAGTTCTTTTCTCCTGATTAAGCTGTTGGTTCTGTAAGAGCGCATGGGCTCTTGTTATAGCTTGGATAGGCACGTATGTAGGGTTGGATCCATCTCCGTTGTTTACAATGCCTATTACGTTGATGGGTGTCACATTTGAAGCATTAGCAAGGTTCTTAGGACAATTTTTATGATGTGCTCTTTACCACAGTCGGCACAAAAGCCTTGTATGTTATAATATTGAGATTGTCTTGCTATCGGAGGATGTGGACAATCCTTTATGAAATGATCTCCTTGGCACCTAAAGCATGGTCCTCTAGGGCCCTGTGGTCTTTGCTGTCTTAATTGGGGTCGAGGATTTAAGTTTGTGTACATCACATTAGCGTAGTCAGGCTCCCAACTAGGTTCCAATGGTGGACTATCATATTGATATGTCTCCACATGTTCTGGTGACTCTGTGTAATATGCGGGTGGACTATCAACATGAGTAGAGTCAAAACTGTTTGAGTTTGGGTCACTTTCTGTGATCAAGGGTGAAGAAGGCACTAAAGCCCTATTGAGGTTTACTTCTGCAGCAGCATATTTAACTGAGATGACATTAGCTAGTGGGGGTGGTTGTTGAGCTAAAACAGGTTGAGGTCTTTGTTGAGCCTGATATAGGTAGTTCTGTGGAGGCCTATAGTAATGAGGCTGAGTATTATATTGACCTTGATACCTACCTGGCTGCAGATATGCTTGCGGGTAGTTCTGTCTCACTGCTTTGTTGTATGGACAGCCTTGAGCAGTGTGATTCGAGTATCATCTCTCAATCGTACAGTATTGGCCACTAGGGTTGGCTTGTGGTTGTGTTGCATTGGGACACACATTTGCCATATGATCACCACCACAAGTGTAACAACACTTGTTTGTTGTTAACCTAAGCATCTGTTTGCTAGAAACTCCTAGTTTCTGGGCCACTTTTTTTGCTAGGTCCTCTATCAAGCTAGACAATTTTGTGGATGCTAGAGATGAGCAATCTGAGTCCTTATAGACCTTTGAGAGTTCCAACTCGTCTCCCAAGTTGTCCTCAATGTCTATATATATTCTGGGTTCCTTCAAGTAGACATAAGAGCGTAGTTTAGAGCTCAACAAGCCATCTAAAAACAACGACACTTGTTTGGCCTGTGAGGGTAGCTCTTGCATTGGACATCGTCTAAACCTACGTCTTGCGAGTCTAACTATTTCTTGAGGGGTCTGTTTTCAACTATGAGTCAACGAAGATGTGTCATGTCTGATTCCACTTTTAGAGAATTCCGTGATGAATGACTCTAAAAAGTGATGGATGTCTCTAAATTGCCTTTGTTGCAATGGTTGGAACCAAGTTAAAGCGGTATTCTTTAACGTTAGTCCAAATGCATTATATTGCGTGAACATGTCTTCTACTTGCTCTGCTCGAAGCACTTGCTTAAATTTCGCTACATGGTCGTAGGGATCTCCTGTCCCATCAAAGTAGTTTTTCATGGATTTTACTAACTGAATGGGTCAGGTAGAGGAAAATCGTCTCTACCACCTAGCATTCTAGGTTCTCTTTGTCTATCCACTATGTTCGTGTCTACGGTGGTTCTATCTCTCCCTATGGGATGATTGAAACTTACATCCGATCTTTCTTTGTTCTTCTCTCTTTGATTAGCATGGGCAGAGGATGTTCCTGCCCCTTGTTGGCTCACGTTTACATTTGCTCGAGATGGAGGGAAGACTAAATCACCTCTCCATGTATAGGTATTTCTTGCGTGGTCTGGTACCACAAATACTCTTTCTGATGTTTCATCCAGGTATATAACCTTTCCAGGTGTATCTGGGTCCTTAAATTCATAGATTATGATGGAGCCTACCTCACTACGTTGTTCCGTTCTGTATCTCCAAAATGCTTCGTCAGTTTCTTTATTTACAAACAACTCTATGCTTCTATTGTCCTGAGGGGTCCAATTTGGAACTAGTACTCGTGTCAGTACAGATTTCCCTCTACGTGCCCTAGGTTCTTCTAATGGTTCTTTTCCTTGGGCTTTCGTTTCTGTCTCTAACTGGATTACACCAAACTCATTCGTATTGTTTGGCTGAGTACTTATGATGTACATCATTCCTTCCTTGTCTATGTATGCGTCTCTCTCAAATTTCACCACTGGACGTTCCAATCCAATGGGTTGATCAGGATTGTGCATTTGTACTACTTGTCTTCGCAAACCATCCTCATAGATGCGAGCACCTAAGCGGTTGGTTTGGAGAAATTCTAACTGAGTTCTATAGGGTCCTTTGGGTCTTTCTAAATATGCAACGTTTGACCCTCCTTCTGGTCTTTCCATGCTAAAAGCCATTTTTGATTCACTCATATTTGAGCTCTCGTAGGGGTAATTACTATTCAATTGTTGTGCCCACGATCATGCAGTAGTTCCTACGCTTGCTTCTGATGATCTAAGGCTTTGTCGGTCTGACTTACCTATATGTTTGTCCGATCTAAGGTTCATGAATTTACCTCGCAGCACTTCTATGCTCGTCACTGGTTCTTTGTTCTTTAATTGCTTGTTTCTTTTTAACTGTCTTTAAGTTCTTGTCTTATCTTACTGTAAGCGTCAGGAATCGACTTTCCGTGGTACTTTTGAGTTCTCGTTCCTTCATACTTTAATTCTTTCCTTTATTTTTTCGTATCACACACCTTTACTTTAGTCTTGGACTTGAAAGATTAAGTCTCTTGAACTTGAGGCATTCCTATCGTCGTTAATCTTCAATGCTATCGTTTATCCTAAGCTAATAATTGACTGAGGGGGTTGAGTAGTCTTCCAACCTCAAGTCAGCTGCTTTGAGTGCTCTGTTGCCCAAGAAGTCGCGCTTCCCAAGCCCTACGTTCTTCACTGCCTTGCCTTGATTGCCCTTGCTAGACCTGTAAAAAGTCAATGTTTAGACCAATTCTCAAATGGATAATCAAGCACTTGGATATATACACTTTTAAAGGTCCCTTCCCTTTTGCCCAAAATTTCACTGCCCCTTGGCTTTCTAGTCTCACACTAGGTCAAAAAACGGACTTCGGATGAAAAAGATATGACCGTTCAGGCCTGTTGGAAGCAGTCAGAGGCACAGACGCCACGGAAGCATGTGAAGACAAAGCAGGGAGCCAGTCGGATCATTTTTTCAAAACAATTATATTTTTATTACTTCTTCAAACATCCAACAGTGATTTTCATCACTCTTGTAACATATGTAATATAGACAAAACCCCATTTTTGTAATCCATAGCTCCATTTTGTGCAAGCCGAGGAGTCCTCGAGCTTGAAGAGCTTAGGTAGAATACTCGTACCAAATTTCGTTATTTTTAGACATCGTTTATCCTCCCAAATAGCCTCTAGGACCTAACTTTTAACTAGGCCGGTCACTAGATGTGAAACCGGTCAAAACTAGTCTAGAAACTATAAAAAGAGCTAGAGAGCTCATTTTTGAGGTTGGTTCATTGTAGCTTGTTTGAGATTAGAGTCAATTTGAGCTTGTAAGAGTATTCTTGAGTAAGAGAGCTAATTTCCCACCTTCCATTGTGTCTTGCTTGTCTCTTCGTTGTGTGTGTGTATGTGTGTGTGCATTTTTGTGCTTCTCACCTTCACTCTCACTTCATCTCACATTCACGATCTTCATATCACTCCTACCTCTCCCTCGGATTGACATTAAGGAGGTGAAGCTTCTTAACGTGGTTCTCACCATTGTGCTAGAGCAACACCAAATTTGGCGCCGTTGCCGGGGATCGAGTCTAGGACGAATGTGTGATGGTAAGAGTATAGCAAGAAGTGGCGTTGGAAGGTAAAAATTTCAGTTTTTGTTGTTGTTTTTACTTAATTTTTAGTGTTTTTCACCTTCCCCACACTCCATCTTCATCATTGCATCATCATCTCCATTTCCAAAAAAATCAGAAAATTCACCATATCCACCCATTCACCTCATTTCCCCTCATTTGTGCGTGCGAGAGAGCGAGAGAGAGTTTTTGCGCTTGTATGCACTTGTGTTTTCTTGAGTTTTCTTGCAGGTACAGAGCTTCAGAGCATCAGGAAAGCTTCCAAAAGGTAAAAATTTCAGTTTCTGTCAGAAATTTCCGACTGTGTTGGACCATCGCGATGGTCCGCCAAGTTCGGAATTTGGAGAAGGCGACCACACCAGCGTGAAGAGCACACCTGCGCCACTAGGAATCCATACTCGCATCCCAAAAATTCATTGTTTGGTGGACCATCGCGATTGGCTCGGACCATCGCGATTGTGTCGCACCATCGCGATAGGCTCACGCCATCGCGACGGCTCGGCCGGACCATCGCGACGGTTCGCTTTTTCGGACCATCGCGACGGTTCACTTGAGCCATCGCGACGGTCCACTTGGACCATCGCGACGGTTCATTTGACCCCGGACCATCGCGATTGGCTTACGCCATCGCCACGACAGTGCCACGTGTCACAATAGACCATCGCGACGGTTCAACTTTTGGACCATCGCGACAGCCCAAAATCGGACCATCGCGATTGGCTCAAGCCATCGCATCGCGGACCATCGCGACGGTTCACTTCGGACCATCGCGATTGTCCACCGTTGACCGTTGACCGCGCCATCGCGATTGTCCGCCTGATCACGCCATCGCGACGGTTCATTTTTTGGACCATCGCGACGGTCCATTTCCACGCCATCGCGATCATTCATTTCGGGCCATCGCGACGGTTCGACCTCACGCCATCGCGATCGTTCATTTCGGGCCATCGCGACGGTTCGCCTTTTCGGGCCATCGCGATTGTCCAAATCCCACGCCATCGCGACGGTTCGCTCGGACCATCGCGACGGTCCCAGACCATCGCGATTGCCCACCCCCATCGCAAATTTTGGACTTCAATTTTTGACCAATTTTGAGGGTATTTTTGGAAAATTTTTGGACCATTAGACTCATAGGAGACCCCTTAGCTCATATTTGAAGGAAAATTTGATTGTCAGTTTTTACCCCCCAGGGCCTGAACGCTCATAACTTTTTCATCCGAAGTCCGTTTTTTGAGCTTAATAGCTCGTTAAAAAGCTCGTGACGAGTACTACGTGACCTCAACTGTTTTTTTCATAAAGCATACGTCTATTTTTGGATAGGCTAATTTGAGGTTCACCTAGTCTGGGACTAGGAAGTCAGGGGGCACATATTGAAAATTTGAGCTAAAAAGGTGTATATACTCAAGTGTTTAATCATCTTGTGAATTGGTCTAATATTGGAATTTTTCCAGGTCTAGCAAGGGCAATCCAAGGCAAGCAAGCAAGGCAGTGGAGACAACAGAGCTTGGGAAGCACGGCTTCTTGGGCAACAGGACATCAGAGCAATCAGAAAAGCCGACTCGAGGTTGGAAAATTACTCAACCCCCTCAGTCAATTCTTAGCTTAGGCTAAACGGTAGTTGTGGATTAACGACGATAGGAACGCCTCAAGTTCAAGATACCTAATTCTATCAAGTTTAAGACTAAAAGTAAAGGTGTGTGTGACGCGAAAACCTAAAGAAAAGAACCTAAGTCTGACGGAACGAGAACTCAAAATCATAACGAAAGTCGAATTCCTGACGCATTCATTAAGACAAGAATCCAAAGAAAAATTAAAAAGAACCAAGAATCAATCACAAAGGACCATTGACGATCTAAGTGTGTAATTGAGTGAGCAAGGAAGAAAATTAATGAACCTTAGATCGGGCAAACATATAGGTAAGTCGGACAGAAGAAGCCTTAGATCATCAGAGGCCAGTGTAAGAACCACCGCACGATCTTGGGCTCAACAATTGAACAGTAGTTATCCCTACGAGTTGAGCTCAGAATCAAGTGAATCGGAAATGGCATTTAGCACAGACAGACCAGCAGGAGGGTCTAATGTAGCATACTTAGAAAAACCTGAAGGACCCCATAGAACGTAGCTAGAGTTTCTCCGAACCAACCGACTAGGTGCTCGCATCTATGAGGATGGTTTGCAGAGGCAAGTGGTGCAACTGCACAACCCTGATCAACCCATTGGATTGGAAAGACCAGTGGTGAAGTTTGAGAGAGACGCGTACATAGACAAAGAAGGAACCATGTATATCTTGAGTACGCAGCCAAACGATACTAATGAGTTTGGCACAATCCAATTAGAGACAGAAGGGAAATTTCAAGGAAAAGAACCGTTAGAAGAACCTAGAACACCTAGAGGGAAATCCGTATTAACAAGAGTACTCATCCCAGAGTGGATCCCTCAAGATAACAGGAGCACAGAGTTGTTCATAAATAAAGAGACAGGTGAAGCCTTTTGGAGGTACAGAAAGGAAAACCCTGGTGAGATAGGCATCATTACAATCTATGAATTCAAGGACCCAGATACACCTGGAAAGGTGGTATACCTGGATGAGACTTCAGAAAGAGTCTTCATGGTGCCTGAGCGCGCTAAGAACACATACACATGGAGAGGTGAATTGATATTCCCTCCATCCCGAACAAACACGAATGCAAATCAACAAGGGGCAGGAACTTCCTCAGCCCATGGAAATCAAAGAGAAGGAAATCACGAGAGACCGGAAGTAAGTTTCAATCACCCCATAGGGAGAGATAGAACAACCACGAACACTAATAGGACGGATAGACAAAGAGAACATGGAATACTAGGTGGTAGAGATGATTTTCCTCTACCTAGACCACGTGAACATGCAAGAGTATTGAGACCCACACAGTTGGTAAAATCAATGAAGAATTACTTTGATGGGACAGGAGATCCCTATGACCATGTCGCAGAATTCAAGCAAGTACTAAGAGCAGAACAAGTTGAAGACATGTTCACGCAGTACAATGCATTTGGACTAACGTTAAAGAATACCGCTTTAACTTGGTTCCAACCATTGCAACAAAGGCAATTTAGAGACATCCATCACTTTTTAGAGTCATTCATTACTGAATTCTCTAAAAGTGGGGTTAGACATGACACGTCTTCGCTTATTCATAGTTTTAAACAGACCCCTCAAGAAACAGTTAGACTGGCAGGTCGTAGATTCAGACAATATGTTGAGCGATGTCCAATGCAAGAGCTACCCTCACAAGCCAAACAAGTATCACTGTTCCTAGATGGCTTGTTGAGCGCTAAGCTACGCTCTTATGTGTACCTAAAAGAACCCAGAACGCTAGAGGAGTGTGTAAGAATATGTATAGACATTGAGGACAACTTAGGAGATGAATTAGAACTCTCAAAGGTCTATAAGGACTCAGATTGTTCTTCTCTAGCATCCACAAAATTGTCTAATTCGATAGAGGATCTAGCAGAAAAAGTGGCCCAAAAACTAGGAGTTTCTAGTAAACAGGTGCCCAAGCTACCTACAAACGTACGTTGTTACACTTGTGGTGGAAATCATTTGGCAAACATGTGCCCCAATGCACCTCAACCTCACGCCAACTCTAGTGGCCAATATTGTACAATTGAGAGAAGATACACGAATCATACGGCTCAGGACTGCCCATACAACAAACAAACCGTGAGACAGAACTACCCACAAACATACCAGCAGCCAGGTAGGTATCAAGGCCAATACAATGCTCAGCCTTATTACTATAGGCCTCCTCAGAACTACCCATACCAGGCTCAACAGAGACCTCAACCCGTCTTAGCTCAGCAGCCACCCCCACCAGCGAATGTCATCTCAGTCAAATACGCTGCTGCAGAAGAGAACCTAAGTAGGGCCTTAGTGCCTTCTTCACCCCTGATCACCGAAAGTGACCCAAACTCAAACAGTTTTGACTCTACTCATGTAACTAGTCCACCCGCCTATTACACGGAGTCACCAGAGCATGGGGAGACATATCATTATGATAGTCCACCAATGGAACCTAGTTGGGAGCCAGATTATACTAATGTGATGTATGCAAACCCAAACCCACGGCCCCAATTGAGACAGCAGAGACCACAGGGCCCTAGAGGACCATGCTTTAGGTGCCAAGGAGATCATTTCATTAAGGATTGTCCACATCCCCCAATAGCAAGGCAATCGCAGTACTATAGCATCCAAGGCTTTTGTGTCGATTGTGGCAAAGAGCACATAATCAAAGATTGTCCTAAGAACCCAGTTAACACTTCAAATGTGACATCGATCAACGTGATAGGTATTGTAAACAATGCAGATGGATCCAACCCTACATACGTGCCTATCCAAGCTATAACCAGAGCCCAGGCGCTCTTACAAAACCAACAGCATAATCAAGAGAAAATAGCCGAAACTAGTGAAGTTGCGGAATCGAGTAGTAAAAAGACAAAATCTTGGAAAGATTCTAGAGAAAGGATGAAGAGAAAGTGGAGTAAAAAGATAAGTGAGTTGGAAGGAAGTCTCAGAGAATCTAGAGCCAAAATACAAGAATTGGCTTCACAAGAATCAAACCAAGAAATCCCAGCTCAGAAATCAGGATCAGTCTTAGCGGAACCCATACCGGAAGATCTAGACATGATGTTTCGTGCATATCAGGCTAGAATAAAAGAGGGACCTCAAGTAACGGAAATGAGTAAAAACTACCCTCGAGCTGATCTAGAAATTGAGAGAACTAAACTTTGCATGAAGATGGTAGAGTTAGCACAAGCCTTGTTCGAAGCCTCTAGATATCTTAATTGGAATAACATGGCGAAACCAGAACTACACTTTCAAGGACTAATGGAGAGGCTAGAACACTTGATTGAAAGTAAAGAGAGACAGGATCAGTCTAGGAACCCTACTGCTCCAGAGACACAGGAAAGGAATCCACCATCCCTGTCTCAAGTACCCAATACAGAAAGTCAAGATAACCTATCTTCCATACATAAGTACTCACATGAATTTTTAAGAGAAATCCAAGAAGAGAAATGGAGAAAAGAACAAGGAACTCATCCCCCTATTCAAGAAATAGACGATTTGCAGGAACAATTTCCCCAAGACATCCCCTCTATATATGATGATGTAGAGGTGGAACGACTGAGTGAACCCACAGGATTTGAATCTAATTCTTTACAAGAATTACCTCAGTTCACAGGGCCTTGGGAAGATAAGTCTATTAGTATGAGAGCACCCACGATAATAGTGAGGAATGAAGACTCAGTGATCCCTAGGAATACGGAAGTGATCAAGAATACGAAAGTACAGTGTAATCTCACTCTGGAGGAATTGTTAAAGGTAAAACCAGAATTGTGGAAGCACGTAGCAAATCAATTCCCTGAGCTAGCTACCACACCCTCTCAAATAGGATCACATAAGAAGGTACCAGAGATACCCGTGGAAAAGATTGGAGACGTAAGCGAAGGAGAGGAAGGTAACACATATCTTCCAATAACCCATCAGGGCTACACCACGAAAGCCATCTTAGATTCAGGAGCCGGAGTAGCTATCGCTACTACCGCCTTATGGAAACGATGGGGTAAGCCAGCACTCAGACCCACCAGGATGAAGCTACAAATGGCCGATGGACACATAGAAAAACCGTTAGGCTTACTAGAAGGCATATCTCTCACCACTTGTGGTGTAGAATTTGAGCATACCTTTGCCATTTGTGACTTTGCAAAAAATCGTGCTTATGAGATGATATTGGGACGACCATTCATGCGTCAGTTACAAATTGTACAAGATTGGGGAACTAATTCTTTGTACTTGCAACATTTGGGAGTAACTACCAAAGTCAATCTTAAAGACTATTCACACAGAGATGTACCCCCAATACAATGGAATACCATCCATAAGACACCAGCAGAGACGGAATCCGTGCACTCATTAGAATCAGATCCTTCTTGGTTGCATGAGGACACCCATTTATGGATGTGTAAAGTAGCCAAACAAGAGGAAGAACGATTAGAAACCAGGACCTTAGGTGCAGAACAACATCCACGAACCCTTCAAGATCCAGCCTATGCACCAGTAGTATTCCCTGACGAGGAGTTTGAACCCCATGGTTGGGCGGAAATACTAGCAACCATGGATGTAGCCATCAATGAAGAACAATGGACACCCCACTGTGACGAGGATGGCTATGACATTTCAGTTTTCACGATAGAGCCAATCATGGGCGATGCAATTTTAGAAGAGTGCGAACCAAACACTGATGCATTTGAGGACGCAAGCGATTTTGATTTAGAATCAATTATCATGGACTCACCGTTTGCATCAGAGGAAGAATATTTCTACGAAGTAGGGACTCACACTCAGGGTCACGAGGAAATTACGAACGAGGTAAGGTTAGCCACTCAAGTGACTACTAAGAGTGAAGGCAAGAAGAGAAAGAAGAAAGAAACCATGTCGGAAAAGGAAGAATCTTTATTTGAAGTACCCGAGAATTTCAAGAAATACGAAATTGAAGATAGAAGAATCATGGTACGAATGCCTAATAGAAAAGAGAATGACGGACAAGTATATGATAACCGAGAGAAAACCAAGAAAATAATAGTTGCCATAGAAGGAGAAGAAGAAAAATGCACATACATAGGGCATGATTTGACGACTGAAGAAGAAGAAGAGTTAGTTGCCCTATTGCGCGAATATAGAGATGTTTTTGCTTGGAGTTACAAAGATTTGAAAGGAGTAGACCCAGATATATGTTCTCATAGAATCCCTATGACTCCAGATGCAAAACCGACAAAACAGAAACCTTACACGTATAATGATAATTACGCTGCGAAGATTAAAGAGGAGATAGATCGGTTGATAGAAGCAGGATTTATCTACGAAATTGAGCATACCGAATGGGTATCCCCCATTGTGGTTGTGCCCAAGAAGAATGGAAAATTGCGTGTGTGTATTAACCTTAAAAAAGTTAATGCCGCCACGATTAGAGATAGTTATCCTCTTCCTATCACGGAACACCTATTGGAAAGAGTTGCGGGCAAGGAAGTTTACAGCTTTCTGGATGGATTCTCAGGCTATAACCAAGTAGCCATTGCTCCAGAAGACCAACACAAGACGGCTTTTGCCACAGAATGGGGCATATTTGCATTTCGTGTAATGCCATTTGGCTTGACAAATGCACCCGCTACTTTCCAGCGACTCATGTGTCATGTTTTTAAGGAATTCTTACGCAAGAGCTTGGAAGTTTACGTCGATGACTTATGTGCTCATTCAATTGTAAGGCAGACACATATCCCAGAGTTAAGACAAATATTTGACAAATGTCGAGAATATCAGGTTTGTTTGAACCCAGAAAAATGCGTTTTCATGGTCAGACAGGGCAAAATTCTAGGACACATTGTGTCAAAAAATGGAATCTCTACGGACGAGGAAAAGGTGAAGGTAATTGCAGAATTACCTAGACCAACTAATGTGAAGGAGGTACAGGCATTTATGGGCCATTGCGGTTATTATAGGAGATTCATACACATGTATGCAATCATAGCCAAGCCTCTGTACTCTCTTTTGACCAATTTTGAGTGGACAGATGAATGCGAAAATTCATTCAATGAACTTAAACGACGTTTATGCTCAGCACCCATATTGACTACCCCAGATTGGAGTAAGCCATTCCATGTACATGTGGATGCATCCAATTATGCCATAGGATGTGTGTTAGCACAACCCACGAATGAAGGTAACATAGATCTCCCCATAGCTTACGCTAGCAGACAACTGAACGCAGCAGAAAGAAATTACACCACGACGGAAAGAGAGGGATTAGGGATGATCTACGCTGTAAAGAAGTTTAGGCACTACTTGTTGGCCAACAAATTCAAGTTCTTTACAGATCATCAAGCCCTATTATATTTAGTCAACAAACCATGTAACACCGGACGACTGATACGTTGGTTTCTATTACTCATGGAGTATGATTTTGAAGTGGTAGTTAGGAAAGGAAAGACACATCTTAGAGCTGACCACCTCTCAAGATTAACCTCGGGAGAAGCTCCTCAAGGAGTAGCTGATGATCTACCAGATGCATACTTATTCAACCTTGAGATAGCACCAGAATGGGCTAAGCCGTTAGTCCCTATTCTGACATACGGACCCAAGAGTCCTAGGATAAAGATCAAAGAAGGAGAGATTACCAAATCTCAGAGGTACCAAATAATAGCAGGAAGCATATATAAACAAGATAATCAAAAGATTCTTGCTTGTTGTGTAGATGAATCAGAACATGCGAATTGGTTGCAATTAGCACACGTAGGTGCACTAAAGCAACATCATTCAAAACATAGAACACTACAGACTCTGCATAGACTAGGAGTATTTTGGCCTACGATGGAAGCAGATGTCTACAAATTGTGTAAGGAATGCCATGTCTGTTGTGAAAAACCACCAGTAGAGCATGCTACATTGTATCACGTGTCCCTCACACCAGACTGGAGTGAGCCTTTAGTGACATACTTGAGGACGAACACATTCCCTCAAGGAATGACCTTAGCTCGACAACGCAGTCTAGAGCAGGAAGCTCAAGACTATTCACTTATTGGCGATAATCTATACAAAAGAGGACGAGATGGATATCTAAGACAATGTGTTCATGAGAGCGATTATCTGAGAATACTAGAGACTGCACACCAAGGTGTTGCAGGAGGTCATTTTGGACCAGATAGGACAATCAAAGCCATCCTCTTTGCAGGATTATGGTGGCCCACTCTTCACATGGATGCACATACCTATGTAAAGAGATGTGACGTGTGCCAAAGAACTCAGTTTCCTACTCGCAGAGATGAAATGCCATTGAAACCCATGATGGGCGGACGTGCATTTTCTAAGTGGGGTATAGACTTTGTAGGACCCATTAACCCCCCTGCAAAAGGTACACATGCGGAATACATTATTGTTGCCACAGATTATTTAACCAAATGGGTAGAGGCAAAGGCTACAAAAAAGAATGATGCTCACACGACTGCAAAATTCTTATTTGAAAATGTCTTTACAAGATATGGACTGCCTATAGAGTTAGTGAGCGATCGAGGCACTCACTTTCTAAACCAGGTCATTGAATATTTGTTACAGGATTTTATGGTGATTCACAAGAAATCTGCACCATATCATCCTCAGGCCAATGGTCAGGCTGAAAGCACTAACAAAATACTTTGTACCGTACTGACGAAACTCGTGAACAATAAACGTTCAGATTGGGACAAACAGCTACACCACGCTGTTTGGGCATATCGAGTGGCCTACAAGACCGTACTCAATGCAACTCCCTTTCAGATGGTTTTTGGTCAGAATGCAGTGCTTCCTTTGGACTTCTTGATACCGACCCTTAAGGTTGCACAAGAACATCAGTGGACCGGCCATGAATTATCAGCGAGAATAATGGACTTGGAACGATTAGGAGAAACTAGGCTGAAAGCAGCAGCAGGAATATACGCAGCGAAGAAGCGTCAGAAAGCATATTTTGATGCACATGTGAAAGATAAAGGCCTAAAAGAAGGAGATTTAGTTCTAGTATATACGCTGAAACAACACGCACGGAAGTTAGAAAAGCGAGGTTATGGACCTATGATCATTAACAGACTCTCGACCAGTGGAGCAGTCCAGTTAGCCACCTTAGAAGGAGATATAATGCCTAATTACATTAGTGGCTGTAGAGTCAGGTTGTATCAAGAACCTCTTACTGAGGATATGCTTAGACGACTCACGTTGGCAAAGAAGCGTAAGGAGGAAGAAAATAGAATACGAGCAGAAGCTCAGGCAGAAGCCATAGAACGCATTAAGCGCATGAAGCTAAGAAGACAAGGACTAGGGAGAGAACATTATAACCATCTGGAAACATCACCCAGATATCCCATGGCCATGTGTCAAGTAAAGTCAACCACTCATCCGAGCATAGTGGATAGGAGACCATTCATTACAGTGAGGCTAGAGCACGGTAACCATAGCCAAGAACTCAGGGCTTTAATTGACTCGGGTGCTGCGACTAGTGCGATTAGATGGTCCCACTATAAGGATTCAGGAATAGAAATGCGGCCAATTGAGGCATACCTCATAGGCCTAGGAGGCATGGAAACCCCTTGCATAGGTGAGGTGGACCTTCCTATCCTCATTAAGGATAGGACCATGACGGCAAAGCTACTAGTGTGCCATGATGACGACCTGATAGAACCCCTAATCCTTGGCCAAGATTGGCTATACGATCACTCAGTGGACCTAAATCTTAGACAAGGCTCCTTACAGATTGGAACCTTAGAGCAGAAGCGAGTGATACCGCTTGACTTCCCTAACGGCATTCCGCTTGACGGTTGTGACCTTAGACCCTATGAAACACATGCGACGGAAAACCGGAAGATCTTTAATCCGACCAGTCATGTCACGTCTACACCAACCCACTCGGGCTTGGCGATGGATGAATGTCAATCAGAAGGACGACAGGAGATCTTCCCTGGGACTTCCTGCAAACTAGAAGAGACAGCTACCCAACAGCAAGGGCAGAAGGGCACAATCAGAGGTCAGGTGGGTTGCATCAGCGGCCAAATGAGCACGACACCCTACGGTGCTCATCCTTCCAAGCTTGTTGCGGACTGGCCTAGATTAAAGTTACAAAAGGCATCACTTCCTAATGGGCAGGTCACGCAAGTGTTGGAACTCCCTTCTTTTCCAAAGCAGAGTGTCCATCCGACCTCTCAACCTCAACAACAACAGAGTCAACTGCGACAAAGGAACCCAGACCGACGACAGTATCAGAGGAAACAACATGGAAAGCAGTTTAGGCCTCCCAAAGGAAGCGGCACCAGACAAATATGGGTGCCAAAAGGACAAAAAGCACCGAAGAACTCCAACCAAGCAGAGATCAACAAGCAAAAGGCAGAACAGAGACAAAAGCGATATCCACCATCCCCTCGACCTCCTTCTACAGGTCCGAGCATTCGACAAATGTGGATCGCCAAGAAGTACCTTACCCATAGACCCACACCCACACAGATTTGGGTACCCAAACCATGTATCATAGCTCAACCCATAAGCCATGTAATATATAATCCTTACAAACCTTTTCATCCCTCGACACCACCACACCCGATACCACCCTTTATCCCTCACCACTCCAAGATCCTTAGGAAATGGATACCGAAACGTGTCCAACCGTCTTCCCCTAACCCGTTGTCTAACTACCCCCCGACTAACATACAACCTTGTACTCAATTACTAACCTTTAAACCTTGTATAAATTCACACACCATCATCACACACCACTCGTAATCTCATCTCATCAAGAAATGTATGCATGATCTGAAACGTATAGGTGTCTAGAGACCTGCACTAGTGCTGCAAGAAACATTGCATCCATCACGTCACAGCACTTGGCTACACGGGTTACGCATCAGTTATGGAAAGGGATTGCGGTCTCACTTTAATGGGATCATGATTAATTTCCATGCTAATGTGTTAATCTTTTGTAGCAGATCTTTCTCACTAGCGCACCAGCCACCATGCAAACTGACGAAGGAACATCAGGAGTAGGCCCCAGTGTAGCAGCAGTACCACTCAACGTGCTACGAGCAGAGTCCCACCCTACTGCTCCACCGCCGGAATTTCAGGGATTTCCAGGGCCCATGCCTATCGATAACCCCCCTATGGGCTACACCGAAAAGATACACAGGAACTCTCATTGGTTTCAGGGCCTGGCAGGACCCCTCGCTGACGCAGACTTTATATTTGAATCCTCTCTGACTTTTGATGACCGCACGTGGGGAAAGTACCAGTTTTTCTCCAGAGAATTCGAAGCCCTACAAAGCACCCAGGATTTAACTCATGTGTGGGCCAGAGCCGGTTTCACAGAATATTTCAGTGATCCTCTACCCAAACCGGATTTTTATAGGTGCTATTATTTAATCACTACATTGATGGCATCGGAGAATAAGGATATCCCAGGAACCTTCATATTGCCTACTCTAGTGGATGATCCACCTTACAAGAGATTCTATCTCTCTAAGGACCTAATCAGAGCAGCCATCAAGATTCATGGAACCCACACTCCCACAGACCGAGAGAGATTGATTCCAGAACCGATGAAACGTGGGGATGTCACGAAGTGGGAAGAGATTTCGGCCATCACACCTGAGTTGTCAAAGCCACTAAGAATATGCATGCAACATTTTGCATTTCCAGCTCAGGACAGGTTTACCATGCCACACAAAAGAATATGGTTCGGATTATATTTGGCATGTACGGGACCTCAAACAGTTGATCTAGCAAGCTGGATCATAGATCAGATGTACCTGGCACAGCACAGATGGGAGCGTAAAAAAGTGCTTAACGGATGTTGTGCCCTCACAAGAATTGTGTATATGTGTTTGGCTTATGACTTGCCCATCGAGCGTGCATTAACAGGAGAGGAATTGAAGGCATTCAAGAGCACAGCGAAGAAAGCTAGGAAGCCCAGTAGGACACGGGCTGGTAAGCGCATGCGAGGCACCATCCCTTGCCTCCAAGTGCCAGAGTCGCCGTCACCACAACCCTCTCCCGAGCGACCACAGACAGAAGCTGAGCCCACGGTACAACCTATTCGCATACGGTTGTCCAGACCGGTGATTACAGAGGCCACCACTAGTACCGCTGCACCTCAGGCAGCTACCACCACAGAACCCCCAACCACAACCGCAGAAGCTCCCACCACCATTGGTGCGGAAGCGTTTTCTTTCCCGATACCACATATGGAGACCGACCCCATAAACACGACATTTGATTTTGAGATGCCTGATGCATTCTCAAACGAGTTTCAGTATTCAGAAGCACCACTGTTCTCCCAGGAATATGAGCGCCCCAGCTACCCCACTACGCCGCGAGACTTGCCACAGGGACAAGCTGTGTCGGGCTCAGAAGAAGAAAGAACTGAAACAGACGACGATCAAGGCGACGATGAGGCCAGCCAGGGCTCACAAGAGGAACAGACAGAGGGCCAAGGCCAACAGACTGACACACACGGCGACACCAGCACATATGAAGATGAAACTTTTGAAGCCGCAGCGTATACATTGGCCATAAAGAAATTATATCGTACCATGGAGAAAGTCTGGGCACGCAAGAAGTTAACTGAAGAGGAGAGCCAGGCATTAATCGAACAGGAACTCATCTCAGGAGGATTCGAAGACGCCTATATCAGAGGTTTCCGAGAGTTAGTCCAATCAGTTGGCTCCCATGAAGCACTCAGATTTTTACAAAGAAAGCAACTACCACAGTTCGATCCCCGCCGAGTGCGACTACTCTCAAAACCCGGGGAGTATATTCGTGTACCAACAGGAGCCCAATCTTCAGCACAAGCCAGGGAGGCACGCCTCGCCCCCGAACGTTCAGCAACCGCAGAAACCATTCTTGTAGATTCGCCACCCCGCACCACCGCTGTACAAACCACTACCATCCTCGAAATAACCTCCACCCCTTCGACTCCTCTTTCACCTCATCTTTCACCAACCCATCCTGTATCACCCGCACACACACCTGCTTTCCCCACATCCACACCTGTACAAAGCAATATAGCCCCAACCTCTTCCTTACCCATTCATACCACCCGGCCCACACCCAGCCCTCTGCATCCCTATGTTAATCCCTTCGCCCCTTCATCCTTCCCAGCGTTTCCCCCACCTCTAAGAACCCCATTTCCCTTCCTAACCCCGCTAACCTTCTCACCCGTCTCACCTCCCCAACCTGCCATAACCCCTATTTCCCCGTTTCACCAAACTATTCCCACCACCCCCCCTGTAAACTACTCTACGTTTGTAAATCCCGTATTCACACCTACGCAACCACCCCCAATCACACCACTTTTCACAATCACAACATTAAACACGTCCAATGGCATGGACATATCACCACCCACCTCACCACCACCCACTACACTCACAGCACCCTCATATGTAGGCACTTCACAATTTTCCACAGTCACCACTGCATCCACAGTCCCAACCCCGATTCCCATTCCCACTGCATCTACCATCACTGCATCCTCATTTAGCACTTCACTACTGCTATCGCCCACCGTAGACACAGCATTTCAACACATGTTCGCATGTATGACGCAAGTCCGAGATGAGTTTGCATCACTCGGCACCAACTATCAACAGCTGCAGAAAACGACGAACGACTTGCAAACGCAGCTTAACTTGTTGTCAATTGAGAACGCCTCACTGAACAGCCGGTACCAAGAGTTACGCGAGGCTTATCACAAGTTAGAAATAGAAAGTGAGGAAAAAAGCAAAGAGGCCACCGCAGATTTAGATAACCTACTTAGAGCCCAGACTGTCCGCAATGCAACGCTTACTAGAAATATGGGCTTATTAAGAAGACATTTAGCCGCAGCTCAAGAGGAGAACCAGCGACTCCAAGAGCAGAACAGAGAAAACCTGGAGGCGGCTTTAGATCATCCAGACAAGCCACTAAGTCCGAGCAGATTCAAGGCCATCCCATCTGAGTCGATGCGGATGTTGCTAGACGACCATGTCAGATTGCTCGAGGACTATGATCGGATGAATGAAGAATATCAAAAGTTAAAGGAAGATCACAAACTGCTACAGCTCAGAGAACCAGCCACACAACAGGTACCAGTAGCAGCGGAATTACCAGCACCTGTGGACCCTGCCCCTGAAGTTTTAGAGGAACTCAACGCACTCCGGGCCCAGGTAGTGAATCTTGAATCTCGAATCGCCATCTATGAAGCACCACCAAGGCCAGACTCCCCACCTGAGCTACCAGCTGAGGAAGAAACTGTCACTATCCCGGTGGAGGAGACCTTCGAAGAGGCTTATGAACCGATACCCATCCCAGGCGGACGTGTCACGGCCGAAGGCCAAATGACCTACGAATTACCTACCCCCGCGTGGATGAAGACAGTAGAAGAACTCGGAACGACACACTCGGCCAGAGTAGAGGCACAGCTACATGCCATGGCCATAATTGAAGAAAAAATTTTACAATCACCATTCTTTGCTCACATGGCCCCGCGAAGATACATATCCGGGCATGAGCTTCAGTATAAACCATACTTTATGTTAATGGCAGAATATCAATTAACCATAGAGAAAGAAACCGGCAAGAAACCTACGCATGCAACTCAATTCGAGCCAGAGGACTTGCCACCAAGGGCGCAGAGAGGTGAAATCCTCCAACCAGACTGGCGCAAAGATTTACTGCAAAATTATCCAGAAATGATGAGCACGTGGGTAAAGGCGCCTCTTCACTTAAAATTTAATCCGTGCTGGGGACCAGTACCACGACGCCGCTCTTGGACTGCCTTCGCTATAAAGCTACAAAACAATAAGCAGTGCCAAGACTGGCTGAACTACCCCTATTTCAAGCCACCAGTCGCGTTACCCACAGTTGGCTATATGATGGCGACGATCCGCCACTGGCTCCCTCGATTAAAACCTATGGATGATATAGCCGCGCAAATGACTGTCAAAATCTTTGACATGATGCAAATGGTCTTTAAAGTCTTCCGGCGCATCAAGGCTCCCCATGTCAACACCCCGGGCTTTGAGCATGGCAATTTGGATTTAGTCTATGATATGAGCACAACGCCATCGCTCCGGGTGTGTTACGCCTGGCACTGCAGGATCAAATATCTACCGGCCTGTTACAAGCAAACATTCGAAGAAATGTTCACCACCGGTTTTTGGGAGTACCATTCAGAAGTATTCATAAGCAGGCCGACACATTTATTGCAATTATTCGCCTGTGAACGAATGGTGTACTCCACACACTATCAGCTCCCACCACCAGACGAGCCGCAACCCATCGACTGGGAGAAACTCGAGGCTGATCTAGCCCGAGGTATTCGTGTATCAGAGCACACCCTCGCTCAAGACCTCCTACAGAATTACATCCGGCAGACCTCACAACAAGGTTCTGTCAGGGACGACAGAAGCGAGAGGGAGGGGGGTGTTGGAAGCAGTCAGAGGCACAGACGCCACGGAAGCATGTGAAGACAAAGCAGGGAGCCAGTCGGATCATTTTTTCAAAACAATTATATTTTTATTACTTCTTCAAACATCCAACAGTGATTTTCATCACTCTTGTAACATATGTAATATAGACAAAACCCCATTTTTGTAATCCATAGCTCCATTTTGTGCAAGCCGAGGAGTCCTCGAGCTTGAAGAGCTTAGGTAGAATACTCGTACCAAATTTCGTTATTTTTAGACATCGTTTATCCTCCCAAATAGCCTCTAGGACCTAACTTTTAACTAGGCCGGTCACTAGATGTGAAACCGGTCAAAACTAGTCTAGAAACTATAAAAAGAGCTAGAGAGCTCATTTTTGAGGTTGGTTCATTGTAGCTTGTTTGAGATTAGAGTCAATTTGAGCTTGTAAGAGTATTCTTGAGTAAGAGAGCTAATTTCCCACCTTCCATTGTGTCTTGCTTGTCTCTTCGTTGTGTGTGTGTATGTGTGTGTGCATTTTTGTGCTTCTCACCTTCACTCTCACTTCATCTCACATTCACGATCTTCATATCACTCCTACCTCTCCCTCGGATTGACATTAAGGAGGTGAAGCTTCTTAACGTGGTTCTCACCATTGTGCTAGAGCAACAAGGCCCTCGGGGGTAAAAACTGATAAACAGGTTTTTCTCAAAATATGAGCTAAGGGGTCTCCTATGAGTTTAATCACCCAAAAATTTGCCAAAAATAGCCCCAAAATTGATCAAAAAATCAAACCCTAAAAATTGTGTTTGGGGTGGACAATCGCGATGGTCTGCAACAATCGTGATGGTCTGGGACCGTCGCGATGGTCCAGGTGAACCGTCGCGATGGCGTGGCACAATCGCGATGGTCCGAAGGTGCGAACTATCGCGATGGTCTGAAATGTGAGCAGTCGCGATGGCGTATCAGTCGAGTGATCACGATGGTCTAAAGTGAACAATCCTGATGGCGTCAATGAACCATCGCGATGGTCCAATTGGCGAGCAATCGCGATGGCATAGGTCAATGGTCAACGGGACAATCGCAATGGCGTGAGCCCGTCACGATGGTCACAAAGCACGATGGCTTGAGCCAATCGCGATGGTTCAAATGTCGAGGCGTCGCGATGGTCTAGCTTGCCACGTGGTAGCATTGGCGCGATGGCATGAGCCAATCGCGATGGCGTGGGGTCGACGGGACCGTCGCGATGGTCCAAGTGAACCATCGTGATGGTTCAAGTGAACCGTTGCGATGGCGTGAGACCGTCGCGATGGTCCGACCGAGCTGTCGCGATGGCATGAGCCAATCGCGATGGTGTGACACAATAGCGATGGCGTGAGCCAATCGCGATGGTCCACCAAAATGCAAATTTTGCAAATGCAACAATGGATTCCTATATGCGCAAGGGTTTCCTACACGTTGGTGAACTCACTTACCTCAAATTCCGAACTTGGCAGACCATCGCGATGGTCTGACATAGTCGGCATTTTCTGAGAGAGTGATTTTCTTGCCTTTTTGCAGCCTTCCTGATGCTCTGGAGCACTGTACCTGCAAGAAAACTCAAAAACACAATAGCACATGCAAGCACAAAAGCTCTCTCTCTCTCTTTCTCGCATGCACAAATGAGGGGAAATGAGGAGAATGGGTGGATATGGTGAATTTTTTTATTTTTTTGGAGTTGAAGACGATGATGCGGTGATGAAGGTGGAGTGTGGGGGAGGTGAAAAACAAAAAAAACTAAGTAAAAACAACAACAAAAACTGAAATTTTTACCTTCCAATGCCACTTATCGCTATACTCTTACCATCACACATTCGTCCTAGACTCGATCCCCGGCAACGGTGCCAAATTTGGTGTTGCTCTAGTACAATGATAAAAACCACGTTAAGAAGCTCCACCTCCTTAATGTCAATCCGCGGAAGAGATAGGAGTGATACGAAGATCGTGAATGTGAGATGAAGTGAAAGTGAAGGTGAGAAGCATAGAGATGCACACACACATACACACACACAATGAAGAGACAAGCAAGACACAATGGAAGGTAGGAAATCAACTCTATTACTCAAGAGCACTGTTACAAGCTCAAGCTCACTCTAGCTCATACAAGTCTACACTAGCTAACCTCAAAAATGAGCTCTCTAGCTCTTTTTATAGATTCTAGACTAGTTTTGATCGGTTTCACATCTAGTGATCGGCATAGTTAAAAAATAGGTTCTAGGTGCTATTTGAAAGGGTAAACGGTGTCTAAAAATAACCAAAATTGGTACGCTCATTCTACCTAAGCTCCTCAAGCTTGAGGACTCCTCGGCTTGCACAAAATGGAGCTATGAATTACAAAAAGGGTTTTTCTATGTTACATATGGTACAAAAGTGATGAAAATCACTATTGGAGGTTTTGAAAAGTATTTATAAATTATAAGTCTTTGAAAAAATGATTTGACTGACTCCCTGCTACTTCATTATGCTCTATCTTTACATGCTTCCGTGTCTTCTATGCCTCTGGCTACTGCGAACAATGTGTACGTGTATGCATGTATGTGTGTGTATGTATATATATGTATATGTGTATGTGTATGCATGTATGTGTGTATGTGTATGTGTATGTGTATGTGTAGGTATGTATGTATGTGTGAGTGTATGAATATGTGTATTTGTATCGATGTATGTGTGTGTATGTATCTATATTTAAGTGTATGTATATGTGTGTGTATGCATGTATGTATATGTGTATGTGTATGTGTATGTGTATGTATACGTGTGGGTATGTATGTGTAAGTGTATGTATATATGTATGTGTGTGTGTATGTATGTGTGTGGTTACGTATTTACTATGTATGTGTATGTGTATGTGTATGCATGCATGTGTGTGTGTATATATATATATGTATATGTTTTATGCATGTATATGTGTGTATATGCGTATGTGTGGGTATGTATGTATGTGTAAGTGTATGCATATGTATATGTGTATGCATATGTATATGTGTATGCATGTATGTGTGTTTATGTATATGTAAGTGTATGTATGTATGTGTAAGTGTATGTATATGTGTATGTGTATGCATGTATGTGTGTGTGTTTATATGTATGTGTGTGGGTATGTATTTACTATGTATGTGTATGTATGTATATCTGTATGTGTATGCTTCTGTGTGTGTATGTGTATGTTTGGATATGTATGTATGTGTAAGTGTATGTGTATGTGTATGCGTGTATGTATATGTGTATGTGTATGTATATATGTGGGTATGTATGTGTAAGTGTATGTATATATGTATGTGTATGCATGTATGTGTGTATGTATATATGTATGTGTGTGGGTATGTATTTGCTATGTATGTGTATGTGTATGCGTATGCATGTATGTGTGTATATGTGTATGTGTGGGTATGTTGTATGTGTAAGTGTATGCATATGTGTATGTGTATGCATGCATGTGTGTGTCTGTATATATATGTAAGTGTATGTATGTATGCATGTGTAAGTGTATGTGTGGGTATGTATTTACTATATATGTGTATGTGTATGTGTATGCATGTATATGTATGTGTATATATGTATGTGTGTGGGTATGTATTTACTATGTATGTGTATATATGTATGTGTGTGTGTCTATATATGTATGTTTATAAATTTAAAGTTTTCTTTATATTCTGATTCATTTTTTGTTTGAGATTGAAATAACAAGAGATATTGTATTGTAGAACAAAATAAGAGAAGACCTGACATACCACCTGAGACATGGCAGTATTTTTGCAGACTACATATTCAAGAATCATTTCCTCAGGAGAAGGTATACAAATAATTTATGTTATAGTGATTTATAACTTTCATATATTTAATCTATGTTTTTTTATTTCATTAAACAAATGCAGGCAGCTGCAAAGAAGAGAGTTGAGTCTGGTCATACATCACACTTAGGCCAAATGGGCCATCATGGTTATGTAGCTACATTCGTAAGTATATGTATTATTGAAACCATATTTTTTATTTTAGTTAAGACACTAATCATTAATCTTTTTTATTTGTTTCAATGCAGCAAAAGGATTATGATTGATATCCTATGAAAAAGGAAATCGATTTTGCTAAACATTGTGGATATCGATGTCTCAGTGAGTACATGCAAGATCATCCAAATGTGTTTGTGAGTATTGGTAAATTTCATATAATTATGTTATTTTGTTGATGTTTTGTATGTTTTATTTATTTATGTTTATTATATGTTATACAGGAGTATTATGGAGAGGTAGATATGGATGAGGTGGAGAGATATACACAGGCGAGATGATTTCAATTGTCATAGACTGCTCACACCTCTACCCATGATGCTACTATAGATACATCAGATCATGCGGATGATCATGATGATGAGGATGATCATGACAATGATCATGATGATGAGGACTTACAGGATGATGTGGATGAAGATGATCATGATGATGAGGACGATCACGATGATGAGGAATTACAGGATGATGTCGATGAAGATGATCATGATGACTGATATATTACATTGGATATATATTTTACATTGATATACTGACTTTTTTAGATCTATATATTTTATCATTACAGTTATTTTGAATTATGTCTATGGTACTAATTAATGAAAAGTCTTGCTTTAATGATTTTTATTGTTGTTTATATTAATTAACATGTGATTTACTACTTTAATTATATAAGTCATTCATATTATATAAGTGTTTGTGTGTATATATGTGTTTTATGTGCATGTAGTTGTGTTTGTATAAAATGTATGTATGCACATCTAGGTATATATCTATATTTATGTAAGTGTGTCTATATGCATGTATATGCATGTATCTATGTGTGTATATATGTGCATATATTAAATACGTTTTACGCATATACATATGTGTATGTGTATGTGAATATCTATGTATGTATAACGGTGTATGTGTAAGTGTATGTGCATATGTGTGTGTGCATATGTATGTGTATGTGTGTGTATATGTGTGCATGTGCATGTGTATGTGTATATTTGTATGTGCATGTGTATGTGTATATTTGTATGTGCATGTGTATCATATATGTCTGTGTATGTGTATGTGTAAGTATATATGCATGTGTATATGTGTGTATGTGTATGTATATGAGTGTGTATATGTATGTATGTGCATGCGTATGTGTAAGTGTATGTGCATATGTGTGTGTATGTGCATATGTGTGTGTATGTGCATGTGTATGTGTATGTGTGTGTATATGTATGTTTGTGCATGTGTATGTGTAAGTATATTGCATATGTGTGTGTATGTGCATGTGTATGTGTGTGTATATGCATGTATGACATGTATATGTGTAAGTGTATGTGCATATATATGTGTGTATATATGTGCATGTGTATGTGTATGTGTGTGTATATATGTGCATATAGATATGTTTTATGCATATACATGTGTGTATGTGAATGTGTATGTGAATGTGTAGGTATATATGGATGTGTATATGTGTATGTATATGAGTGTGTATATGTATGTATGTGCATGTGTATATGTAAGTGTATGTGCGTATGTGCGTATGTGTGTGTATGTGCATGTGTATGTGTGTGTATATGTATGTTTGTGCATGTGTATGTGTAAGTGTATGTGCATGTGCATGTGTGTGTATATGTATGTGCATGTGTATATGTAAGTGTACATGCATATGCGTGTGAATATGTATGTATGTGCATGTGTAAGTGTATATGCATATGTGTGTGTACATATGTGCATGTATATGTGCATGTGTGTGTATATGTATGTATGTACACATGTATGTGTATGTGTATAATTATGTTGTGTGTATGTGTACTAGGTGTGTGTGTGTGTGTATATATATATATATATATATATATATATATATATATATATATATATATATATATATATATATATATATATATATATATATATATATATATATATATATATATATATATATATATATATATATACATACACATGCATGTGTATATGTATGAGCATGCATGTGCATGTGCATGCATCTCCATTTGCATCCATGTGTATGTGCATGCATGTGAATGTGCATATGCATATGTATAATTAGTATGTGTTAATGAGTGTATGTGTATATGTAGAATGCATGCATGTCCTTTTATGTGTTTATAGATATGTTTGTGCATATGCATATGTGTATGTGTGTGTATGTGTATGTATAAGTGTATGTGCATGTATGTGTGTGTATGTGCATGTGCATGTGTATGTGTATATGTGTGTGTGTATGTGCATATCTATGTGTGTGCATAAATGTGAGCGTGCATATTCATGTATATGTGTATATGTGCATATGAATGAGTAAGTTTGAGTATGTTAATTAACGAAAATAAAATAATTTAAAGATATACAAACAATGAAAATTGTACTTACAATAAATATTTGCATATTTTATGCTTAGTGAACTTCTTGAATAACGTGCAAGAGAGAGAGAGATCAAAAGAGAGAAGGGGAGAGAGAGAGAGAGATCAAGGGAGAGAGAGAGATCGAGAGAGAGAGAGAGAGATTGAAAGAGAAAGAGGTCGAAAGAAGGAGAGAGAGAGAGAGAGAGATAATATGAGAGAGAGATTCAAAAAGAGATTGATGGAGCTTGTAAGCGCAATGCAGATCTGAACGTTCGAGAGCTCTTTGATCGATTGCACATAAAATGATGATCGAAGAGCGATCCGATGTTTTTTTTACTTTTATCAAATTTTACCATCGCATAAACGATGTAAAAGCATCATGTATGCAAGCATGCAATCCATGGGACATCGATGCCTTTTGGCGTCGCATAAACGATGCAAATTAGCATCACATATGTGAGGCTACCTTTTTATCGCATAAGGGATGCTAATGTAGCAACACTCTCTTGAATGTCGCTAAAAGCATTGTAAATAACGTCAAAAATAGCATTGTTTAAATGATGGTGCGCACTCGATGCCCGGTTCGATGAAATTCATGATCATGTAGTGACAAAAATGTGTCACGTTAATTGTAGCTATGCCCCCGTATTCCTTGTAGTGCATGTGTGTGTGTATATATATATATATATATATATATATATATATATATATATATATATATATATATATATATATATATATATATATATATATATATATATATAAATGTGTGTATGTTTTATGCATGTATATGTGTGTATGTGCGTATGTGTGGGTATGTATGTATGTGTAAGTGTATGCATATGTATATGTGTATGCATGTATGTGTGTTTATGTATATGTAAGTGTATGTATGTATGTGTAAGTGTATGTATATGTGTATGCGTATGCATGTATGTGTGTGTGTTTATATGTATGTGTGTGGGTATGTATTTACTATGTATGTGTATGTATGTATATCGCTATGTGTATGCTTGTGTGTGTATGTGTATGTTTGGATATGTATGTATGTGTAAGTGTATGTGTATGTGTATGCATGTATGTATATGTGTATGTGTATGTATATATGTGGGTATGTATGTGTAAGTGTATGTATATATGTATGTGTATGCATGTATGTGTGTATGTATATATGTATGTGTGTGGGTATGTATTTGCTATGTATGTGTATGTGTATGCGTCTGCATGTATGTGTGTATATGTGTATGTGTGGGTATGTTGTATGTGTAAGTGTATGCATATGTGTATGTGTATGCATATGTGTATGTGTATGCATGCATGTGTGTGTCTGTATATATATGTAAGTGTATGTATGTATGTATGTGTAAGTGTATGTGTGGGTATGTATTTACTATGTGTGTGTATGTGTATGTGTATGCATGTATATGTGTGTGTATATATGTATGTGTGTGGGTATGTATTTACTATGTATGTGTATATATGTATGTGTGTGTGTCTGTATATGTATGTTTATAAATTTAAAGTTTTCTTTATATTCTGATTCATTTTTTGTTTGAGATTGAAATAACAAGAGATATTGTATGGTAGAACATAATAAGAGAAGACCTAACATACCACCTGAGACATGGCAGTATTTTCGCAGACTACATATTCAAGAATCATTTCCTCAGGAGAAGGTATACAAATAATTTATGTTATAGTGACTTATAACTTTCATATATTTAATCTATGTTTTTTTATTTCATTAAACAAATGCAGGCAACTGCAAAGAAGAGAGTTGAGTCTGGTCATACATCACACTTAGGCCAAATGGGCCATCATGGTTATGTAGCTACATTCGTAAGTATATGTATTATTGAAACCATATTTTTTATTTTAGTTAAGACACTAATCATTAATCTTTTTTATTTGTTTCAATGCAGCAAAAGGATTATGATTGATATCCTATGAAAAAGGAAATCGATTTTGCTAAACATTGTGGATATCGATGTCTCAGTGAGTGCATGCAAGATCATCCAAATGTGTTTGTGAGTATTAGTAAATTTCATATAATTATGTTATTTTGTTGATGTTTTGTATGTTTTATTTATTTATGTTTATTATATGTTATATAGGAGTATTATGGAGAGGTAGATATGGATGAGGTGGAGAGATAGACACAGGCGATATGATTTCGATTGTCATAGAGTGCTCACACCTCTATCCATGATGCCACTATAGATACATTAGATGATGCGGATGATCATGATGATGAGGATGATCATGACAATGATCATGATGATGAGGACTTACAGGATGATGTGGATGAAGATGATCATGATGATGAGGATGATCATGAGGATGATCACGATGATGAGGACTTACAGGATGATGTGGATGAAGATGATCATGATGACTGATATATTACATTGGATATATGTTTTACATTGATATACTTACTTTTTTAGATCCATATATTTTATCATTTCAGTTATTTTGAGTTATGTCTATGGTACTAATTAATGAAAAGTCTTTCTTTAATGATTTTTATTGTTGTTTATATTAATTAACATGTGATTTACTACTTTAGTTATATAATTCATTCATATTATATAAGTGTTTGTGTGTATATATGTGTTTTATGTGCATGTAGTTGTGTTTGTATAAAATGTATGTATGCACATCTAGGTATATATCTATATTTATGTAAGTGTGTCTATATGCATGTATATGCATGTATCTATGTGTGTATATATGTGGATATATTAAATATGTTTTATGCATATACATGTGTGTATGTGTATGTGAATATCTATGTATGTATAATGGTGTATGTGTAAGTGTATGTGCATATGTGTGTGTGCATATGTGTGTGTGCATATGTATGTGTATGTGTGTGTATATGTGTGCATGTGCATGTGTATGTGTATATTTGTATGTGCATGTGTATGTGTATATTTGTATGTGCATGTGTATCATATATGTATGTGTATGTGTATGTGTAAGTATATATGCATGTGTATATGTGTGTATGTGTATGTATATGAGTGTGTATATGTATGTATGTGCATGCGTTTGTGTAAGTGTATGTGCATATGTGTGTGTATGTGCATGTGTATGTGTATGTGTGTGTATATGTATGTATGTGCATGTGTATGTGTAAGTATATTGCATATGTGTATGTATGTGCATGTGTATGTGTGTGTATATGCATGTATGGCATGCGTATGTGTAAGTGTATGTGCATATATATGTGTGTATATATGTGCATGTGTATGTGTATGTGTGTGTATATATGTGCATATAGATATGTTTTATGCATATACATGTGTGTATGTGAATGTGTAGGTATATATGGATGTGTATATGTGTATGTATATGAGTGTGTATATGTATGTATGTGCATGTGTATATGTAAGTGTATGTGCGTATGTGTGTGTATGTGCATGTGTATGTGTGTGTATATGTATGTTTGTGCATGTGTATGTGTAAGTGTATGTGCATGTGCATGTGTGTGTATATGAGTGTGCATGTGTATATGTAAGTGTACGTGCATATGCGTGTGAATATGTATGTATGTGCATGTGTAAGTGTATATGCATATGTGTGTGTACATATGTGCATGTATATGTGCATGTGTGTGTATATGTATGTATGTACACATGTATGTGTATGTGTATAACTATGTTGTGTGTGTATGTGTATGTGTACTAGGTGTATATATATATATATATATATATATATATATATATATATATATATATATATATATATATATATATATATGTATGTATATATGTATATATATACACACACATACACATGCATGTGTATATGTATGAGCATGCATGTGCATGTGCATGCATCTCCATTTGCATCCATGTGTATGTGCATGCATGTGAATGTGCATATGCATATGTATAATTAGTATGTGTTAATGAGTGTATGTGTATATGTAGAATGCATGCATGTCCTTTTATGTGTTTATAGATATGTTTGTGCATATGCATATGTGTATGTGTGTGTATGTGTATGTATAAGTGTATGTGCATGTATGTGTGTGTATGTGCATGTGCATGTGTATGTGTGTATGTGTGTGTGTATGTGCATATCTATGTGTGTGCATAAATGTGAGCGTGCATATTCATGTATATGTGTATATGTGCATATGAATGAGTAAGTTTGAGTATGTTAATTAACGAAAATAAAATAATTTAAAGATATACAAACAATGAAAATTGTACTTACAATAAATATTTGCATATTTTATGCTTAGTGAACTTCTTGAATAACCTGCAAGAGAGAGAGAGAGATCAAAAGAGAGAAGGGGAGAGAGAGAGAGAGATCAAGAGAGAGAGAGAGAGAGATTGAAAGAGAAAGAGGTCGAAAGAAGGAGAGAGAGAGAGAGAGAGATAATATGAGAGAGAGATTCAAAAAGAGATTGATGGAGCTTGTAAGCGCAATGCAGATCTGAATGTTCGAGAGCTCTTTGATCAATTGCACATAAAATGATGATCGAAGAGCAATCCGATGTTTTTTTTACTTTTATCAAATTTTACCATCGCATAAACGATGTAAAAGCGTCATGTATGCAAGCATGCAATCCATGGGACATCGATGCCTTGTGGCGTCGCATAAACGATGCAAATTAGCATCACATATGTGAGGCTACCTTTTTATCGCATAAGGGATGCTAATGTAGCAACACTCTCTTGAATGTCGCTAAAAGCATTGTAAATAACATCAAAAATAGCATTATTTAAATGATGGTGTGCACTCGATGCCCGGTTCGATGAAATTCATGATCATGTAGTGAGAAAAATGTGTCACGTTAATCGTAGCTATGCCCCCGTATTCCTTGTAGTGCATGCGACCCACTATGAGTACTCTTTTTTTAGAGGGAAATTCGATCTTATGATGTATATTTCCCAAGAATTCAATCAACTACAACTACAAGTGCAATTGTACAATGAAGGGCATAGTATGCATCTGATCCCCTAGTTCAACACAAGTAGGGGTAGAACACCTTGCACCTACTAGAAATGAACAAAGCCTAAGGATAAGAGCTCGAAAAGGATGATCCTAAAAACAAATGAAAAAACTCATTTGAACTGATAACATGCAACCATAACAAGGAAGGCCCTTGTTACCATTGATAGGGTTCACCAAGAATGCCCCAAGGCCAATGATAGAAGTCCTAGAAGGACATGATTTCATCTCACCACAAAGATGAAGAAATGCTTTAGCTAGTGCAGCCCGTGGGCCCTGGGGATCCATCAAAGTATAAACAACCCAATCACTCAAGTTGCGCTCGTGGACTCTACCACCTCAAAAATCTACCACCACTTTTTGAAGATGGCTATCCAAAACATTACTCTCGCTCATCTTCAAAGATAAATGTAGCGGAGGAAAGTACTAAAATAACTCCATTGGATAATTGAAGGGTGAATGGGCGCGACAAAGATCATGGAGTTGGCAGGAAGGGAGGAAGACGTCGACAACGAGGAAGATGGACAAGTGTCGCAGAGAAGAAAGAGCATTCATGGAGGAGAGCATCTGGGCGAACCTTCCTGAGCATCTTCTCGAGCAGATCATCATTCGCCTCCCAATCGCCAGCCTTTTGCGATGCCGATGCCTCAGTAAGAAATGGCTCTCATTCATCTCTTCCCTGCCTGTGTCCTTCCAGCGCCATCGCCATCGCCATCTTCCACTTCAGATCCCGCGACCACCCTGGTTCCTCATGTTCGTCAACCATTCCTACCAAGAGGGCTTTGCGTTCGACCCTGCCACTGCCTCCTGGTACTGCATCTCCTTGCCGTCCTTCTCAGTCAATGGAGATGAGAGACACATCCCCGTCGCCTCTGCAGGCGGCCTGATTTGCTTCACCTCGTCTCTTGAGGGCCGCAAGACGTTCACTGTATGCAACCCCATCACGCGTTCCTGGCGCCGGCTGCCCTCCATGTTAAATCCGCCTGCCTTCCTTGAGACCGTGGGCATGGTGATTGTTGGTAGTTATGGCGCGGGAGTTGCTGCTAATGGAAGCCCTGGACCGCCTCATCAGCGCACTTTATATAACGTGGTAGTCGCTGGGAACCATGAGATCTCTGATGAAACTATCTTCACTGAGGTGTTCGACTCAGGCACTCTTTGGCAGGCGACATCTCGAATGCCTGGAGGTGCGGATCCCATGCTCAGCGGCGTCGCATGCAATGGTGCTCTATATTCGTGGTGCTGCGAGCCTGATGGCCTCCTCTCCTACGACCTTAAAAACCATTCGTGGACTTTGCTGCCCACGTCTACTCCTCATTCGACCCTCGTGAGCAACGCCATCATCTCCTGGCATGGCCGCCTCTTCATGCTCGGCGGCCTCAACGAGAATCAGGTCACCAGCACCATCTCTGTTTGGGAGCTTGTATGTGCCCCCCACAGTAAGGACACTCGATGGGTCGTTTTTGACACCATGCCACCTGCATTGCTGCATGAATTGCTAGGCGGTAGGACATTCTTCATGTGTGTAGGATGTGAAGGTATGGTTCTCTTGCATCTTGGAGCATGCTCCGAGAACATGCCAATGCTCTTATATGACATTGATAAGAAGTCTTGGCAAAAGCTGCCTTTGTGTCCTTCGCTAGAAGAACATCAAGGTGATGGTCTGTTAGATGGAATCGCGTTTATACCTGAAATGTGCGCGACCCCATAGCACTGAGGAGATCCGTGATGCATTTCATGTTGGCCCAATCCATAATCGTCTGTTAGATGGAATCGCGTTTAAATCTGCAATGTGCGCGGCTCCATAGTAGAGAGGAGATCGCTGAAAATCCCTGCATTTCATGTTGGCCCAATCCATAATGATCTGTTAGATGGAATCGCGTTGATACCTGAAATGTGGGCGACTCCATAGTACAGAGGGATCCCTTAAAATCCCTGCATTTCATCTTGGTCCAATCCATAATCGTCTGGTAGATGGAATCGCGTTTATACCTGAAATGTGCGCGACTCCATAGTACAGAGGAGATTCATAAGGATCCTTGCATGCCATGTCATGTTGGCACAATCCATAAGAGTTATCCCCTCTCGCTCAGAACAGTAGTAGCATACTCCCTAGGAATTTAGTTCATACTGATCATAGATTTAGATATTGCATTAGGGACTGTAGAGCACATGAATTAGTTATGTATGGTAGTTAATAGCATGGCTGTTCTTAGCGCATATAAGCTACTACATAGATGCCTTAAAAGGATAATTCATCTGCATCTTACAAGGTTATGGGCACTGAACCGAGTATGAAAAAATTCAATAACCCATCTTATATTATTATTCCAACTATTTCTCTGTTTATTGGCCTAGCCTGACATAAGTATGTGTATATGTATGCATGCATCCATACATTGCTTGTTTGTTTGTTCTCTTCTTGTTTTTCTTTGTTATGTGAGGAACTGCATATACAATATATACTCAGGATTGTACATATGTGTGCAGTTCTTTAGTTCAAGTTGTAGATAAAACATTAGTAATATTAGTTAGTGCAGTATCCAACCTTCAAGAGCGCAAGACACAACAGCTTCTTTGCGAAGTAGAGAGATGTTTTAATCAGAGGAGTTCTAAAAATTATTACACTTGCAAATCAAACAATTTTGGGTTTCGTTTTTTAAAAAGTATTAATCAAAGTTATTCTAAGAACCATTACACTTGTAAGTTAAAACAATTTTTTATATGCTTCATTTTTTACTCATGTATTTGTTGAACCTGTAGATGCGTTTCAGTGGCATACAAATCAATTACTCATTTACATTAATCTGTGAGATACTTCTTTCAATATCAAGCATCTTATCAAGTGTAGAAGTATTCGAAGTTGTTTATATATTTCATCAATAGATGTTCTTCATCTTCAGCAAAAGTCATTTGAATCACTGTATCTGAAAGTCTTCTATTATTTACCAGCACCCTATCATTTTTCATTTTGAAATGATCAATTCTGGTTCATTTTATAGAGGAACTGCTTTCATAAGCCGAAACACCCTCCTCTACAACCTCAAACTCTTGCAATGTGTTTGTCGAATTTCTGTATATTAGTGCAAGTACATGATTGTGAGTCCATCAGTTAAGAAAAACAAAAAAAATTAGTTTTCTTCCATCAATGGGTTTCCGCGCTGAGATTCATGTCCACTTTGCGCTGAAACACAAAGAGGAAATAGAATCCATTTCAGTCTACCGTGAGAAGAATAAGTCTAACTTTACATACACTTTATCATAGTTCCTTTTGGGATAACAAATAGATGAGATTATGTCTAATTTATCAGAATATTTGTGCCAAAACCCTATAAAAGAGTACATATTATCGTTCCTTATAGATGCCATATGAATATACACACGCAAGACATCCATTTGTCCTTTTGCATGTAAAGGGGATCATAGTTTGTAGAACCTGTGTGCTAGAAACATATAGAAGGATACATTCCTTACAGATGACATGTGAATATACACACACAATCACATCCACTTCTCCTCTGTATGTATACGAGGCTCACGGGTTCTGAAACCTATATGCGGTCTAATATTGAAACTTCCAAATAAGGAAGGCTCTTCATTTTCACCTTATTTGGGTGATAGAGCAAGAAATGTTAGAGCAAAAATAACATGCTTTATCAATTATTATGATGGTATCACAACATGTCTTGGAGGGGATTGAGACAAAGATTATTATTTACTTTCAATATGTTATTTTTCATTGGTTACCTCTTGATCTTGGTTCATTTATGAACTTGATGGCATGACAACATGCCTTTATACATGGATCATTGGGAAGAAGGGAATGCACCAAAAAATCTACGTTGGAGAATATTGAGACAAAAAGTTATTATCAACCTTCAATATGACATTTTTTCATTGATAGCATCTATTGGAAGAACATGAATAGATCCACATGAGTGATATCATTGAGTGAGAATGGTTTATAAGTTATCCCAGGTTGAGTTTGAGGAAGAATTAACAAAAGTAACATGAAATGCTAATTTTAGTTTTAAACACCTTTGATAAGTATTTGGAGAGTAACTGAAACATAAACCAATAAAGTAAAAGAGTTCAAAAACTATTTACATAAAAAACAATTTGAAAGCATACAAACCATTGAGTGAGTTTGGTACATTTTCAGGTAATGAAATCTTTGGCCCATACATTGATGTATGTTCTTCTCTAGCATATAACCGTTTAATAGTTATAGTGTCCATGTGCCGTAGGTGAGTTGTTTGGGCACTTACCTCTTGAGGGGGAGGTTGTGTGTTCAATCCTTGTGGGCTATTGAACATGCTTGGGCCAATGTAGTTAGTCTACCCTTGTAATGCTTTCGAGATATCTTGCTCAAAATGTCATCATAGTAACTAGAAATGACATTGATTCTAGATAGCATGAAATATTAAGAATTCGAGCCTTTTCTTGCAAGCCATTTAAATCATCTCCAAATAATGTCTCTCAATTCTATAAAAATCATCTCAAATTTAAAATTTAATTCTATTTTCCTTTTTGGCCACACAAGGATCTCTGAAAGCCTCTCTAGATTCACAAGAGCGCATATGTTCATTTTATATCCTTTTGTATGCATGGATGTATATAGAAATATAGATAAAAGAAACGAACATATAAATTGATCGGAGATGTATCAACCCCTAGGGGATATAGAAGATGGTGTGTACTCACATGTAGTGCACACATTCAATCTCATGCAAATAGTAATCAAAGTAATATCTATCTATGATCACTCTAAGTGAACTTTATGATTTCCTTAATATTGTGAATGATAGAACTTTACTTAGATACTCTATCAATACGTGAACCAAAATAGACGTTCAACTTGATTTTCACTAGCTATATGCAAAGAAAACACTTGCACATTGATTTTGCTCAATCTTAGAGACTATGAAGAGGCGAAACTTGAGAGCAAGTGAAGTTATGAGATACTAAATGAACGCCTAAATGAGATTGCGATCATACCAAAGTGACTATATATGAAGTATAAAGACCACTTACAACTTAATAAAGCTAATAAGATACTTCATTGCCTAATAGAGTAGTGTGTCATGGATAATCAAAGAGGGGACGGAAGTAGGCAAGGAACTAGCCCAAGCAAGGGGCTTAATTTCTCAATTAGAAAAATGAATATAATCTGTTAAAGATCCAATATAGGTTTATGCACTCTTCTTTTTTAAATAAAGGAAGTTCGGCCTTAGCCTACTCTCCCGGACTTGAGTTAGTTAAAAGGATAGTACAAGAGAAGGGATAATGGAAAATGGTATTTACAATGGTGTGAAGTGACTAAAATCACTATTTGGGAAATATTTCTTCATAAAAAAGTATATGGCCTGCTTGTCAGATCTACGCTGACTCTTGTCCAAGACTCATACAACTTGAATAAATGAACGATGATAGGTGCTCTGCATTTTCGAAAGTAGGTTACGATCAATTTAAACATAAAATTTTAGTGTTTTTTTATAGAAACCTATGTGAGGAATTGAGCGAGACTTGGTTGATGAATATTTTGAGCTTCAAGTGTATTCACACTGATCCATAATTAACCATTTCTTTTTTCTTTTCATCTCCAAAGGTTGGAGCTTGATTCTCAAGACTTCTCAAGATTCAACATTCATACAACTTCCTTTCATGCCAATGCATCCTTTGAATTTTAGGCTTTTCCCATCCAAGTCTTTGCTGAGAATGTATGAAAGATATTTATTTATGGTAATTTTCTTTTCATGAACTTTGAGATATTTTAGTTTCTAGGAAAATGATAATTAAATTCGTTCATGGAAAATTGGGTTGGAAGCCCAATAACCACTATTCATGTTGTCATACATAGTTTCTTTTTTAAAATTATAAATGGAAGTTCAGCAACAACCTACTCTCCACACTTTAATTAATAGAAAGAACATATGTACAAGTGAATGGGCCTAGCACCCATGGAACCCATTGAATCCCACAAAGAAGGGGTTGCATAAAATTTCCTAGAAGACATTACAAAGAAGTTTGATAACCCTTTTGGCTCCCTCATGGGGGCCCACTTGCCTTTAATCTTGTTGCTCTTGAGTAAAAACACTCTATGATGTCTAAAAGGTGGGGGCTTCTTACAATTGGAAATTCTTTTGCCTAAAAGAAAAATATATTTTTTGATTGAACATTCTTCAGGAGGGCTACCAAAGTTGGTAGCACACCTCTCTTTCATGGTGCTAAAGCTGATGGAGATGGTGTTGAAGATGATATTCTACAGATTCCTGTTCGTGTTGTTGTTTTTGTTGCACCTACTCCAAAGCAAATTTGTTGGGATGGAAGATATGCTCAAGCACATGCATTGATAGCTTTGTCTCTCAAACGTGCTAGTATTCCTCACATTCGCTCTTGCAGAACAACAAAAGATGCTTGGGATACACTTAGCACATTGTACCAGGCTAGGAATGAGGCTCGTGTTGCTTACCTCCGAAAACAGTTGGAGAGTGAGCACATGAATGAAGGTGATTCTATGGACAATTTTCTAACAAAGATCAAAGACTTGAAAGAACAGTTGATTTCTGCTGATGAGGTTATACCAGATAGCTCACTTGTGCAGAATATTCTGAATGGTCTTCTTGATTCATATCAGAGTTTTGCTTCTACTCTTCGATTGATGATGAAAGGCAATCCAAATGCCTTGTCATTTGAGGAGTTAGTCTATGTTCTGTTACAGGAAGATCAGTCTAGGCAGAATAGATCCATTATGCGTGTTGCAGATCAAGCTTTCCTGGCTAGTCAGAAGGGCAAAGGAAAATGGAGCTCTTCTATTAGTAAGCAGAAATCAGCAAATGATGCACATTAGAAGAACCAGGATAAAGATGAGAAGAAATCAGAAAAGCAGAAGTTGTAAAGGGAATGATCATATCATAAAGAACTGTCCAAAACTGGCAGCAAAAGAGGCAAAGAAAAAGGAGGCTGGAATGGTTGTTGCAGAAGCCTCTACACCAAAAATAGAGTCTGCTAATCTTGTGCAGGAAGAAGAATGGGCGTTTACTACTGTTTGCAGTTTTGACCCATCTTCTCATGAGTAGTGCATGTCTCCAGTGGACTCAGATGTTTGGTACTTTGATAGTGGGGCGACCAAACATATTACCTCACAGCGTAGTTTCTTCTCTTCACTCAAGCCTGCCCCTACAGGGAATACTGTCACATGCGCCAACAACTCCTCTTATCCTGTTATGGGAGTTGGTAAGATCATTCTGACTACTACTGATGGTAGTTCTTTCACCTTGATAGATGCTTTATTTGTGCCAGGGATCAAGAAGAATCTGTTATCAGTTTTTGCATTAGCCAAGATTGGCTTGGTTGTGAAATTTGTTGATGACATATGTACAGTTCATGATCTGTCAAATGGCGATGTTATTATTGCTTTTGACATTTTATGCCATGGGTTGTATAAGCTCATAGACTATGAAAGATCTGTGAATGATTCGGCATATGCAGTTCATGATTCTCAGGCTATGTCAGATGCAAAGCTTTGGCATGCATGCTTTGGTCATCTGAATTTTGCTAGTTTGCTATGCCTGCAGAAATCTGATATGGTGTCTTCTTTGCCCAAGCTTGAGGCACCTGGAAAACATGTATGTGAAGGCTATATTTTTGGCAAAAAAATACAGCGTTCCTCCTTTCCAAAAGATGGTTCAGTTCGGGCTACGCAGAAATTGCAGCTTGTACATAGTGATGTATGTGGTCCTATGCAGACACCTTCTTTTGGAAACTATCTTTACTTCGTGACTTTCATTGATGATTTTTCCAGGCATGCATGGGTATATCCATTGAAGGCAAAGTTCGAAGTGTTTTTGTGCTTCAAACAGTTTTTGGTTTTGGCTGAAAATCTGTCAGGATATAAAATGGGCACCCTCTGTTCTGATCGAGTATATGTCTTCTGATTTTAATGTATTTCTGGCTGAACGTGGGATAAAACACTAGTTTACAGTGTCGTATACACCTCAACAGAATGGAGTTGCTAAACGAAAGAACAGGTCACTCATGTAGATGGCGAGGTGTATGGTCAAGAGTCAGGCATTACCACATAGTTTCTGGCTTGAGGCTGTCATGTGTGCAACATATGTACTTAACAGGTGTCCCACTAAAGCGTTGTAGTCTATCACTCCATATGAGGCTTGGCATGATCGCAAGCCATCTCTTGCTCATCTGCGGGTTTTTGGTTGTTTGGCATATGCACTAGTGCTTGAACATCGCAGAAAATTGGATGATAAGGTAGTAAAATGTATTTTTGTTGGGTACAGTTCTGAAAGTTAAGGCTATCGTCTATATCATCCACAAACTAAATGCATTCTGGTTAGCCGTGATGTTTTTGTGGAAGATGCTATTCAGCCATTGCTTTCATGTACTAAGGAGACATCTGTTAGCTCCAAAGACATGCATGATACTTTGATGCCTCTTTTTACAGGTGGACAGTCTACTGCTTGTCTTAATGAGGCAACTTCTCAGCCTTTGCAAGTTTCATGTAATGATGCAGATCATCCCATTTCTGATGCAGATTTACATGATGCACTTGTTGATGAGAGACCTGATATTGAGGAGGCAAAAACTATGCCAAAATGGCTGGTGTAGACTTTGTGTGACAGCAAATTAGATGCACCCTTGTCATATCGTACTCGTTCAGGCTCTCATAGCGCCTCCTTTGCATCAGATTGCTATGCTATGGCTGCATCTAGTCTCTGTGATGAGAATGAGCCTGTTTCTTTTGATGAAGCACAAAATTCAGAAAATTGGATGGTTGCTATGCAATCTGAATATGATGCTATAATGAAGAATGGTACTTGGTTTTTATGTGACTTGCCTCGTGGCAAGAAAGCCATTGGTACTAAGTGGGTATACAAGCTAAAGTGTAAATGTGATGGTACACTTGACAAGTATAAGGCTAGGCTTGTTGCAAAGGGTTATGCACAGGAAAGAGGCATTGATTTTGATGAGACCTTTGCACCCACATGTCGTATGACTATTGTTCAGAGCATCTGTGCACTTGCAGCCCATCATGGTTGGAATGTACATCAGTTGGACATTAAAACTACATTTCTGAATGGCGACTTGCATGAAGAAGTGTATGTTTTTCAGCCCTGTGGTTTTGTGCAGAAAGGGCATGAAAACCAGGTGTGCAGGTTAAAGAAGGCATTATATGGTTTAAAGCAAGCACCACGTGCTTGGTATGAGAAGATACATGCCTATCTGATTGCACATGGTTTTGTGAACAGTCCAACTGAAAGCACCTTATATGTTAAGCATGCTAATGATGTGCTTCTGATCATTGTTGTCTATGCTGATGACATGCTTCTCACTAGTCCTATTGAGAAGCATATTGCTGATTTTAAGGCTGATTTGCATGCCTCATTTGAGATGTCTGATTTGGGGCAATTGCATCACTATTTGGGCATTCAGTTTATGCAAGTTGATGGTGGATTGGCTTTGTGTCAAACGAAATATATTGATACATTATTGCAGCATTTTGGCCTTGAAGAATGTAAGGCTATTGCCACTCCTATGGAGACAGGTTTACGATTGAGTCTTCATGATGCTGGAGATGCATTTGATGCTGTCCTCTATCAGCGGGCTATTGGATGCCTGATTTACTTATGCATTACTCGGCCAAATATTCAGTTTGCTGTCTCACAGATGAGCAGGTTTATGCATTGCCCAGGTGTCAAGCATTGGCAGGCGGTTAAACGCATCTTTCACTACTTGAGTGGTACTCGGCTAATTGTGTTGTTTTATCCCAAGGGGGGATCACTACCACCAGATTTGCATGTTTTTTCTGACTCAGACTGGGCTGGTTGTTATGACACTCGTGTGTCCACTAGTGGCTTTTGCTTCATGCTTGGTAGCTCATGTATATCTTGGTTGAGCAAGAAGCAGCCTACTGTGGCCAGTTCCAGTTGTGAGGCTGAGTATAGGGAAGCTTTCACAGCTACTGTTGAGTGTGTGTGGCTCAGATGCCTTATGGCTGATTTGGGTGTTGGTCAGTCCTCTACCACCACCATCTTCACTAACAGTTAGAGCGCATTGGGAGTTGTGAGGAACCCTGTGTTCCATGCTCGGGGTGTACAGGAGAGACTGGAGGGGGGCAGTGAAAGAGGAGCGGTCGGTGGAGTGGAACAGTGGTGGTATTTACAGTCGAAGTGTGGGGTGGGGAGTCGATGATGATCGTTTCTTCTGCCAAAGAACCTTCAAGAATGAGGCGTGCTTACCTGGCCTGTTGGGAAGACTGGGCATCCGTTGGTACACAAATATATTGGCCGGGTTTTGATAGCAAGTGTATGCGTCGTGGGTCGAACTGTGGTAGTGGTTTCCTCTGCAGGTAGCGTAATGCTTCATTAGTGCCTTGAATGTACGCTTCTTCGAAGCCTCCTGTGGCAAGTTCCTGTTCTAAAAGCGCTTGGCTTTCCTCCTTTGAGAGTTTTCTGCGAGCCCAAACTGCTTGCATGGTGCAGTATAGCTTTTTGATTGCCAATGTATATGTAGCTGCTTCAAATGTTTCATCTTCATAAGTACTTACGTCACCCTGAGTGTTAGTGTGTTGTTCCTGTTCATCAATCTGCACATTCTCTTGAGAGTCATGACTAGCCTGACTGGCTTCATCGTCTTCATCGTCGTCATCAGTTTTTGTCCTCTCTTCTTCAGAGCTGGAGACTACTTGCTCTTGCGGTTGATCAGGGGGTGTGGTAAGGTAACTTGGGCATTCATACTCCTGAGAGAAAAAATGTCCTTCCGAAAATTGAAATTCATTTGAAAATGCATCCGCCATTTCAAAATCGAATGTGGTATTCATTGGTTCTGCTTCCAAATTGGGTATAGGAAAAGTAAATGCTTCCGCACCAATGGAGGTGGGAATTTCTGTTGTTGTAGTTGTGGGTTCCTGAATGGTAGTTGCTTGAGAGGTGACAACACTGGTAGTACCTTTCGTAATGATCGGTCATGACAGGCGTATGTGTATGGGTTCTATAGGCACAGGGGGTTCCATAGGTGACTGTTCTGGAGAGGGTTGCGGTGATGTGGACTCTAAAACTTATAGGCATGGGATAGATCTTTGCATGCGCTTGCGTGCCCCTCCCTTGCTAGCTTTTCTGGCTTTCTTGGCAATTCCTTTGAACGCTTTCAATTCTTAACTTGTCATTGCATGCTCTATAGGAAAGTAATATGCCAAACACATATAAATAATTTGGGTGAGAGCATAACATCCATGGATGACTTTTTTCCTTTCCCATCCCTGCTGCGCTAAGTACAACTGATCAATGATCCAACTTGCAAGATCTACTGTTTGGGGCCCTATACATGCTAAATACAATCCAAACCAAATACTCTTGTGAGGCATAGTAAAACGATCATGAGTCAGGAATGCAAATGTTGCATACATATACGTAATGGCTTAGATAGCTCAGTTGTGATGGCTGAGATGTCTTCCCATTTGATAACGTCTCCATGCTTCATCGGCACTGGAATCAGCCTTTCTTGCTCTGGCATGTGAGTTCCATGGATCTTAATTGCAACTCGAATCAAATCCTTTGAAAGATAGAACTTCTTGAATGGGGGGTAATTTACCAAAGACGACAAAATGAAAGTACCCGGAAAGTCCTTCTTCTCGGAGGCTGTAAGTGTGGTCACCAAGTAGTAGCATCTATAAAAATCCAGTTTGGGCAGTGCTGTCATCTAGGCCAGTCCGCAATAAGTGTGGAAGGATGGCACCACAGGGTGTTGCACCCATGTGGCCGCTGATGCAGTCCACCTGACCGTTGATGAAAACCACCTGACCATTACTGGAAGACCGGGGGAAAATCTCCTGACATCCTTTTGTTTGGCAACTATCCATTGCCAAGCTCTCATGGGTTGACTTTGGAAGGAGCATGCTTAGCCGAGGGATCTGGTCGAGAATCTTCCGGTCCTCCATCGCATGTAGTCCATATGGTCTAGGGTTACATACCTCAGGCCGAGTGTTGTTAGGGAAGTCAAGCGGTATCACTCGCCGCGAGTCTAAGGTTCCAATCTGCAAGGAGCCTTGTCTAAGATTTAGGTCCATTGAGTGATCGTATAGACAATCTTGGCCAAGGATTAGGAGTTCTACCAGGTCGTCGTCATGGCACACTAGTAGCTTCGCTGTCATGGTCACATTGTGTATGAGGATAGGAAGGTCCACCTCACCCATGTAAGGGGTTTCCATGCCTCCTAGACCTATGAGGTATGCCTCAATTGGTCGCATTTCTACTCCTGAGTCCTTATAGTGGGACCATCTAATCGCACTAGTCACAACACCTGAATCAATTAAAGCCCTGAGCACTTGGCAAGGGTTGCCGTGCTCTAGCCTGACTGTAATGAATGGTCTCTTATCCACTATGCTAGGATGAGTACTTGACTTTGCTTGACACATGGCCATGGGATATCTCGGTGTTGTTTCCCGATGGTTATAATGTTCTCTCCCTAGTCCTTGTCTTCTTAACTTCATGTGCTTAATGCGTTCTATAGCTTCTACCTGAGCTTCATCTCGTATTCTATTTTCTTCCTCCTTATGCTTCTTTGCCAATGTGAGTCGTCTATGCATATCCTCAGTAAGAGGTTCCTGATAAAGCTTGAATCTACAACCACTAATGTAATTAGGCATTATATCTCCTTCTAGGGTGGCTAATTCTACTGCTCCACTTGTCGAGAGTCTTTTAATGATCATAGGTCCATAACCTCACTTTTCTAACTTCCGTGCATGTTGTTTTAGCATATATACTAGGATTAAATCTCCTTCTTTTAATCCTTTGTCTTTCACATGTGCATCGAAATAGGCTTTCTGTCGCTTCTTTGTTGCATATATACCTACTGCTGCTTTCAGCCTAGTTTCTCCTAATCATTCCAGGTCCATTATTCTTGATGATAATTCATAGCCGGTCCACTGATGTTCTTGTGCAACCTTAAGGCTCGGTATCAAGAAGTCCAAAGGAAGCACATCATTCTGACCAAAAACCATCTGAAAGGGAGTTGCATTGAGTATGGTCTTGTAGGCCACTCGATATGCCCAAACAACTTCGTGTAACTATTTGTCCCAATCTGAACGTTTGTTGTTCACGAGTTTCGTCAGTACGTTACAAAGGATCTTGTTAGTGCTTTCTGCTTGACCATTGGCCTGAGGATGATATGGTGCAGATTTCTTGTGAATCACCATAAAATCCTATAACAAATATTCAATGACTTGGTTTAGAAAGTGAGTTCCTCGATCACTCACTAACTCTAGAGGCAATCCATATCTTGTAAAGACATTTTCAAATAAGAATTTTGCAGTCGTGTGTGCATCATTCTTTTTCGTGGCCTTGGCCTCTACCCATTTGGTAAGATAATCCGTGGAAACTATGATGTATTCGGCATGAGTACCTTTTGTAGGGGGGTTAATGGGTCCTACAAACTCTATACCCCACTTAGAAAATGCATGTCCTCCCATCATGGGTTTCAATGGCATTTCATCTTTACGAGTAGGAAATTGAGTTCTTTGGCACACATCACATCTCTTAACATAGGTATGTGCATCCATGTGAAGAGTGGGCCACCATAGTCCTGCAAAGAGGATGGCTTTGATGATCCTGTCGGGGCCAAAATGACCTCCTGCAACACCTTGGTGTGCAGTCTCTAGTACACTCAAATAATCGCTTTCATGAACACATTGTCTTAGGTATCCATCTCGTCCTCGTTTGTATAGATTGTCGCCAATAAGTGAGTAGTCTTGAGCTTCATGCTCTAGACTGTGTTGTCATGCTAAGGTCATTCCTTGAGGGAATGTTCTCGTCCTCAAGTATGTCACTAAGGGTTCACTCCATTTTGGTGTGAGAGACACATGATATAACGTGGCATGTTCTACTGGTGGTCTTTCACAACAAACAGGGCATTCTCTACACAGCTTGTAGACATCTGCTTCCATAGAAAGCCAATATACTCCTAGTCTGTGCAGAGTCTGCAATGTACAATGTTTTGAATGATGTTTCTTTAATGCACTTACATGTGCTAATTGCAACCAATTCGCATGTTCTGATTCATCTACACAACAAGCAAGAATCTTTCAATTATCTTGTTTATATATACTTCCTGCTATTATTTGATATCTTTGCAACTTGGTAATCTCTCCTTCCTTGATCCTTATCCTAGGATTCTTGGGTCCATATGTGAGAATAGGGACAATCGGCTTAGCCCATTCTGGTACTTTCTCAAGGTTAAACAAATATGCATCGAGTAACTCATCAGCTACTCCTTGAGAAGCTTCTCCTGTGGTTAATCTTGAGAGGTGGTCAGCTCTAAGATGGGTTTTCCCTTTCCTGACTACTACTTCAAAGTCATACTCCATGAGCAATAGAAACCAACGTATCAACCGTCCTGTGTTACATGGCTTATTGACTAAGTACAATAATGCTTGGTGATCCGTGAAGAACTTGAACTTATTTGCCAACAAATAATGCTTGAATTTCTTCACTACATAGATCATTCCTAATCCTTCTCGTTCTGTAGTGGTGTAATTTCTTTCTGCTGCATTCAACTGTCTGCTTGCATTAGCTATGGGGAGATCTACATTTCCTTCATTCGTGGGTTGTGCCAAAACACATCCTATCGCATAGTTGGATGCATCCACATGTACATGGAATGGCTTACTACAATCTGGGGTTGTCAATATAGGTGCCGAACACAAACATTGTTTGAGTTCATTGAATGGATTTTTACACTCATCTGTCCATTCAAACTTGGTCAAAAGAGAGTACAAAGGCTTGGCTATGATTATACATGTGTATGAATCATCTGTAATAACCACAATGACCCATAAATGCCTGTACCTCTTTTACATTATTTAGTCTAGGTAGGTCGGCAATTACTTTTACTTTTTCCTCATCGGTAGAGATTCCGTTCTTTGACACAATGTGTCCTAGCATTTTGCCTTGTCTGACCATGAAAACGCATTCTTTTGGGTTCAGACAAACCTGATATTCTCGACATTTGTCAAATATTTGCCTTAGTTATGGGATATGAGTCTGCCTCATATTCGAATGTGCACATATGTCATCAACATAAACTTCCGAATTCTTATGTAAGATTTCCTTAAAAACATGACACATAAGTCGCTGGAAAGTGGCGAGTGCATTTGTGAGCCCAAATGGCATCATACGAAATGCAAATATGCCCCATTCTATGGCAAAAGCAGTCTTGTGTTGATCTTTTGGAGCAATGGCTACTTGATTATAGCTTGAGAAACCATCAAGAAAGCTGTAAACTTCCTTGCCGGCAACTCTTTCCAATAAATGTTCCGTGATAGGAAGAGGATGACTATCTCTAATCATGGCGGCATTAACTTTTTTAAGGTTAATACACACACGCAATTTTCCATTCTTGGGCACGACCACAATGGGGGATACCCATTCAATATGCTCAATTTCGTAAATGAATACTGCTTCTATCAAACGATCTATTTCTTCTTTGATCTTCATAGCATAGTTATCATTGTACGTGTATGGTTTTTGTTTCATAGGTTTTGCATCCGGAGTCATAGGGATTCTATGGGAGCATATATCCAGGTTTACTCCTTTCAAGTCTTTGTAACTCCAGGCAAACACATCTCGATATTCTTGCAATAGGGCAATTAACTCTTCTTCTTCTTCATTCGTCAAATCATGCCCAATGTATGTACATTTTTCTTCTTCTCCTTCTATGGTGACTATGATTTTTTTGGTTTTCTCTCGGTTATCATATACTTCTCCAACATCATCTTTTCTTTTAGGCATTCGTACCATGATTCGTCTATCTTCCATTTCATATTTCTTGAAGTTCTCCGGTACTTCCATGAGTGGTTCTTCTTCTTCTTCTGTTTAGGTGATATCTTTCTCTTCTTTTGTTTGCTTTCTGTATCTCTTATGGATGGCTCATGTTGTTCCATTTGTCTTTCCTTTTCTTCTTCAGGGTTTTTGGCTTCTACAGAGTAAAGATATTCCTCTTCTGTGGAACAGAAGGGTTCCATGATGATGGATTCTAGGTCTTTGTCATCACTACTCTTGTCCGGTTCTTGTGTCACTTACGTGCATCTTCTAGGATAAAGTCTTCTTCAACAGGTTCGATCATGAAAATGGAAATTTCATACTCGTCCTCATCACAATGAGGGGTTCATTGTTGTTCATTCACCGCTATGTCCATCGTGGCTAAAATTTCTACCCAACCGTGAGGCTCGAATTCCTCGTCTGGAAATACTATAGGTGTGTAAGCTGGGTCTTGAAGAGTTTGTGGATGTTGTTCCGAACCTAAAGTCCTAGCTTCTAACCGTTCTTCCTCTTGTTTGGCTACTTTACACATCCATAGATGAGTATCCTCGTGCAACCACGAGGGGTTTGACTCCAATGAGTGTATTGATTTTTCTTCTTCTTGTGTCTTATGGATGGTGTTCCATTGTATTGGGGGTACATCTCGATGGGAATAGTCTTTAAGATTGACTTTAGTAGTCACTCATAAACGTTGCTAGTACAACAAATTAGTTCCCCAATCTTGTACGATTTGCAACTGTCACCTGAATGGTCGTCCTAAAACCATCTCGTAAGCATGATTTTTCCCAAAATCACAAATGGCAAAAGTATGCTCAAATTCCACACCACAAGTGGTGAGAGATATGCCTTCTAGTAAGCCTAATGGTTTCTCTATATGTCCGTCAGCCATTTGTAGCTTTTTCTTGGTAGGTCTTAATGCAGGCTTACCCCAACGTTTCCATAAAGCGGTGGTAGCGATGGCTACTCCGGCTCCTGAATCTAAGATGGCTTTGGTGGTGTAGCCCTGATGGGTTATAGGAAGATAAGTGTTACCTTCCTCTCCTTCGCTCACATCTCCGATTCTTTCTACGGGTATTTCTAGTACCTTCTTGTATGATCCTTTCTGTGAGGGAGCAATAGTAACCTCATGAATTGATTTGCTACATGTTTCCACAATTCTGGTTTAACCTTCAACAATTCCTCTAGAGTGAGATGGCATTGAACTTTGGTGTTCTTTATCACTTCTGTGTTTCTAAGGATTACTGATTCTTCATTTCTCACTAGTATAGTGGGTGCTCTCATGCTAATAGATTTGGCTTCCCAAGGTAGTGTGAACTGAGGTAAGTCTTGCAAAGAATTGGATTCAAAATCTGTGTGTTCACTCAGCTGTTCTTCCTCTACATCATCGTAGATAGAGGGAATGTCTTGCGAAAATTGTTCCTGCAAGTTGTCTATTTCTTGAATAGGAGGATGGGTTCCTTGTTCTTTTCTCCACTTCTCTTCTTGGATTTCTCTTAGAAATTCGTGTGAATATTTGTGGATGGAAGACAGTTTGTCTTCAACCTCTGTATTTGGTACTTGAGACAGGGATGGAGCATTCCTTTCTTGGGTCTCAACATCATTCAGATTCCTATGCAGATTCTTTTTCTTGTTACTATTGACCAAGTATTCTAACCTCTTGAGTAATCCTTGAAAGTGTAATTGAGGATTTGCCATGTTGTTTCAGTTAAGATAACGAGAGGCTTCGAACATAGTTTGTGCTAATTCTACCACTTTCATGCAAAGTTTAGTCCTCTCAATTTCTAGATCTTCTCGTGGATAGTTCTTACTCATTTCCGCTATCTTGGGTCCTTCCTTTAGTCTAGCCTGATATGCACGAAACATCATGTCTAGGTTTTCTGGTATGGGTTCTGCTAGAACTGATCCTGATCTCTGAGCTAGGTTCTCTTGATTAGATTCTTGCGAAGTCAATTCTAGGATTTTGGCTCTAGATTCCTTCAAACTTCCTTCCAACTCAGTTATCTTTTTACTCCACTTTCTCTTAATTATTTCTCTGGAATCTTTCCAAGATTTCCTCTTTTTATTACTAGACTCTCCAACTTCGCTAGATTCAACTATTTTCTCAGCATTAAGTTGTTGATTTCGTAAGAGCTCCTGTGCTCTCGTTATAGCTTGGATAGGCATGTATGTAGGGCTGGATCCATCTGCATTATTTACAATACCTATCACATTGATGGGTGTCACGTTTGAAGCATTATCAGGGTTCTTGGGACAATCTTTGATGACATGCTCTTTACCACACTTGGCACAAAAGCCTTGTATGTTATAGTATTGTGACTATCCTGCTATTGGAGGATGTGGACAATCCTTTATGAAATGATCTCCTTGGTACCTAAAGCATGGTCCTCTAGGGCTCTGTGGTCTTTGTTGTCTTAATTGGGGTTGCGGATTAGGGTTAGCGTACATCACATTAGCATAATCGGGTTCCCAACTGGGTTCCAATGGTGGACTATCATACTGATATGTTTCCACATGTTTTGTCTACTCCGTATAATATGCAAGTGGACTATCTACATGAGTAGAGTCAAAACTGTTGGATTTAGGGTCACTTTATATGATTGGGTGAAGAAGGCACTAAAGCCCTATTGAGGTTCTCTTCTACAACAGAATATTTAACTGGGATGACATTTGCTGGTGGGGTGGCTGCTGAGCTAAAACAAGTTGAGGTCTCTGTTGAGCCTGATAAGGATAGTTTTGAGGAGGCCTATGGTAATGAGGCTGAACATTGTATTGCCCTTGATACCTCCCTGGTTGAGGGTATGCTTGTGGATAATTCTGTCTTACTACTTGTTTGTTGTATGGGCAGTCCTAAGCCGTGTGATTCGAGTATCGTCTCTCAATCGTACAATATTGGCCACCAGGGTTGGCTTGTGGTTGTGTTGCATTGGGACACACATTCGCCATATGATCACCACCACAAATATAACAACGCTTGTTTGTTTTTAACCTAGGCATCGGTTTACTACATACATGAGTGCCAGCTCCTTGCTCACCGCATCACTCCCAGGGGGGATTTGTTGATATATTTAGGTAGTGATGTGTGTGAACACACTAGGACCACCGGGGCACTTTTTTCCCTCTTTAGGAGTTTCTTTTGGCTTGTATATATGCCTATAGCCCTAACGGGTTACTTATCTTTGTACACTCTAGTGGTAATACATTCAGTATTGTGTTTTGTGCTCCAAGCTTCTTCTTCTTCCTTGCGATGTTTGTGTGCTTCCACAGACATCTAACTCCAAAAAAATTACTACCTACAAGATTCATATATGAAATAGAGCACATAGAGTGGGTATTTTCCATAGTGGTACTAGCAAAAAAAAGAATGGAAAACTTAGGGTTTGCATCAATTTGAAGAAAGTTAATGTAGCCACCATTAGACCTATAACTTCATAATTTGTTCCAACTATCGTGACCATTCGAGAACTTTCCATTCATACCTAGGTTGCATTTATTCGATCGAATAATAGAAAAATATCGAATATGCTCATTTTGTTAGGGGATTTTGGAATAAATGCAAATAACGAATTGGGTATGCATACATTTTCAATCAAAAGTTCTTCCTAACAAAATCACTTTTGATCAAAAAGCTATTTCTCAGCAAAATATATATATATATATATATGTTTTCAGTTGATTGAAAATCATATTCCACACATGTTTTTTGACAAGTTCTTAGAGCTTCACTACTTCCATACCACTCTTAGAGCCATTTCCTCATCATATCATTCAGGTATTTCTCTATTTTTCATTTATTTTCTATTTTATTGTTATGTTCATTGTGTGTCATGCATATGTTATGATTCACATATGCGTCTCTTACATATGTATGATTTGTATTTATGTGATTGGTTTTATGTATTTTAATCATCAACAATATACATGTTCAACTCGCAAAAGTGTTTCTTAATTGTATACTTTTATGAATCAAATTTAAAATAAGCAAGAACTATGATTGTATGTCTCACTACATTGATTCTTACTCTCATAGTAGTATAGGACTGAGCAATAGATCTATTGAGATTGTTTGAATTGCCACCTTGATTCTTACTCTCTCAATAGAATAGGGAGTGTGTAGGGACTATTGTGATTGTCTGATTCTTTGACTCTTACTATCCCAATAGTTATATACACTCATGTGACAACAATCATACATAGTATAGTGAGTGTAATGCACGCATAATTATACCTCATCATAGTTAATTTGTTTTTTGTGAACTTATAGTGTCATACAAAGAACAAGGTATAAGCTCTTGTAAAAAGTATTTAGTCTTTTAGTATTAAAAAATAAAGAAAAATATTTTTGTTTTGTTTAATTGTGAGTAAAAAACTATTGTGGTTGTTTGACTCAACATTGATTCTTACTTCACAATAGTATATGTGTGTGTGTATGATCGTGAGTAAAAATGTATTGTGATTGTTTGAATCAATTTTGATTCTTACTTCATAATAGTATGTGTATGTGTATGTGTGTGTATGGTTTTGAGTGAAAATCTATTTTGATTCTGTATCTGCATGTGTATCTGTGTTTTCGATTGTGAATTAAAATCTACTGTATATGTTGGAAAAGCTTTTAACTTCTTTTTTATAATTCAAGGGTTGAGAAGCTGTTAATAAGTAAACTAGAGCTTTTTAGGTCTCTAAATGGATCTATCTTGTGGACTTATTAACACCTTCCCAGATCCCTTGAATTGTAAAGGGATCCAACAAAGTTTCATCCAATAATGTGTGTATGTCCATATGAGTGTATAATTGTGAATGAAAATCTATTGTCATTGTCTGGCTCAACATTGGTTCTTACTTCACAATAGTATGTGTAAGTGTATGGGTGTATGATCAAGAATTTAAAATCTATTGTGATTGTCTGACTCAACATTACTTCTTACTTCACAATAGTATGTGTAAATGTATGTGCATATGATCGAGAATTTAAAATCTATTGTGATTTTTTGACTAAACATTGATTCTTACTTCACAATAGTATGTAAGTGTATGTGCATGTGATTGAAAATTTAAAATCTATTGTGATTGTCTGACTCAACATAGATTCTTACTTTTTAATAGTATGTGTAAGTGTATATGTGTGCATGATTGAGAATTAAAATCCATTTTGATTGTTTGAATCAACAGTGATTCTTACTTCACAATAGTATGTGTAAATGTATGTGTGTGTATGATTGAGAATTAAAATTTATTGTTATTGGCTGACTCAACCTTCATTCTAACTTGACAATAGTATGTGTAAGTGTATGTGTGTGTATGAGTGACACATCAAAAGATTTAAACGCATGAGTAGTTCATAGTAATTTCAAAGTAGTCAACGTGTAGAGCAAGAGCGAGTAGATGTATCAATGATAACAAAGGATCCTTATGATATCTCTACTCAATTATCAGAAACTATTTTTGAGAGTAATCAAGATACATGTACTCCATTTTCTCTAGCTGCATCAAGAGAGAGTGGACCTAGTGAATGTAGTAAAAACAGTGGATTTAATAATGTGTCACCATGCTTTGTTCGTACTAAATCATAGAACACATTACCTATAGCTTTTGAAAAGAAGGATTTTCTTGAGCCAATGATTCTACTACTTTTACTACTTGTGCAAAGATGTGAGTGAGGTTTTTGGACATTTGTTCATCTCGTACTTGTGCTCCTCCTGATATGCTTCTAAATTTATCTTCAATATTGATGTATGTTGTTCTAGATAGTTGTTTGATGAAATCCTTGTAATTTCATATATCCATGGCTATTGTGATCTGCTCTTCTTGCATTCCAAACATGTAAGAGTAGACAAACTCTTCCAAAAACTTTCACTCGTGCTTATTCATTTTTACCTGCCATGTGTGCAAATATAAAAAGTAGACTATCCATTAAAATTAAAATTTTGATTGATATTAAATATTTAAACACTAATCTGATTCATAAAAGCAATAATTAAAAATAAGACTCATAAATAAAATGATAGATAAATAAATTATAAGTACACACATAAATAGATAAATCAGTAAGTGCATGGATATGCATATCAATATATAAACAAAGAAATGATAGAAAAATGAACCACTGCATGGATAGATAATTGAATAGATAGATAGACCTATATATAGATAAATTAATAAATGAATGGATAGATAAATAAATAGATAGATAAATATAAAGACATAGATCTATATAGATAAATAAATGATAGATAAATGAATAAATGAATGGATAGATACTTGAATAATGCAATAAAGTAAGTCTAAGATCTAAGGGTCCAATCGGTTCAGACAGAGTATGCCATATGGAATTCCCTATGGAATCATTAGATTCATGAAAATCATAAGTTAAGGAAGAGATTTGCATCCTCAAAAAGCCCCCTTTACGCACCTTTTTGAAAAAATTCAGATGGAAATTTTACTAAATCTCCACTTTTTGGAGCAAGAAAAGAGATAGGTTAAGAGGATTCTCATGGAATAATGTATACATACATGAAGTACGATATATATATATATATATATATATATATATATATATATATATATATATATATATATATATATATATATATATATATATATATATATATATATATATATATAACTATAACCATAGGGAATGGGAAAATTCAAGAAAAAACCATATTACAAATGGATTAGAAGCTTGCTAAAATCTCCCATCTCACTTTTTACAAGAAAATAGAAATCTTGGTTTATGCCTCTGTTGGGGAGCAAATTAGCATCGTAAAGGTTTACAATAAAAATAGTTCTCAATTAGCATGCAAAAACTATTCGCTCATGTTCGAATAAGCTGACATGGCACCAAATAACTTGGTCGAATAATAAGGGTTCAACATAAAATTCTATAATTATTCACAAATAATGGAATTGATTATGTAAGATTGCATTTTTTTCATACACTAGGTTAAAAGGTGTAGTTTCCATCAATCTTTTATATGCTACTCTAAATGCCCATATTGCATGAAATAATTGTTTATCTCAATTCAGTTATCCATTGTTGAATATCTTTGTTGAATAGTGCATAAAACCTTTTTTGAACTTTTTGCTTGTCCATCGGCTTGTGGATGACAGGGTGCAATTTTTTTATAAATCATCAAAGAAATTGTTCATAAGGGATTCAACTACATCATTAATGAAGTGAGTAAACCTATCACTAACTATCTCAATGGGAAATCCAAACATGGGAAATATGTGTTCAAATAGGAATTTTGCAATGATATGAGCATCATTTTTCTTTATGGATTTTGCCTCCACCCATTTAGTCAAGTAGCCTATGGCCATAACAATATATTCTGCATGAGAGCCTCTTGTTGGGGGGTTAATAAGTCCACTAAAACTGATTCCCCATCTTGAGAAAGCTCTAGCACAAGCCATAGTTCATAGGGGCATGTCATCCCTCCTAATAGGATACTTGGTTCTTTAGAAAATGTCACAACTCTTTACATAAGTTTCTACATCCATGTCTAGTGTAGGTCACCATAATCCAACAAACAGAATCTTTATTGTTTTCTCAACAGAGAAATGAACTCCAACCACACTTGTATGAGACATCTCTAGGATTGGAATTATTCATGTTCATGGACACATACTTGCAATTGATTACCCTTACTCCCTATAAAAATTTGCTAGTCAATGCTTACATTATCTTTGCTTTGTTCTTTTAGAGGTTGTTTTCTTGCTAAAATCACTCCTAATGGATATGGTTGCTTCTTGAGGAACTCTATCATTGGTTTTACTCCATTCTAAAGCTATTGTGGAATAGCTCATTGATGAGTGTTAATTTGGATGGGCTGCTTGGCATACATCACAATTGGCTACATCATTAGGGCAAAAAACGGCCAAAAGGGGGTTGTTTGCTAATGAGAGATTAAGGAAATTGACAAATAGCGTCTTTCCACGTGTACAAGAATATAACATTGCTGTCTCTTTTAACCGTATGGAGAATTTCTTTTTTTAATACAATTTTCTTTCAAAGCGCCGCTAAAGTGATGAAGAGTCTCGTATTCAGTGTACAATTTTTCGGTTTGATGCAAAAAAAGATACTTTTGCACACTACACAAAGTATATTCTCGAATTTCCAAGAAGGAATTGATTTTTGAAGATACGAAATATTTTTGGGTTCACAAAATTTCATGATCATTCAACGATAGGGTTAACATCAAATCAAAAGTTTCCACGTGTACAAAGCCTTTTTTTCTATAAATACTGCCAAAATTTGTGAACGTCGGTTTCTCGCTTTGAAGATTCTTCTTCTCCTAAGTTCAAATGGCTTCTTCTTCTCGTCGTCCTTCCAATCGCGTAACTTCATGTGAGGTTTACAACAGAAGAGAGGGTTCTTTGTGGAAACCTCTTTCCGTGAAAGTAAATGACTGGGTAACTATGCTTCCTAGCTGTAGAGGTGCCCATAAAGTCAAGCGTGCCAAAAGAGACAACACAAGAAACCATTGGAAGGGACGTATTCTCAGTTTCAAATTGAAGAGATGCGGTTGGTTTGCACGAGTACAGCATGTGTACACCGCTAAGGATCTTGTTCTAGAAAATCATCTGCAATTCCCTTCGTACTGTAAGTGAAGTTTGACAATGATCTTCTATCATTCCAGTTGATTTTGTATAATGAAACATATGTTTTTGTACTGCAGATATCTTTCCTTCCAATATTGTGGAATGGCAACCTGTTGAATGTTTAACAGGAACATTCAGAGTTCTTCATAAGGAATATGCAGAACTCATGTATGCAGAGAAATCTGTTCAATTTTTCAATAGCATAGAGTTATTTGTCCATTATGCAGATTATCAAGTGCCGTCAGGGAGGAGTTCTTATGGAATTCTTGTACACGTACCTAGTCCTTGCATCTCTTCATTATATTGGGATGCTCTTGATCATTCAACAGTTTCAAGTTTTCTCTGCAAAATTAAATTTGACATCCAGAAGGCAATGTTAGCAGGCCGAATTTCGAGAAGGATAAAGATTCAATGGTTTTTGCCTATTCATGTCTTCGTAGCATGCTTTAAAAACATGTTATTACAGAAAACAAAAACAATGTGGTTGAATAGGAGAGTCCCTATTTCAGAGATTGATGATGTTTTAGGTAGGGAATGGGATAGCAAAGAAGTTCAAAAGCTAGGTGACATTATTTTATGTAAAGTTAGTCCCAATTCTCTTTCAATCTCATATCAGATATGTCGACAATCTCTGGTTCTAGGATATGACTATAGAAGGTGGAAAAAAAAGCTTGGACTTTGGATAGCCTTGGACTCAGAGGAGAGCTGTCCAGAATTTGAGTTAGAAGTATTGATTCATCCAGATTTTCAATCAAGGAAAATAATTGTCACTGCAAATTGGAATCTCAGAAATGTAAGGGAGCTTCTAGAATACCTTGATGAGGTATCATCTCAGTGTAGATTCTCAATTGATGATGCAATAGTTAACATTAGATCAGAGAAATCATTATCTTGCATAAGCTGCCTGCCACCAAGGGTGATTAAGTTCCAACCTTTAAGATTGTAACAAGTTAACCCTGACATTCTTACATAATGTATCTTCATCTAATAGAAGCTTCTATTGATACTTCCATTGAATTTTTCTTGGCAGGATGGTTACAAACAATGTGTGTTAAATTATTAATTTTAAATGTCTTAGATATTTTTTAGGTCCTTAATTTCATATTTCCATTGATTTTTTTTTGCAAGAGTGAATTGATGACTAAGAAATAATTATACAGGAACTTGCATAAGTTAATTCTAGATGAAGAAGAGATCTAGAATTCAATATCTAATTTCAATTTAATAATTATAGTCTATCAAAGGTCCACACTAGTCTCAGTTAAATAATTTGATTCTATCCAACTTTTCTGTCCTCAAGTAATGCAAGAGAAATTATCATGGTACACATAACAAGTAATATAAGAGAGTGTGGAGAACTTGGTGCAAATTCCAATCCAAGGTTTGGTATTTCAATATTAGAAGAGCATGTCTTAAGGCATAAAGCAGAGGAGACGAGATAAGTGAAGACGACCGATGCAAGCAACTATTGCAATCTGAAATTGTCGGATGGCCCTTATCGCTTACATCGGTCGTGTTAGAAAACTACCGCGAGAGACTTCAAGAAGTGACCTTGCGTAAAGATTTGACTCACGAGTATAAAAACTAGCAACAGCGATGAAATGGATAATACGACCGATGCAAGCGATAGGGGCAATCCAAGATTCTCCGATTCCCCGTATCGCTTGTATCGGTCGTGTCCTCTTAATTCTTTATGTCCTTCTGTAACTTCTCCAATTTAAACACTTTCTAACAGGAATGAAGTAAGAAACCCACAATGCATTCATAATTGTGACATTAATAAACTTAATTGGACCATCCAATGAACTTTTGTTTAACTCTCAAGAGGTTCAATACAACTGTGACCATCTTCCAGATGAAGATTGGCATAACTACATACAATTTGTACATAAATAAATCTTCCAAACTTGGTTGGTTTTACGATTGATTTCAATCTAAGACTCAAAAATTGATTTAACCCTTTCTATCCTTTTTAGAGCCTTGCTTTCTCTGTTGCTTCTGTCCCTTTTTGGAGCTTTCAGCTTGACTCTTTATGTTGTTCCCATGCTTTAGTGGTGAGTGAAGAGGAAGCCCTTTCTTTTTATCTTCAGACTGTTTTCTATCAGGTGGAGGGGGTGGAGGTGAGTCTGGATCATATGGGCAGATTGCATGTTTCATGATACTATTTATTGCTCTCTCTCTCTCATCAAGATGATCCATGCATCTGGGTAGTCTGATAAATTCAATTCAGGACTGTGGAACCTTCTTTCCAAGAATCTTACAGCATTTGCAATCACTCTCCAGCCACATGATGTTGAGTCTCTCTGCAATGGCACATGAATTTGGCTGTATCCAAATTGCTTTTGTTCATTCATTTTAGCTATTCCTGGAAAATTCTGATCAATATGCATCTTGAGAAGCTTTGCAACACTGCATTGTAAAGTGAAAATCAGAACGGATGGCATGGCTTTAAAATAGAGAACAACAAAATGTATAGTAACTTACACTTTGCAATTCCCATGCTGTGATGGAAGAGAATTGAGGAAAAGAGCTTGATATGCATTGAAGTCCACAATAATCAAACTCCAATGGCCCCTGTCAATGAGTTGCATGTAAATATACTTTCTTAAATGAAAAAAATATGTTTCCACAATGAAGATGAATACTTACTTTTCAATATATGGGTAAATAACACATTCTACTTCTTCTGTAAAATCCTGTAGAAAGGACTTGGCATCTCCATGTTTATGCAAAAAACACTGTGTCACCAGAGGATCTAAAATAAATACTTTTCTTTGAACTGCTTCCTCACATTGTTGAAGAAGAACCCTACAAATCAAGAAATAAAAATGCAGTTAAGGAACTAGGAAATTATGCAAAACAAAAGCATTTTAAGGCCTCTAGATATACCCGAGTGAAATGTTGACCACACTATCTGATATTTCAACATGAAGCTCCCTCAACATTTTGTTGTCTTCAGGTCTAATGTCAAGAAACAATTCATTTTGCCATGGCATTGCAACATTAACTATTACCTGCCCATCTCCTTTCTTGAGGAGCTCTTTATTTGCTTTCTGTAACTTTTGAATCTGGGTTAAGATGGCACTTTCCTCTGTAAATAATCCCTGCTTTTTCCTCTCCTCCTCACTATTTGCTGCAGTTCTAGTTTCATGATCATGAGTGACTTGAGCGTTGATCTCTTCAATGACAACTGTTGTTTTGGGTGCTCGAGCTGGAGGTATATTTAAAATATCGAAGAATTTTTTATCGTGGTGATCAATAGGAACCAGAGCTTTATCAAACTTATATCTTATTCTTGAAACAATAACATAATCCTTCGCCATTAGTGTTACCCTATGAGAATGAGCAGCACATAAGTAGGCATCATTCATAAAATCAATAGCAAAGTCCTCTGCAGCTTCTTGCAGGCATAGCAGTGCTTGAGTTTGCCACCTCACATTGACAAAGGATGAGGTCTTCATCAAAGAACAGAGGTTGGCTGAGATCTGCTTGACAACTCTCATAAATGGAAGTCTTGGGATCAACAATCCCACAGACTTTTGAGCTCTTCTAATTTCCCTCAAGGACTTTACATGGTACTTGACCCTTTTCTTTGAAGGCTTGTCTGGCACATTGGCTTGAACCTTCTGGGAATTTTGCTCCTGGACATTTTCCCCTTGGGCATTTTTGTCCTGACCCTCAGGGTACAACTTCCTTGCTGTCTTTTTGGTTCTAGCCATACTCTGCAAAAAATCAGTCTTTAGGCAAGGAATTAGGAAAAGTGGAATATTACTCTCAAAAAACTATGATCACTCACTCTTTCCACTGTCAAAACTTACTCTCAAAAAGCTATGATCAATGACTCTTTCCACTATCAGAGGCACGACCGATGCAAGCGATAACAGTCATCCGGAAATGCCCGGATGTCCCTGCGATCGGTCGTCTTTAAATTAATCATCAAATATCAATAAATAATATCTTACAATGCAAAATACTCAATTATCACTAAGAAAAAGATAATTGGAAAACTATAATCAATGACTCTTTCCACTATCAGAGGCACGAACGATGCAAGCGATAGCAGTCATCTGGAAATGCCCGGATGTCCCTGATCGCTTGCATCGGTCGTCTTCAAATTTATCATCAAATATCAATGAAATATATCTTACAATTCAAAATACTCAATTATCACTAAGAAAAAGATAATTGGAAAACTATAATGAATGACTCTTTCCACTATCAGAGGTACGATCGATGCAAGCGATAGAAGTCATCCGGAAATGCTCGGATGTCCCTGATCGCTTGCATCGGTCGTCTTTAAATTTATCATCAAATATCAATAAAATATATCTTACAATGCAAAATACTCAATTACCACTAAGAAAAAGATAATTGGAAAACTATAATCAATGACTCGTTCCACTGTAAGAGACACGATCGATCCAAGCGATAAGAGTTATCCGTAAATGCCCGGACGTCCCTCATCGCTTGCATCGGTCGTCCCTGAATTCATCATCATATTTCAATAAATAGTAGTTAAAATAAAGGTAACAATGCGTTATACTCAAGCATAGCAAAGGAAACCAAAATTTGCAAGCTATGATCAAGGACTCGATGATATTAAAAAACATGACCGATCCAAGCGATTAGGGTTATCCAAGAATCTTTGATGTCCCTAATCGCTTGCATCGGTCGTGTCCACATTACCTTACGTAGAGAGCGCTCTCTATAGAAATTGTGAAGTAGCCTAAAAACATGGTGGCAATGGAACCTCGACGCTTGGCAAGTGTTGACAGAAGAAAATGAAGGAAATGAATAGGGAAGCTTAAATAGGTCCCAAAACTGAGTTGATCGTTGTACCACGTGGCATGCCCCGATTGGTCCACGTCAGATACCCGTTGCAAATTCCAACGTCTTTTGCCACGTGGCATGATTTGATTGATCCACGTCATCTATCCGTTGCATCGGGGAACGTACACTTTACCACGTGGCACTCTATGATTGGTCCACCTCATTCGACTGTTTCTTCCCTCCTCGCCTATAGAAAGCTACTTCCTTCACAAACTCAAACTTTCAACCTTCAGAGAACTTGTCTCACTAGAGACACGACCGATCCAAGTGATAAGAGTCATCCGTAAATGCCCGGATGTCACTCATCGCTTGCATCGGTCGTCCCTGAATTCATCATCATATTTCAATAAATAGAAGTTAAAATAAAGGTAACAATGCGTTATACTCAAGCAACACAAAAGAAACCAAAATTTGCAAGGTATGATCAAGGACTCGATGCTATTTAAAAAACATGACCGATCCAAGCGATTAGGGTTATCCAAAAATCTCGGATGTCCCTAATCGCTTGCATCGGTCGTGTCCACATTACCTTACGGAGAGAGCGCTCTCTATAGAAATTGTGAAGTAGCCAAAAAACTTGGTGGCAATGGAACCTCCACGCTTGGCAAGTGTTGACAAAAAAAAATGAAGCAAATGAATAGGGAAGCTTAAATAGGTCCCAAAACTGAGTTGACCGTTGTGCCACGTGGCATGCCCCGATTGGTCCACGTCAGATACCCGTTGCAAATTCCAACGTCTTTTGCCACGTGGCATGATTTGATTGATCCACGTCATCTATCCGTTGCATCGAGCAACGTACACTTTGCCACGTGGCACTCTGTGATTGGTCCACCTCATTCGACCGTTTCTTCCCTCCTCGCCTATAAATACCTATTTCTTCACAAATTCAAACTTTCAACCTTCAGAGAATTTGTCTCACCTACATGTGTATTTTTCTTTCGTCGCCGACACGACAGATACAAGCTATTTTCGCCGTTTGACCTACGTTGACTCGCTCTAGTCGCTTGCATCGGTTGTGTTCTCCTAATAGACATACAAGAGAAGCTGCAGCTTAGATGGAGGGAATGAATGAGATCCTTAGTGTCTCTCCATCAGAGAAACTTCTTGATTTCATGGTTCAAGAGGGTTTAAGTGTAGATTATTTTCCTGATGCAATGACCATATTCAACCCCGAAATTGATTTTGAAAAACTCTTAGAGAACTCGAAAAGTTTTCTTAAGGATGAGTGGGAGATTTTCTTGGGGTTGGTCAATGGGAGGATCCTTTCTATTTCTCAGAAAACCTATGTCCATCCTCACATCTTTGGGAAGGATCCAATAGATAGGGCTAAAATCACAAGAAAATGCAAAAGGATATCCCCTTTGCTAGGGAAGCTTGATTTATGCCCAGAGCATGAAAAGGACTGCTGCTTGCTCCCTTTAAACATTGCTTTCTTGATATGGCTTGATCATATCTCAGTTGAAAGGGAGGAAAATGTTCATGATGAAGACGAGCCTTGCTTAGAGCTGGCACTTGAGGCTAGCTCAAAAACTATGAAAGGTCTCATGGAGATTGTTGAGGAGATCAATCTCCAAGCAGAAGAAGAGCAGGTCAAAGATTTTGATGTGGCCACTTTTAAAGCAGAGACTCCAATAAGGGAGCCAACTGAAGAAGTTCAAGTGTCTGAGAAGTCCCTACTTCTCCCAAATCTACCTTTTTACTTTATCTCTGGGAAAGACTTCATACCTCTATTTTACATTCAGGAACTTTTCAATCTAAGGGAGGACTACTGTCTTGCAGCTATAGCTGAGGCAGAAGAAGTTGCAAGGAGATTCATCAATAAGAAAGGAGAAAGAAGAGAGGAATTTTTGCGTCTTGATTTGGATTTGTCTAATGAAGAATTCAAAGATTCATCACAAGCTCTTTCAAAATGCTTTGAGAAAGCTATCTCAGAGAAGCCAAAACTTGCTGATGAAGAGTTTGATGAGCATCAGAAGCAACTTGGAATATACTCGTTTGGACGCGGCTATTCATTCTTGGATGTCGCTGAGGACAAAGGAACAATTTGTATTGACTCAAAAGAGCTCATTGAGGAGGAAGATGAGGTCAAGGTATGTTGTTTGATATATTCTATCAATTAAAGTTTTTGTCCGAGATCTCCATTTTTAAGTGAGAAAATGACCACGACCGATGCAAGCGATACAACCTAACGGATAATCTCCGTTGGGCCTTATCGCTTGTATCGGTCGTGTTCGGACTTGAAGAGGAAGATGAGGTCAAGTATGTAGTAAAATATATTCTCATGATTTAAAGGCAAAGGAGATGAGATGGGCTTGATGCAAAATCTCTATCTTGTGTCAGTTTGTCCAAGTTCTCCATTAGAAGTGTCAGAAGTCGATCACGACCGATGCAAGCGACAAGGCCCATCAGATATTTTCCGTCGGGCCTCATCGCTTGCATCCGTCGTGTTTGGACTTGAGCAAGATGACGTCAAGGTATACAGTTAACTATATTCTCAAGAACTTTAGGTTAAGGATATGAGATGGGACCAATGCAAAATCTCTTTCTTGTATCAGATTTGTCCAAGTTCTCCATTCGAAGTGTCAGAAATGGATCACGACCGATGCAAGCGATTAGGCCCATCAGATATTTTCCGCTGGGCCTTATCGCTTGTATCGGTCGTGTCTAGGAGTTGCATGCAGCAATGATAATACATGTCTTGCTTGTGGGAATTCCCCTCATTTATCAAACATTAGATGTTTCTAGGCAGTTTGCAAATAGATATTGATGACGACCGATGCAAGCGATAACGACTGTCTGAATTTCTCTGAAGACCCTTATCGCTTGCATCAGTCATGTCTCTTGCTTTTCTTTCTAATAGTTTCAAGTTACTTCCCATGTTTCCTAAAGTGTGCCTGCACTTCATCTAACCATGTTTTTCATTTTTATCACAGTTAACTTTTTTGGATGAAGACAATTACCTTGGAAGATAGTGGATAATAGAATGAATATCCACCTTTGCTTTTCCTTTCTCTTCTAAGGCTTTTCTTGTTCCCTTGCCCATGATAATACACTATAGTGAGGAGCCAGAAGGTGGATAGTGAGGAGCCTTAGAAGAGAAAGGAAAATCAAAGGTGGATATTCATTCTATTATCCACTATCTTCCAAAGTTGAACCCAAACACTTTTTGTGTTATTCACAAGCACTATAGTGAGGAGCCAGACTTTGCATTGTTCTACTTGAGGACTCTATCAAAATACATGGGTTTTACTCCAATACCCTTTAATGCTTTCAGAGTTTTACTGCTTGAAAGAGCAACTGCATTCAGAAGTTTTGGATATGCCCCAGGACTCAATGCTTCAAGGGCAGGGTACTTTCTTTGTTATTCAAGCTATGCAATGGCTGCAGGGGTGTCAGATTTAAAAAGCATTGCTGGATACAGGAGAAAAGAGTTCCTGAGATATAGAGGTGATTTGCCAGAGCCAAGCTCTTTAAAAAGGCTCAAGCAATGACTTGATTTTTTCAAATTCTATATCTCAACAAATGTACATATACAGAAATTGCCCAATGTGATATAAGACATTTCAAATTTTTTTGGTGTTATTGTTTTTGATTCTCTGGTCAAAGTCATTTGATGGTAGTAGACATATTTCTTTTCAAAGCATAATACATCATGAAATGTACATACATGACATCTTTTATTTCTCAAAGAAATAAAAGACATTGCAAATATTAAAGCTCTGTTTGAAATGTGGTCTTTTTCAGTTTGTGATATTGATACATGATTTGTCTGGAGATAGCCATATCCTTCTGATTATATTTGGCATGAGGTCCTTTGTAATTGTCTTCTAAAGAACCAATCAAAAAGCTCTCTGAAGGCATTGCTCTTTGTTACTCCTCCTCCTTTCCTTGTACACCTAAAGAAGCTTGTCCTTGCTTGATAATGAGATTTTTCCATGCCTTGGGTGTTCCACATGGCAAGTGGTTCTTTTTCTGCAAAGAATGCACCATGCACAAGAAGAATATGCTGGAAAGCAGAAGAATTTCATTAGATCTTTATTTCAATTAAAAATAAATAAATTGAATAAAATATCTTTGGAGCTCACCAAGTAGTATGTTATGTCTTTGGCACCCCATGCCTCTATGATGGTTTCTATAAGCTCTGTGGTCGCCTTTCTAAAATCTGTCACATAACTTTTTGATGTTACCTGCTGCCTCATGATCTTTAAAAGATTATCTAGTTTGACCCACACCTCCATTCTCTTTTTTGCTATTTCTGGTTTGCTTTTTACATTAGTCGTGACCTCACAAAATGTTTTCCATGAATTCCACATGGCATTAAGTTGTTTGCCATCATGGTTGCTGAAGAATCTCCTTGCTTTTGCACCTCCCATTGAGACATCCTGTAAAACATCACCTGTATTTTGTGAAAGCTTTGGATCTTTTCTTAGATGAACATCACCACCATGAAACCCCATTTCTGAAAGAAGACATTCACATTTTTTTATGCATTCATCTGCAAGAGTTGTAGGCTTGATAGAATATGCATAATCCAAGTGAAGACGGACCAACTTGTCAATGATTCTTAACTCTGCATGTAGTGTACATATGTGTACATTTGTCAATGCTATTGGAAGTATGGGATCCCAAATCATTGAAGAAGATGAGTAGTTATGAAGAATAACATTTTGTCTAGAAGGAGCCTCTTCACCCTCAGCTCTAGTAATCCATCCATTTGTGCCTGGGCTTTGCATGCAGTACAAGCAAGGGTATTTAGAATTTTCTCCCCCACTTATACCAAACATGCATTTGAGTGTCTTTAGGTCTCCACTCAAATGCCACTCAACTTGAAAGTTTCCGTAGTCTTTGACATTCAACAATTCTCCTGCATGATGCCCTTGGATAACATTTGGAATGTTTGTCTGTGAGAATAACCATTTAAGTGTTTTATGGCTCTCAGATGGAACTTGAGCACAGCCAACCCACCATAACTCCATTTGTGATTGTACTTTGAGAGATGGAGTATCCAATTTCCCAAGGCTATAGTCCAAAGCTTTGTTCATCAGTGCAATGCTTATTCTCTCCATCTTTTGATGTTTTTTAAGCTCAGCTTCATCAAGTTTGATTACAAATTTCAATAGACCAGAACATTCATGCTCTTTTATATTATAGAACTGAACCATGTATGTTTGAAGTTTTATAACATCTATCCATATGTTGTTAAATGCATTGTAAGTGAAATGTAACTTTTGTTTTCCTACTTCGTAAGGCATGTTACTGTGAATATGTTTATATTCACCAAATATTGATGTGATCTTCTTATTCAAGCAGAGCCGAAACTTTCCTACATGATGGGGTCTAGGCAATCCAAAACTTCTAACTTTGTTAAATCTTAAAAATTCACACCAAACTTTTGAAATCGCTCTATAACCTTTCCTACTCACTCCGACACTATCACAAATATTTTGAATTTGAGATGGTTCTAGTAAAAGATTCATTTCTGTCATGAGTTTTTGAAAAACAAAGCGTTTCAAGCATGTATTTTCATTTAGTTTCAATAGTCTTAAAACATCATTTTGACTCAAAATTTCATTACAGAAATGTATGCGCTCAAAACTGCTCGACATATTGAAACCTAGCACATTTGTCACATGATCTCTAACAATTTTCATTCTTTTCTTTTTCTGGCCAGATTTTTCAGTCAAATCTAAAAAAGGTTTTACTCGTTTTGACTGCATTCTCAAACCTATAGGAGTTTCTTTCATTTTTTTAAAAGACTCTAACTGAGAAGATAAAGTGGATAATTTGTTTTCTAGCTCCCTCATATGTAAATTCTTCTGGTGTAGTGTGTTTTGTAAATAGTTTATGTATTGTACATAATTCCTTGAAATATCCCAGAGCCTTGAACAATAGCCTCGTAAACCATCCTCACCATCTCCCACAAATCTAATCAGATCATGAAGATTATGAAAAGGGGGGTACCTTCCAGTTTGTGGATCAATTGGATAAACAGATCCATCTGTCCATATGTCGATATGTTTCTTGCCTTCCTTTCACAATCCATCCACTTCAAGAGGATGAAGAGCCCTTCGAAATACTTTTCTTGTCGTCGCATACTCCTAACTAACTGCAATGTTGATATGGAACTTTTTACAATGATTTCGATTGTTTGAAAGCTCAGCGAGAGTATTTGGGTTAACGTTCTCCATGGTCTGCTATGAAAAATGACCGGCAAGTGTCTAAAATGACGTGAAATGGAGAAACAGGCTTGCTATGAAAAGTAGAGAAAAAAAGCGCAAAACGTCATCAGCACACATTATATAGGTCCGTGAACAAGAGGAAAATTCAACTTTTGAGGCGTAAGATATCACACAAACTTCGAGGCGTAAGATATCACACAAAATTTTCATGATTATATGATACGAGTTTCTCTCTCTTCAAAATTTGCATAAGATACGTTTTAAATGAACTTACACGGAATTTCTTAAAGGATTTGACAACTTTAATCCCGATTAAGCACAACTAATTGAAATCCTTACACAGCCCTTTTTGGGCCGTTTTTCGCCCTAATGTATTCATGTACTTCTTTCTATATATCTGGGCAATACAATTCTAAGCATCACAATTCTTGAGCAGTTCTACTTATTCCTTCATCTTGGTTCCAAAGGTTAACATGAGCTTGATGAATAAGGGTTAGTTTTTCTCCATCCTCTACAGGTCTTAATAGCACTCCATTTAAATCTTCGAAATACAAGCTACCCACCATAATGTGACGATTTTGTGTCTTCCAAATTTCTTGGCCAGTGTTTAGGCAACAAGTAGGACTTAGCAGACATGGGAGTCTTAGAGGAGAAAGCCAAAGAGAGGAGCATCTAGGACCAAGCAAAGAAAGTAATCAAAGAAGATCAATTTGGTGTCAGTCTAGAACAATGGTAAGCACCAATGTGAGGAGATCCATCTCATAATTGTCAATCCATGGAGACGTGAGGATGGTATGAAGACTATGAGCAAGTGAATACATAACTACATGAGTGAGAAGCACACTAACGCACACAGACACATATACACATGCATGTACAAGGTAAGACAAAGAGAGAGAACAATGGAATCTATTGCTTAACTACTTTTCATACAATGTTACTTCAATTCTCTAAAAGCCACATCTCAAAGTGAGATCTCTAGCTCCTTTAATAGTGTTTAGCTAGATTTGGACCTCTTTAGACCTAGTGTCTGGCCTTATTAAAATTAGGTTGCTAGGCTTATTTGAGGGCTCAAATAGAATCCAAAAATTATGAAATGATATTTATAATGTGATTCAATGATAAGAATCAAAGTTGTTTGAAAAGAGATTTCTTGAATTTTGAATAGGCATAATTGTCTGATCTTCTTTGACTACTGTTTTTGCTTCGTCTTGGCCATTTTTCTCTTTGGATTTCTCCTCTAAGACTCCATTGTCTACTAAGTCTTGCTTGTTAGCCAAAACTCTTGATGTACTTTCAATGGTTGCCTCTACATTATCTTGATTTTGTGGTTGGAGCCTTTTGTTTTCTTTGTGTGCTGCTACCAAGTGGCATATCAAGAGTGCCATGTTGTGTGTAAGATTTGTGTTTCTTTCCATTTGTGTGTGTAGATGGCCTTCAATAGCCTCAATTGCCTCCTGATCTATGTTCTACCTTTTTATCTCAAGTTGATGATGGACGTCTTCTAATGTGTTGTACATGTGTTATAATTGTTCATTCTCAGCTTCTAAGTCTTCAAGGCATTTTCAAAGTTGTGTTGTTTGATGTTGAAGTGGTTGGTTGCATTCTTCTAGCTGTTGATACTCATTCCATAACTGTTGAGCATATTGAATCATTGTATTTAATGCAATATCTATAGTAGTGGATGCAATATGTACATGTGGTGATGTAAGGGAAAGGGAAGTGGGGATGGGATAAGTGAATGCAGTGTCTACAAGTGAGGTGTGTGTGGTCTTTCTAGTTGTTGTGGCAATGTTCTATGCTCATCATGTTCCCAATGCACTTGTCTTCTTTATGTTTGTTGACCTCATCCCATCCTTCATGATGTCTTGGTTGTAGGTTGTGGCTTTGAGTAAATTTCCATATCTGATAACTGAGTGTCTTATAACAATTGTTCAAATCCGAAGGTGCCCAATTCCTTTAGGTTGCCTATAGGTTGAAACTCGAAGTCGATTGAAAATGGTGGAATTGACGACGTTGCTATGGATGTGTCTTTAGTGTTGGATCTTTGTAATCTAATGGTGAATGGAGGAATGGTGCACTCTCTGATTGGAGATATATCTAGGGTCAAGACTGAACCCTTAGGTTGAGCACAAGGAGGGTTACCTCACATTCTCTTCGATTGATGTGTTGAAGCTCTTTGTCCCTTGAATAATTGTAGCTGAGCCCACATCAAAGCTTTTCTGATGGGAACATCATAAGAAAAACATTTATACACTATGCACGTGATTGCACAACATCCATTAAAGATAGGTTTACAATACTATTTTTTGTTAGCTTCATATAACTAGTCGATGATCTATATTGGAAGATTAATTGTGAATCCAAAAGTTGCTACCAAATGTAGACTGAACCATATTTTCTTATGAGGTTGCATGAAGCGATCATGTCCTGGAAATGTGAAATGTTGCATACAAAGTCTTGAGGGGCATTGAGATATTAGGCATCATGGCAGCCATGTCCTTCAACTTTACTATATTTTTGTTCTTCATGCTATCTAGTATCAAGGTTTCCTTATCGAACAGGATGTGCAAATCTTGCATGTTGAGTGCCTTCAGCACCTAGTTCAAAGTGAGCTTGAACTTTTTGAATTCATTATTGCATAGTAAAGTGGGAATGATGAATGTACCTTGGGCATCTTTTCACAATAGTGGCTTGTGATGTAGACACAAGATAATAACATTGCATAAAATCGGTCTTGGGTAATGGTTCACAAAATTAGTTAGCTAGCCTTGCTCTTTGAAAAATAACCTAAAGCTCAAGGATGTTCTAGAGTTTTTCAAATTCTCGAGTAAAAAATTGGAAGCATCCCCACATATTGTTGAATTCACATTTTGATTCCCAAATATGAGTAGTATCTCCTATTTGTCTTGACATTTCATTAAACCAGTGTGAGTGGGGATTCACCTTTTTTGTTTGTCTGATGGGGGGATCCTGAATAGGTATTTCTCATACACTTTGAAATGCATCCATCTTTGTGTAGGAAGTTCTGACACTGGCAAGCTTCCAATGTCAACATGTTGTGAACTTGTGTCTGCTTCTACCATAATGTATCACACTGATAGCCTTGGTTGATCTTCTAGAATAAGAAAATTCATATTAGTACTATATGAGAAGTTGGATGAAATTGCTCCCCATACAACACCAACACGAGTGGGCTTGAACCATGTGTGTATTGTGAATGTTGTCATGAGTGAATGGTGGATTTAATTGGGGTTAAAGTTAGTGTGGTTAGTGTGTAACCTAGATGCATACTCACATCATACAATGGCCTCAATATGCTTCTAGTAATGTACATAGATGTTATGATGTGGAATCTGGAGGTTTGTGACATGATTTGACATTCCACATTTTCCTTATGGGACAAAAACTATAGCACTTAGTTACATGTAAGAGTTTCACTAATGAGTTGACTTGGATATGGGACTTTTTGGGTATCCATTTATGACTCTAGAGAGGATTTTACATGATGGTGTGGTTACAACAACTTTTGATATAGGTTGAGGTGATGTTAAGGTTGATGAAGGTTATTTGAACCTCGTGAGCTTATGTGTAGCTATTTGAGCCCTAAAGTAGGTCTTAGAAACCCAAAATTATTCATGTATTTGGTTCTCATTCTTTGACCTCTTTGGCACCCAAATGGAGAGTACACATTATGAATAAAATCTTAGATGTGCAACCACTAGTCGCTTTGGTTTTGTCAATTGCTTCATAAGCATTGGTGGTCCTTGTTGTAGCAAGTCTATGACAAGCCTAAGTATTGGTTTGAGTCTCACAAGGTCATAGGAGAAGCTTTAAAGTGAAGACAATGTATGAAAATTGAAGAGTTCACTTGTGAACGATCTCTTGTAATTTTTTGAGCATTTACTTGATGTAAAAGTAAAGAATCAAAAGTGATTGAATCCACTTGATGATTAGGAAAAAGAAAACTCCAAGAACTCGTAATTGAATTAGTTATAATCTATCACTAGAATTAAGGAAAAGTGGTTTAGGTGAGCTCCTATTCAAAATTCAAATATTGGCTCCAACTCTCACTATATATACATGTATGTTTTAGTCGCATGATAGTAGCCTCAATCCTCATAGCTTATTGCAAGATCAGTGTGTGATCTCAAGGCACACTTACCAATAAGTCATTGTATTTACCACTCAATATAGAATTGATTTCATGATTATTTATTGCTATATTGTCAAGTCTATTTGAATGTACTGCTCTCTGTCACAACCTCTCAGTTTTCAGTCAGCTTGCAGAGCAGATTTCTCTGAGCATGGTTCATCATTTTTAGAGCTTTAACTTGATATTGGTAGCTCTCTAAGTATACTATCATATTCCACAGTTTTATCTCAGTTGGATCTATGTGACGTGAGCAATGAACATGTAAGCTTGACTATGTATAGATGTCTATTACTTCCTCAAAAGTCGGGTTGACATAGGTGAATTGCTAAATTCATTTCTCATCCTATGGCTCATCATGTTCAGTGAAATAACTTGTAATAGGCTGCTTTGCTTCCTAATTAGGCTCTTCTAAAAAATTTCTGGCCAATTTTGACCAGAGAAGGAGTACTGAGTAAAACACTGAGTGACATAGTTCAAAAATAGAAGGTTTTAGCTAGTTGACTTTTAGCCAAACTTGTCTATCTTGATTCAACTTTTTGCAAGTGGTCTTCCAAGGTACATAGGGTCTCAAATATACTCATTGACAAGCTAGAAGGGCCCACAACACATCTCTGGAGTTTATTTGGTTGGTGTAGTGCAAGGATTTTGCAGTACCACTTCATCTCCAAGAACATATCAGTCCATCTCTTCATAGTGGTATCAGAGCAAGTATGGCAGATGAATTACCTTCATCAATTGACAAATTGGATAGAGGTGATTACTCTGCTTGGTCATTAAGGATGGAAGCTTATCTCGAAGGCAGGAATCTATATGGTTATGTGGTTGGAGATGAAGTTATGCCTACATTTAGGAACAAGAGTCAACCAACACATGAAGAGCAGGAGAGACTAAATACATGGTGTTCCAAATATGCATTAGCAAGGTCTTATCTTTTCAAATCTATCTCTGATTTTTTGTTACCTCATATCAAAAGTTGTAAAACATCTCAGGAAGTGTGGAATGCACTTGAAACCTTCTTCTCTTCAAGTACTAAAGCTAGAACGCATCAACTATGGTTGGACTTCATAACCCTCAAGAAAGCCCCCAAGCAGAATGTGACTGACTTTGTCACAAAAATCAAGGACATAGCTGATCAGTTAGGGAGTCTTGGAAAAGTTATAGAAGAGGAGCAGATTGTAAGGCAAGTCATCAATGTTATAAAGGCAGATGACAAGTGGGACGCTTTCACCACAACAATGGATTTGTACATGGATATGCATGTACCAGACCAAACTTCTAATTGGACAATTACTCACTCAAGAGGCCAAACTCATGAAGAATGGAGAAGGCTCCAAAGGTAATCAATCTTCAGCCTTATACACTGATAAAAGCAAGACTAAAGATAATAAAGGGAAGGCAAAGAAAGTAGATGATGAAGCAGGTATGCATCAAGTTAACTATGCAGGTAGAGGAAGACATGGTAGAGGTAGAGGAAGAGGAGGTAGACGAGGCACGGGGAGATCTCAAGTCCCTAATCCTTGTTCTATTTGTGGACTAACCAATCATACAACTAAAAATTGTTTTAGGAATTCCAGGATTCAAAGAGGCAGAGGATACAATAGAGGAGGATATGGCTACTCAAGAGGAAGATTCAACAATGGCTATCGTAACAACTACAGTCGCTCAACCTATCAAGGAAGCTACAAAGGAAGAAGAGATTTCAATAATTACACAGAGGAATCAAATCAAGAAGACTCATTATTAATCATGAACATGGCAATGCCCCAAGGTAAATCTGATGAGCATGCTTTCTACATAGATTCAGGTTGTTCCAATCATGTGGAAGGAAATGTGGCCCTCCTATCAGATTCAAAAGATCCAAGGAACAAGCATGAGGTACAAACAAGAGTTGATACAAGACACCTTGTGGAGAAAATAGGAAATGTCAAAGCACCTGATGGAAACATCAACCTACTCAGTAAGGTACTCTATGTCCCTACCATTACAAAGAATTTGATAAGTGTTGGGCAGATAGTAGAGAAAGGGTTGCAAGTCAGGTTCACAAGAGGAGGAGCATATGTTGAGGATCCAAGCCAAGGATTCAGAAGAATTGCAAAGGGAGAAAAAACAGGTAGATTATTCACATTTGAGCTGCAAGATAGAAGGAACATAACTCTTTTCAATTATGGTAATCAAACACTCATAGAATTGGAGGTATGGCACAAGAGCTTAGCACATATTGATGAAAGATCACTAAAGAAAATATGTAGAGACCAAAGTGTACTTTGACTCCCTTATTTGTCAAAGCAACATATGATTTATAAATGCAGTGCATAATTGCAAAGTTTTTGGTTGTATTGCTTATGTTCATGTTCCTTCACAGGTTAGAGGAAAAATGGATCCAAAAGCAGAAAGGTCTGTATTCATTGGATATGACAATAATCAAAAGGGCTACAGACTATACAACCCTACCAACAAAGGATTCTTGGTGAGTAGAGATGTAGTATTTGATGAGAACAATTCATGGTATGAAAATTCATAAAAGAAGGTCAATTTGCCATATGATCTTGAAGATGATTTTCCAAAGCTTGCTAAAGAAAATCAACCTAAGATTGAAGAGCAAGACACCTCAGAAGATGATGAAGAATCTCAGATGGAAAAGATCAAGGCATGGAATTCTAAAGGTAAACCAAAATTGTAGGAACTTGGAAAAGAGGTAGAAACATCACATCATGGCCTAACAAGGTCTATGAGGGAAAAGTGAAAGCTAGAGAGGTATGGTTTTGACACCTCTCTAGCTATTAAGCATTCTATCTACATAGCACATGATATAAATCAAGAGGAGCCCTCATCGTTTGAAGAAGCCAAGGTAAAACCAGAATGGAAGCATGCAATGAAGGAGGAAATTGAAGCACTTGAGGAAAACAACACTTGGGATTTAGTTCCCAAGACTTCATCCATGAAGATAATAGGTTAAAGGTGGATCTGCAAAATCAAGAAGAATTTTGATGGTTCTATAAGTAGGTATAAGACAAGGCTTGTAGAAAAAGGCTTTGCACAAACTCAAGGAATTGATTATGAAGAAACATTTTCCCTTGTGGCAAAGATGCCTATAATTAGAGTTTTGCTTAGTATTGCTTCTTCCAAGAATTGGAAGATACTCCAATTGGATGTAAAAAATGCATTTCTTAATGGTTGGATAATGGAAGAGGTGTATATGGCACAACCACTTGGTTTTGAGAATCAAGCGTATCCTGATTATGTATGTAAACTTAAGAAAGCATTGTATGGTGGAAGCTCCAAGAGCTTGGAACTATAGAATTGTTTCATTGGTGCAGGACAAAGGTTTTCAACCAAGCAAGGCAGATCCATCACTCTTTATTAGAAAGAGTGATTCTAAGATCATCTACTTGTGTGTATATGTATATGATATTATACTTAGAGGAAATGATACAGATGGCATGAAGAGAATCAAAGAACAGATGAAAGAAGAATTCAAGCTAAGTGATTTGGGTTCACTTACCTACTTCCTAGGATTGGAAGTTGTCTACAAAGATCATGGTTTGTTTCTCACTCAAAGAGAGTACATTAAGGACATGTTGGCAAAATTCAAGATGCAAGATTGTAAGATTGCAGGTACTCCAATGGAGGTTAATCACAAACTGAGCTCACATGAAGGTGAACTCATAGAGGATGTCATAACATATCAAAGCCTAGTGGGTAGTTTAAACTATGCCACATTGAAAAGGGTAGATATATGTTATAGAGTGAGTGTGCTAAGACATGTAGTCAAATTTGTATAAGTGAGATTCGGATGGGAGTTTTTTCTACATATTCCTAAAGGAGAGCTTTGAAAACATAAGCCTACAAAGTAGACTCAAATCCTCTTTCCTTTTCTCAAGGGAATTGTTGATATATTTAGGTAGTGATGAATTGAACACTCTAGGACCACCGGGGCACTTTTTCCCTCTTTAGGAGGTCTTTTCCCCCCGGCTTGCATATACGCCTATTGCCCTAACGGGCCACTTATCTTTGTACATTCAGCATTGTGTGTTGTGCTCCAAGCTTCTTCTTCTTCCTTGTGTGTTCACGTGCTTTTGTAGATGTCTAACTCCAACAATTGGTATCAGAGGAGGTCACCGCTTCATCTAGGGTGTTTTCTACACCTCTCTGGTTGCAGGCTCAGAATCGCACGAAATTTGGTAAGCATACTCAGGTTGTTTCAGAGATCAAAACCGCTTTGCTCTGTGGTGCCCAAATCGCGATCTAACCTCATTTCACCCTCTGAACACACTATTGCAGCCCTTATGCAGGCTATTTTGTCTTTTTGTGTCAAAGGTATATACCAATTTTGATTCGCTACTATAAGTGTCTCAAAGTCTGCTACACGTTAAGTAGAATTCATTTGGGCAATTTTGTTCAACTTTTTGAGATATAGTCAATTTTCTGCATCAAGATATTTTGGTCACCGGACATGGCTGAAAGTAGTGATGTATTTCGTATGTTAGTTGTTGAGGATAAGTTGGATGGTACCAACTACCCATTATGGGCTTATATGATGTGTCATGTATTGATTGCAAAAGGACTATGGAATATTGTGCACAATGTTGAAAGACATTCTGTTACACCTGCGAATACAGGTACTACAAATACAGGTGCTAGAGCTGATGGAGATGGTGTCGAAGATGATGATATTTTGCAGATTTGTGTTCGTGCTATTGCTTTTGTTGCACCTACTCTAGAGCAAATCTGTTGGGATGACAGAGATGCTCAGACACATGCTTTGATATCTTTGTCTATCAAATGTGCCGTTATTCCTCACATTCGCTCTTGCAGGATAGCTAAGGATGCTTGGGATACACTTACCACATTGTACGAGGCTAGGAATGAGGCTCGTGTTGCTTACCTTTGAAAACAATTAGAGAGTGAGAACATGAATGAAGGCGATTCTATGGAGAGTTTTCTCACAAAGATCAAGGATTTGAAAGAATAGTTGATTTCTACTGATGAATTTATACCAGATAGCTCACTTGTGCAAACTCTTCTAAATGGTCTTCCTGACCCATATCAAAGTTTTGCTTCTACTCTTTGTTTGATGATGAAAGGCAATCCAAATGCCTTGTCATTTGAGGACTTAGTCTCTGTTCTGTTGCAAGAAGACCAGTCTAGGCAGAATAGGTCTATTATGCCTGCTGCAGATGAAGCCTTCCTAGCTAGTCATAAGGGTAAAGGTAAATGGAGCTCTTCTACTACTAAGCAAAAATCTATAAATGCTGCACATTTGAAGAAGGAAGACAAAGATGAGAAGAAATTAGAAAAGCAGATATTGTTTTGTAAATAATGTAAAGCAAATGATCATGTCATCAAGAGCTATCCAAAAGTGGCTGCTAAAGAGGCAAAGAAGAAAGAGGCCGGAATGGTTGTTGCAGAGGCCTCTACACTGAAAACAGAGTCTGCTAATCTTGTGCAGGAAGAAGAATGGGCGTTTACTATTGTTTGCAGTTTTGACACATCTTCTCATGAGCAGTGCATGTCTGCATTAGACTTAGATGTTTAGTATTTTGATATTGGGGCGACCAAACTTATTACCTCACAGCGCAGTTTCTTCTCTTCACTCGAGCTTGCCCCTAAAGGGAATATTGTTACATGCACCAACAACTCCTATTATCCTATTATGGGAGTTGGTAAGATCACTTTGACTAGTGTTGATGGTAGTTCTTTCACTTTCTCAGATGTTTTCTTTGTGCCAGGGATCAAGAAAAATCTGTTATGATTTTCTCCATTAGCCAAAATTGGATTGGTTGTAAAATTTGTTGATGACAGATGTACAGTTGATGATCTGTGAAATGGCGATGTCATTATTGCTTTTGGCATTTTATGTTGTGGGTTGTATAAGATCATAGACTATGAAAGATCTGTAAATGATTTGGCATGTGCAGTACATGAATTTTAGGCTATGTTAGATGCAAAGCTTTGGCATGCATGCTTTGGTCATCTGAATTTTGCTAGTTTGTTATGCCTGCAGAAATTTGAAAAGGTGTCCTCTTTGCCCAAACTTGAGGCACCCAAAAAACATGTTTGTGAAGGCTATATTTTGGGCAAAATGAAGCATTCCTCCTTCCAAAAGATGGTTCAGTTCAGGCTACTAAAAAACTATAGCTTGTACATAGTGATGTTTGTGGTCCTATGCAGACACCTTCTTCTGGGAACTATCTTTACTTCGTGACTTTCATTGATGATTTTTCCAGGCATGCATGGGTATATCCATTGAAGGCAAAGTCCGAAGTGTTTGTGTGCTTCAAACAGTTTCTGGTTTTGGCTGAAAATTTGTCAGCATGTAAAATGGGCACCCTCCGTTCTGATAGAGGGGAGGAATATATGTCTTCTAACTTTAATGCATTTTTGGTTGAATGTGGGATAAAACATCAATGTATAGTGCCATAAACATCTCAACAGAATGGAGTTGTTGAACGAAAGAATAGGTAACTCATGGAGATGGCAAGGTGTATGGTCAAGAGTCACGCTTTACCACATAGTCGTTTCAGGCTTGAGGCTGTCATGTGAGTAGCATATGTACTTAATAGGTGTCCCACTAAAGCGCTGCAGTCTATCACTCCATATGAGGCTTGGCATGGTCGCAATCCATATGTTGCTCATCTACATGTTTTTGGTTGTTTGGCATATGCATTAGTACCTGAAAAACATCGTAGAAAATTGGATGATAAAGTAGTAAAGTGTATTTTTGTTGGTTATAGCTCTGAAAGCAAATGCTATCGTTTGTATCATCCATAGACTAAACACATTTTGGTTAGCTGTGATGTTGTTTTTGTGAAGATGCTTTTCAGCCCTTTCTTTCATGTACTAAGGAGGCATCTGTTAGCTCCAAAGACATGTATGATACTTTGCTGCCTCTCTTTATAGGTGGACAGTCTAGTGCTGGTCCTAATAAGGCAACTTCTCAACCTTTGTAGATTTCATGTGATGATGCAGATCATTCCATTTCTGATGTAGATTTATATGATGCACTTGTTGATGAGAGAGCTAATATTGAGCAGGCAAAAACTATGCCAAAATGGTTGGTACAGACTTTGTGTGACAACAAATTAGATGCACCTCTGTCATATCGTACTCGATCAGGCTCTCATAGTGCCTCTTTTGCATCAGATTGCTATGCTATGGCTGCGTCTAGTCTCGGTGATGAGAATGAGCCTATTTAATTTGAAGAAGCACAAAATTCAAAAAATTGGATGGCTACTATGCAATCTGAATATGATTCTATAATGAAGAATGGTACGTGGTCTTTATGTGACTTGCCTCCTAGCAAGAAGGCCATTGGCACAAAGTGGGTATACAAGCTGAAGTGTAAACCTGATGGAACAGTTGACATGTATAAGGCTAGGCTTGTTGCAAAGGGTTATTGGTAGGAAAGAGGCATTGATTTTTATGAAACCTTTGCTCCTACTTGCCGAATGACTATTGTTCGTAGCATCTGTACACTTGTAACTCATCATGGTTGGAATGTACATCAGTTGTACATTAAAATAGCATCATGGTTGGAATGTACATTAGTTGTAACTCATCATGGTTGGAATGTACATCATTTGAGTGGTGACTTGCATGAAGAAGTGTATGTTTTTCAGCCCTGTGGCTTTGTGTGGAAAGGGCATGAAAATTAGGTGTGCAAGTTAAAGAAGGCATTATATGGTTTAAAGCAAGCACCACGTGCTTGGTATGAAAAGATACATGCCTATCTGATTGCACATGGTTTTGAGAACAGTTCAACTAAAAACACCTTATATGTTAAGCATGCTAATGATGTGCTTCTGATCATTGTGGTATATGTTGATGATATGTTGCTCATTGGTCCTCATGACATGCGTATTGTTGATTTTAAGGCTGATTTGCATGCCTCATTTGAGATGTCTGATTTGGGGCATTTGCATCACTATTTGGGCATTCAATTTATGCAAGTTGATGGTGGAATGGCTTTGTGTCAAATGAAATATATTGACACATTATTGCACTGTTTTGGCCTTGAAGACTATAAGCCTATTGCCACTCCTATGGAGACACGTTTAGGATTGAGTCTTCATGATGCTCGAGATGCATTTGATGTTGTTCTCTATCAACTGTTGGATGCTTGATTTATTTATGCATTACTCGACCATATATTCAGTTTGTTGTCTCATAGATGGGTAGGTTTATGCATTGCCCAGGTGTCAAGCATTGGCAAGAAATTAAGCACATCTTTCGCAACTTGAGCCGTACCCAGCTACTTGGATTGTTTTATCCCAAGGGGGAATCACTACTGCTAGATTTGCATGCTTTTTTTTATAGTGATTGGGTTGGTTGCTATGACACTTGTGTGTCCACCAGTGGTTTTTGCTTCATGCTTGGTAGCTCATGTATATCTTGGTTGAGCAAGAAGCAGCCTACTATGGCCACTTCCAATTGTGAGGCTGAGTATAGGGCAGCTTTCATAATGATTGTTGAGTGTGTGTGGCTCAGACGCCTTATGGCTGATTTGGATGTTGGTCAATCTTCTGCCACCACCATCTTCACTGACAATCAGAGCACATTGGCAGTTGCGAGGAACCCTATGTTCCATGCTCGCGCTAAGCACATTGAGATGCATTATCATTATGTCAGGGAGAGGTTCTCTGCTAGGAAGATCAGCTTGGCATATGTGCCCACACAGGAGAACATTGCAGACCTTTTCATGAAGGCTCTGCCTAGGGAGACATTTGAAGCTTTTTGCAGAGCTTTGGGATTACTTCGTTTTGTGGATTGATTCCACATAGTTTGGCACTTCGTTATACATGAGTGTTAGCTCCTTGTTCGCCGCATCACTCCCAGGGGGGATTTGTTGATATATTTAGGTAGTGATGTGTGTGAACACTCTAGGACCGCCAGGGCACTTTTTTCCCTCTTTAGGAGGTTTTTTCCCCCGGCTTGTACATATGCCTATTGCCCTAACAGGCTACTTATCTTTGTACATTCTAGTGGTAATACATTCAACATTGTGTATTGTGCTCCAAGCTTCTTCTTCTTCCTTGTGTTGTTCACGTGCTTCCACAAACGTCTAACTCCAATAGGAATCTCCCTCTTTACTAAAGCGATTAATTCAAGAACAATCTCCAAAATAGTGAATTATGCTAGTTTTGTTCATAGGGTCCTAAGAGCTCTCCCATTTTGGTGGGAAATCTACATTCAAGGCCTTAGCAAGGGCTACGTGAATCAAGAAATATAATAGAGAATCTCCCCCCCTCCCCAATATGACCTTGATGCAAAAGATCAATTAAGTGTTATTTATGAAGGTAATGAAGATTTTGATGATGAAGACTCATCTATGTTGCCTAGTCCTTGTTTGTTTGAGTCATAGGAACACTTGGAGGAGGAGGAACCTAAGGGTATTTTGGAAGGCAGAGCTTCTTCTTCCCCCTCACATATTTCTCATGAGTTAGATAAAAAGACTTCATGCTCTACTTCATTGGATGAAATGAATAATAGAGACTTATGCAAAGATGATCCTTTGAAGAACCATTGTAATTCCCCTTGTACATCTAGAGATCCTATATATAATCATGCCAAATCTGATTTAGATTTATTACCTCTCCAAGTTGTAACAATCCTATGGAAAAGGAGGAAACATCTGTAGAGAATCATTGTATAGTCAAGATCAAGGCACCATTTTGTACACAAGAGATAACACATTCCTTAGGGTAACAGCAAATGGTAAAAAGGCAACCAATCTTGATCACACCACCTTATATCCAACAGATCAAAAAGTTTAATAAGACACAATGAAATCCACAACAATTGAAGAGAGAACTCTACATCAACATGAAGTGTCACAAATTTCAAGCAAAGATGAACCACCCAAAGATCCTACAATATCATGGCATCAAAAGAAGGCGTCCATCAAAATTATTGAAACAAATTTGGATTCCGAAGAAACTTCTTCAAGCACAACCAAATTGGAGAGCCATATGTTGATATATTTAGGTAGTGATGTGTGTGAACACTCTAGGACCGTCGGGGCACTTTTTTCCCTCTTTAGGAGGTTTTTTTCCCCGGCTTGTATATACGCCTATTGCCCTAATGGGCTACGTATCTTTGTACATTCTCTAGTAATACATTCAGTATTGTGTGTCGTGCTCCAAGCTTCTTCTTCTTCCTTGTGTTGTTCATGTGCTTCCGCAAACGTCTAACTCCAACAATTGGTATCAGAGCAGGTCATCGCTTCATCTAGGGCGCCATCGACACTCCCCCATTTGCAGTCTCAGATTCGCACAAAATTTGGTGAGCATACTCAGGGTGTCGAAATCGCGATCTAAGCTCGTTTCAGCCTCCAAACGCACTATCACAGTGCTTGTGCAGGCTATTTTGTCTTTTTGTGCCAAAGGTATATACCAATTTATGTTCACCATTATAAGCGTCGCGAAGTTTGCTATAGGTCTAGCGGAATTCGTCTGGGTAGTTCCCTTCAACTTTTTGAGATACAGTCAATTTTCTGCATCAAGGTATTTTAGTCACCGGCCATGGCTAAAAGCAGTGATGTATTCCGTATGTTGGTTGTTGAGGATAAGTTGGATGGTACCAACTACCCGTTATGGGCTTATATGATGCGACATGTGTTGGTTGCAAAAGGACTATGGAACATTGTGCAGGGTGTCGAAAAACATCCTATCACACCTGCAACTGTTACAACTGCAGGTACTAAAGCTGATGCAGAAGGTGTTGAAGATGTTGATATTCTGCATATTCCTGTTCGTGTTGTGGTTTCTACTGCACCTACTCAAGAGTAGATTCGTTGGGATGGCAGAGATGCTCAGGCACTTCCACTGATAGCTTTGTCTATCAAACGTGCCATTATTCCTTATATTCGCTCTTGCAGAATAACTAAGGATGCTTGGGATACACTTACCACATTGTACCAAGCTAGGAATGAGGTTCGTGTTGCTTACCTCCGAAAACACTTGGAGAGTGAGCACATGAATAGAGGTGATTCTATGGGCAGTTTCCTAACAAAGATCAAAGACTTGAAGGAACAATTGATTGCTGCTGATGAGGTTATACCAGATACTCACTTGTGCAGAACATTCTGAATGGTCTTCTCGATTCATATCAGAGTTTTGCTTCTACTCTTTGGTTGATGATGGAAGGCAATCCAAATGCCTTGTCATTTGAGGAGTTCGTCTCTGCTCTGTTGCAGGAAGATCAGTCTAGGCAGAAGAGGTCCATTATGCGTGTTGCCGATCAAGCTTTCCTGGCTAGTCAGAAGGGCAAAGGAAAATGGAGCTCTTCTACTAGTAAGCAGAAATCTCCAAATGCTGCACATTCGAAGAACCAAGACAAAGATGAGAAAAAATCAGAAAAGCAGAAATTGTTTTGTAAGTACTGTAAAGGGAATGATCATATCATAAAGAACTGTCCAAAACTGGCTGCTAAAGAGGCAAAGAAGAAAGAGGCTGGAATGGTTGTTGTAGAAGCCTCTACACCAAAAACGGAGTCTACTAATCTTGTGTAGGAAGAAGAATGAGCGTTTACTACTGTTTGCAGTTTTGACCCATCTTCTCATGAGCAGTGCATGTCTGCAGTAGACTCAGATGTTTGGTACTTTGATAGTGGGGCGACCAAACATATTACCTCGCAGCGCAGTTTCTTCTCTTCACTCCAGCTTGCCCCTATAGGGAATACTGTTACATGCGCCAACAACTCCTCTTATCCTGTTATTGGAGTTGGTAAGATCATTTTAACTACTGCTGATGGTAGTTCTTTCACTTTGTCAGATGCTTTATTTGTACCAGGGATCAGGAAGAACCTGCTATCAGTTTCTGCATTAGCCAAGATTGGCTTGGTTGTGAAATTTGTTGACGACAGGTATACAGTTCATGATCTATCAAATGGCAATGTGATTATTGCTTCTAGCATTCTATGTCGTGGGCAGTATAAGCGCATAGACTATGAAAGATCTGTAAATGATTTGGCATGTGCAGTAAATGATTCTCAGGCTATGTCAGATGCAAAGCTTTGGCATGCACGCTTTGGTCATCTGAATTTTGCTAGTTTGCTATACCTGCAGAAATCTGAAATGGTGTCCTCTTTGCCCAAACTTGAGGCACCTGGAAAACATGTTTGTGAAGGCTGTATTTTGGGCAAAATGCAGCATTCATCCTTTCCAAAAGATGGTTCAGTTCGGGCTACTCAGAAATTGCAGCTTGTACATAGTGATGTCTGTGGTCCTATGCAAACACCTTCTTTTGGGAATTATCTTTACTTCGTGACTTTCATCGATGATTTTTCCAGGCATGCATGGGTATATCCATTGAAGGCAAAGTCTTAAGTGTTCATGTGCTTCAAACAGTTTTTGGTTTTGGCTGAAAATCTGTCAGCATGTAAAATGGGCACCTTCCATTCAGATCGAGGGGGGGAATATATGTCTTCTGATTTTAATGCATTTCTGGCTGAACATGGGATAAAACACCAGTGTACAGTGTCGTATACACCTCAATAGAATGGAGGTGCTGAACAAAAGAACAAGTTACTCATGGAGATAGCGAGGTGTATGGTCAAGAGCCAGGCTTTACCACATAGTTTCTAGCTTGAGGCTGTCATGTGTGCAGCATATGTACTAAATAGGTGTCCCACTAAAGCGCTACAGTCTATCATTCCATATGAGGCTTGCCATGACCGCAAGCCATCTGTTGCTCATCTATGTGTTTTTGGTTGTTTGGCATATGGATTAGTGCCTGAACAACATCGTAGAAAATTGATAAAGTAGTAAAGTGTATTTTTGTTGGGTACAGTTCTGAAAGTAAAGGCTATCGTCTGTATCATCCACAGACTAAACGCATTCTGGTTAGCCGTGATGTTGTTTTTATGGAAGATGCTATTCAGCCATTGCTTTCATGTACTAAGGACGCATCTGTTAGCTCCAAAGACATGTATAATACTTTGCTGCCTCTTTTTACAGGTGGACAGCCTAGTGCTGGTTCTAATGAGGCAACTTCGCAGCCTTTGCAGGTTTTATGTGATGATGCAGATAATTCCATTTCTGATGCAAATGTACATGATGCACTTATTAATGAGAGAGCTGATATTGAGTAGGCAAGAACTATGCCAAAATGGTTAGTGCAGACCTTACGTGACAGCAAACTAGATGCACCTCTGTCATATCGTACTCGTTCAGGCTCTCATAGTGCCTCTTTTGCATCAAATTGCTATGCTATGGCTGCATCTAGTCTCTGTGATGAGAATGAGCCTGTTTCATTTGATGAAGCACAAAATTCAAATATTGGATGGCTGTTATATGATGCAATAATGAAGAATGGTACTTGGTCTTTATGTGACTTGGCTCCTGGCAAGAAGGCCATTGGCACTAAGTGGGTATACAAGTTGAAGCCTAAACCTGATGGTACAGTTGACAGGTATAAGGCTAGGCTTGTTGCAAAGGGTTATTTGCAGGAAAGAGGCATTGATTTTGATGAGACCTTTGCACCTACATGTCGTATGACTACTGTTCGGAGCATTTGTGCACTTGCAGCCCATCATGGTTGGAATGTACATCAATTGGACATTAAAAATAGCATTTCTGAATGGTGATTTGCATGAAGAAGTGTATGTTTTTCAGCCCCATGGCTTTGTGCAGAAAGGGCATGAAAACCAAGTGTGTAGGTTAAAGAAGGCATTATATGGTTTAAAGCAAGCACCACGTGCTTGGTATGAGAAGATACATGCCTATCTGATTGCACATGGTTTTGAGAACAGTCCAACTGAAAACACCTTATACATTAAGCGTGCTAATGATGTGCTTTTGATCATTGTTGTCTAACCTATGTTGATGACATGCTGCTCACTGGTCCTATTCAGAAGCATATTGCTGATTCTAAAGCTGATTTGCATGCCTCATTTGAGATGTCTGATTTGGGGCATTTGCATCACTATTTGGGCATTCAGTTTATGCAAGTTGATGGTGGAATGGCTTTGTGTCAAACGAAATATATTGACACATTATTGCAGCATTTTGGCCTTTCCCTGGTCTGTATGGAAGTTATGAACTACTTTTATGCAACTCCTAAACCACGAAGACACACTTCCACCTTATCATCATCATCTACATTCACTCCAATAGATGCAAGTGACTCACATATGCTTTTGATTTTCAAGGTGTAGTCACTTACCGAAATGCTCTTCTTCTCCAATGTATGCAGCTCGTTCTTGAGTTGCAATTTTCGTGCCTTTGTATTGGTCTCATACAATGTGACCAAATTGTTCCAAGCCTCTTTTGGAGTCTTGGCATCCTGTATGTGTCCAATCATGTTATCTTGTATGCTAACAGATAGCCAATACATTACCTTTCATGCTCCTTGGTTCCATTCCTCATATGCTCATAACTAATCTGCAGTCCGATTTCTTTCTAGTAACTATGGAGCATTTTCATTCTCTCCTTCGATGTACTTCCAGTAGCCTTTTCCCATCAAGAAATTCGTCATTCTGAATCTCCAAGCATGGAAGTTGTTCTTGTCCAGCTTATCACTCATAAGTTGACTCATTCCATCTGCGTTTGCCATTTCTGCCGCAATTCACAACACCGCAAAACACTACAAGCAGCACTTTTACTTGAACACTCTTGCACTATGACGTGACAGTTCCATCTCCAAAAAACACAGTTTTCATGTATCAATAGTACACGAAATCGCTTGAAATTTTGGATCTGGAATATATGAGTGTTGCCAAACACAACACAAATTACAGTTTCTAAAACTGACTTGGATTTTCTACGGGCCCCACCTTGCGGGCTCGAAATGGAGGTTAAGATGGCTCCAAAACTTTGCTCTGATAAAAACAAGTGACCCTAAGGGATAACTCTCGAAAATATTTTGAGGTCTTCTACTACCTTCACGCCAATTTTCATAGCAAACGGAAGTCGTTTGTGAATCGCATTTTCTCCACGCCTTGCCGCGTACTCTTCATTGTCGCCTTCTCCACGAGCTCTCTACAGCCATGTTGGCTCTGATACCATGTCACGAGGAAGGAGATAAGGAAGAGAGCTCACACACACACACTCACTCTCAAGGAGAAGCACACACACAGATTGAGGCAAGGAAGAATGATCTTCTTCTTCTTCTTCTATTACATAAAAGGGAATGTACAAGAATGACCTAAAAACAAGAATACAACCACTGCAATATATAAAGATCAGTACATAAGGAAAAACCTAATGTCCGCGACTGAGTGAGTTGGCAAGGAACAAATGTGCCATCACTCTCGGTAGATAAATCTAACAAAGCTCAATGAAGTATCCCTGACATATACCGGTGTGACCACTACACATGTCATAGAAACAAAAAATTTGTACGTGTCATCTTGGATCATCACATGTTGAGCTTGATGTCTCAACATATCTTGATCAGGTTACATCATTAATTTTCCATTCATGAGCCATCTATCTTGTTATTGGTGAAAACCATAGACATGCTCTTGATAGGAGCCATATCATATTATATTGCTTTCATCTTTACCAAAGTCATCTTGTCCATTCATCCAAGAATGACATACCATATTCTCTTATTATATCTACCATCATTGAGTAAAAAAATACCACAAGTCAAATTCAAATCATGGAACTTGTCACTTGAGGAGAGGTAATTTCATGGAGGAAATAGATTTCATATGAATTTCACCATATCTCATGATTGACCCAAAATTTGGAGAAACTAATTTCACCATTGCGTCCCAAATGTGAAAAAATCCTAAGATCGACTATCTACTTCGTTGATTTTTACATCTAAAGGTCTTGTTTTGATTTGATGATGCCATCATCAATTGATAACCTCCCTTGAAAGGGCTTGATCACACATATCCTCCATCTTTCCAATACCAGTCATGGGAGCTCAAGAAGTTGTGAACTCCAAGTAAGTACTTTCCAAGTTATAATTCTATTTCTTATCTTGTTCCTTGTTCTAGTCTTTTCTAGTCTAGTATTTGGGACATCCCATCTTATCCTCTTATAATCTTGTAGTACAGGATCTTTCTAGTTATTTCTTATATCTGGTTCATATCCCTCAAGTCTCTTTGACATAATGATGATGAACCTCATTTGCATGAAACATATAATTTCTTGCAACCACTAAGGCACTTTGACTATCAGTGCAAATATATGTAGATGCATAAATATCCATGCATAGATTCATCAATAACCATCTCAACCATATACACTCCACTCAAGCTATGAATATTTCCTTGTACTCAATTTCACAATTTGATGTTTTTATTTAGATACTTGGAGTCTCTAAGAGAATGGGCAAGTGAAACCACCCCAAGAGATGACTATAGGTGGACTCTTACATGGATGCCATGTGGCATTCATGTGAGAGGCCATATGTTTCGTTTCATGGAATACTAGAGACAGAGTATACTTAAGTGATTGAGTATGAGGTTGGGAGGACATTGAGATATGTATCTTTATGTGTATCTTTAGACCAAGAAATTCATCGAAAACCCTTATTGTTCATCATTGTCTTCCAAACCCTTCTCAAACAAAATAGAAGGGATCATTAGAGGTTGAAATCAACATTTGGTATCAAAACTATTGCATACGGGATAAAGGAATTTGACCACAAGCTTCCACCAAATCAGGAGAAGATATTGGGAAAATTTTGAGATACAACACACATCTACATGTAAAATGGGTTGTGATTGATGGATGGGACAAGGATAATTTGTGAAAAAAATTCTTGGAGTGGTTTATGAGCTTGCTAAATATACTCTCCCATCATTTTTCTCATTCTACCAACCTACACTCACATCTCTACTTCCCCAAGCCATAGCTTCATGTTTAGATATTGGATCGAGGAAATATTGGTCTTGATTTGAAGTTTACATCCAAAAATGTTTCACTTACAAACGATGCATCATTTGGACAAGATTTGATAGGTCAAAAAAGATCTACAACACTTCAATAAGAACTAGTCGATTGCTCTCAAACCTCAATGTGTTTGGTGTCCAATTTTACTTTTTTGACTTGCATAGGTGTTGTGGGCATGATATAGATGTGTTAAAGTACCTTTTCATGACTGGAAAGGACTAGCAAGAACCTCAAAATTGTTCAATTTTTTTGCATTTTTGCTTTTTGAGCGATTAGAAGCTATTTTTGGAGTCATTTTGATTGGTTTTTAGTGCCAATTCCATCCACAAGCCAATTGGAAATTTCGAATTTTCTTTTGGGTCTGGCAAGAACTCCAAATTAGAGCCTTATATCATCAAGGATCACTTCAAGACTACTTTGGATAGCTTGGATAATATCAAGTTAGTGCTCTTCTGATATTTCTCTCTCTTTTTTTATATAAAGTTTACTTCCATCTTGATTTAGCTCTCTAGTTTATACACCTGGGGGGAGATAAATATGGAAACTGAGGGTCAATGGCAATTAGAACATAGTTCCCCACCTAAAGACCAAACTCTAGACGGACATGGCCAAAAGATGGTAGAGGCCCAAATAAGAAGAAGAGGATTCTTACACTAAGCTCTATGATGCATTTGTGACTCACAAACAATTCAATGAGCTCAAAGAACAAGCCCTTAATATAGAGATGATTATTGATAGCATGAACTCTCTAATAGATTAATTGAAGACGCAAATGATCTCTTTAGAGACATGAGCTACCTCTTTGCTAGCTAGGAAGGAAAGAGAAATTCCTACTCTTCATACACTTGAGATGGCTAGGAAGGAGATTCTCCAAACTTACAAACATAAGGGATAAAGCTCTAGGGAGACTCCCATCTGGAAAGACCTCAAACCTCAATCTTCACAGGGGATGGGCAAGAAAGAAACAAGGATGTAGTTTACACTTTTTTCCAAAAGCAAAATGGCTTGCATGAATTGAAGGGAACCCCACTTGAGTATCATGTGCTTGAAGCAAGTCTTTTGATTGGGTCACAAGATTATAAGTGTTGGATGAGTCTCAAGGAGGTGAACTCCATCCGTACTAATTGGACTAAGTTTGAAACTCTTTTCTTGAAGGACTTTCTTCCTAAGAATGAGGCAGAGAGGATTTGGGATGAGTGTGATAGTATCACACAAAGGGGCGGACCATTATCAATTTACATATCCCACTATAGAGAGATCATTTTGAAACTTAAAAGAGTTGATGATTTCTAGAAGACTAGGGGGTTTTGGAGAGGATTAGATAAGGCCGTAAAGAGAGAAGTAAAGAGAAATACACCAAAAACATTTGAGGATGCAATCAAATATGCACAAATATGAGGACCATAACTAACCTCAATATACTCCTATGGAGACAAAATCAACCCTTCAAACCTGTTAGTGCCAAAAATTTCAGGAAAAAGATAATAATGGTCAAAAACATTTTTTTCATAAAGAAACAAATACCACAAAGGCCCAAATTACCTACATAACAATATGAAAATTCCAAAAGCAAAAACATGTGCTTTAGGTGTTTGTCTCCTAATCATGCACAATGGAAGTATCCACTTCATAAAGAGGAAGAAAAAGGGAGAACCAAGGACTAATAAGAACCTTGACAAGGTCAAGAAGGTGGCGCGCCTTGTGTAGACACTTCCTATACATGCCAACTCTGGCTATGAGAAGATGGAAGTTATGCATGAAGATAAAGAGCATACCTATTGTTTGACTCAATCATTTTGGTCACTATAGTTTGGACCACATGAATTGATTAAGCTTCATGATAGTGCTTATAGGACCAAGGTGAGATTCACGATAGATGATGTTTCCACAAATAATTTCATAAACTATGCTCTGGTCATAAAATTGAAGATTCCTCAAGAACCTAGTGCACATAAATATGTCATATCTATGATGTAGCATGAGGATAAGAGGATATGGGATACTATGGTATCAAATTTGGAAGTCCAAATACAAGAAGACACAGATCATGTGGTCTTCCAAATAATGAGCATGGAGAGGATATACCTTTTGTTAGGTAGAGAATGGTTTTTGGGATTTTGAGATACACTTAAACACATTTATCAAAATAGCACTCTTTGGATTTATGAAGAATGAAAGTAGATTTTGTATTTAGGGAGAGATGGAGAGAGAGAGAGATGTACCTAGTACACATCTCATCTCATCTTTAAACTTAGATAGTTTGTTTCATTCTCTGAATGTACAACATATCTTTCTATTGTATAGTCATGATTTTCAGCATTGTGTAGGAACCTCATGTGATGTATACTTTGAGCATACTTAGGCTAATTAGGATTCAAAACAGCTTCATTTTGTGGTGTCAAAATCACGATCTAAGCTTGTTACGGCCTCTGAATGCACTATCATAGTGCATGTGTAGGCAATTTCATCTTTTTGTGCCAAAGATATATACAGGTTTCAGTTAACTAGTATAAGCTTCCGAAAGTTTGCTATAGGTTTAGTAGAACTCGACAAGGTAGTTCTATTCAGCTTTGTGAGATATAGTCTTTTTTTTTTAATCAGAGTATTTTAATCAGTGGCCATGGCTGAAAGTAGTGATGTATTTCGTATGTTGGCTATGTAGGTTTTGCATCTGGAGTCATAGGGATTCTATGAGAACATATATTCTGGGTCTACTCCTTTCAAATCTTTGTAACTCCAAGCAAACACATCTCTATATTCGCGCAATAGGGCAACTAACTCTTCTTCTTCTTCTGTCGTCAAATCATGCCCTATGTATGTACATTTTTCTTCTTCTCCTTCTATGGCAACTATTATTTTCTTGGTTTTCTCTCGATTATCATATACTTCTCCAATGTCAGCTTTTCTGTTACGCATTCGTACCTGTTAAAAGTCAAGCTTCAAGCTACAAATTCGTGGGGAATCTTTTATGGACATGTGGAGCAATCAAAGGAAGCCAAAAGCCACGAGATTCCATCAAGAAAAGTCACTCAACCACTCCCCAAGTCATCTCAACTAATTCCTCCAAGTTAGGAGGCTGATTTGGAAAGGTAGTTCCTAGATTTTAGGGGCACACTTCTCACTATAAAAGGAGCATGTATCCCGACTTCTTTTGGGCCATCTTCTTGGAGTTTTAGCTCATGTAAAGTGAGCACTAAGTGCTGGAGTTGTGATAAGCAAGCCCCTTGCTTAAGCTAGCCCCTTGCTTGCTTGTTTGTTTTCTTTTAGTAGGCATATCTATGTGTGTGCGCAGGCAGTGTTGCAACTCTCTACCCCTGAGTTGTTAGCATTGGTTCTCCCTCATATTATATCCATTTGATGTAATTCTTGTCTCATTGGATAGCTATTAGAGTCTATTTTATGCTCACAAATTCTCTGGATCATTCTCTGAGTAATCTGGGAGCAACATTCATTTTAGTGAAGTTGTGTGATTGATATCTCTCTTAGTGTGTAGGCTCTGTTTGAAATATTTTGCTCTCTGTTGTAAGGGCTGCTTCTCCTTCTCTATGTATCCATTTGCTATGATTTTGGTGTCATTGGGTAGCTATTAGAGTCCTCTAAAGTTGACCAAAGTTTGATATTCATTCTCTGTATAATCTCTGAGAAAAGCTTGCTGGAGTGAAGTGAGGTATCTGCTTGATTGGCAGTTGTGAGCATTCAACTAGCTCATGTTGTAGACATTGTTTCTCCTTGTGTAGGCATCCATTTGAAGTGAAATTTGGTTTTTTGGAAAGCTCTTGGTGTCTAATACAGGTCTACAAAAGCTCACTGGAGTTCTCCTAATATGCTCTGAGTAAGAGCATTTTTGGTGTGCAGAGGTCAAAGAAGGATACCTGTGGAGGTCATTCACGCTTCGTCGTTGCTTAGGGGTTGAGATACTTCCCCCATCAGTGGTATCAGAGCATTTGGGCATCTTCGAGGCATCACATACAAGCACGAAGACCTCTTGGAGTTGGTGGTTGAAGATTTGCATCAACAAAAGCTTCTTGGAGGTAGCTCACATCAAGGGGGAGCTATTCTACTCAAAGTTTCAAAGAGCACAAGGTGTCCATCTAAGGAAAGCTTTGGATTGAGGTAACCTCAGAGCCTCATTTTCATTTTACACACATTGGAGCATTATCCAAGGGCTAGGTCAAGTATCAAAGACTAGATATGGGAGACTTCAACACTCAAATTGAAAAGCTAGACAAAGGGAACTATCAACCATGGAGATTTAGGGTCTCCAACTATCTTATGGGCAAGGGCCTTTGGGGGTTGATTAGTGGAAGTGAACCAAGACCTAGGTTGGATGAGAATCCAACCAATGATCAGAGAAGGGCCTTTAGGGAATGGAATGAAAGAGACAAGAGGGTTATCTTTATCCTTTCCCAACACATTAGCAATAGCATGATCGGCCATATCTAAGACTTGGATTCAAGCATGAAGGTATGGGAGACACTTGAAAGGCTTTATTCAACAAGCACCAAAGCAAGGAAGATCCAACTCAAGAATGAGCTCAACAACCTTAGGAAGAGCTCAGGGAGTAGCATAAATGACTACATACTTAAGGTCAAGGAGTTATCAGATGCATTGGGATCCATTGGAAGCCACATAGACGATGACAATCTTGTGGCTTATACTCTCAATGGTTTGAGAGATGATGAGAAGTGGAAAACCTTTACCACTTCAGTATATGTAAGGGATAATCTTCCCGATTTTGAGCAATTGGTTGCTCTCATGGTCACCGAAGAAATGAACATAGGTGGAAGTTCAACTAAAAGCAAGGATGCACAAGTTTTCTATGTGTTGCTCTAGCACAATGGTAAATACCACGTTAAGAAGCGTCACCTCCTTAATGTCAATCCGTGGGAGAGGTAGGAGTGATATGAAGATCGTGAACGTGAGATGATGTGAGAGTGAAGGTGAGAAGCACAAAGATGCACACACACATACACACACACAACGAAGAGACAAGCAAGACACAATGGAAGGTGGGAAATTAGCTCTATTACTCAAGAATACTCTTACAAGCTCAAACTAGCTCTAAGCTCACACTAACCAAAATGAACCAACCTCAAAAATGAGCTCTCTAGCTCTTTTTATAGTTTCTAGACTAGTTTTGACCGGTTTCACATCTAGTGACCGGCCGAGTTAAAAAATAGGTTCTAGAGGCTATTTGGAAGGGTAAATGATGTCTAAAAATCACGAAAATTGGTACGAGCATTCTACCTAAGCTCCTCAAGCTCGAGGACTCCTCGGCTTGCACAAAATGGAGCTATGGATTACAAAATGGGGTTTTCTATGATACATATGTTACAATTAGTGATAACAATCACTGTTGAATGTTTGAAGAATTAATAAGAAACATATTTGTTTGGAAAATTGATCCGACTGGCTCCCTGCTTCGTCTTTACATGCTTCCGTGGCGTCTGTGCCTCTGGCTGCTTCCAACACCCCCCTCCCTCTCGCTTCTGTCGTCCCTGACAGAACCTTGTTGTGAGGTCTGCCAGATGTAGTTCTGTAGGAGGTCCTGAGCGAGGGTGTGCTCTGAGATACGAATGCCTCAGGCTAGGTCAGCCTCGAGTTTCTCCCAGTCAATAGGTTGCGGCTCGTCTGGTGGTGGGAGCTGATAATGTGTGGAGTACACCATTCTTTCACAGGCGAATAATTGCAATAAATGTGTGGGCCTGCTTATAAATACCTCTGAATGGTACTCCCAAAAGCCGGTGGTGAACATTTCTTCGAATGTCTGCTTGTAGCATGCCGGTAGGTATTTGATTCTGTAGTGCCAGGCATAACACACCCGTAGCGATGGCGTTGTGCTCATATCATAGACTAAATCAAAGTTGCCATGCTCAAAGCCCGGGGTGTTTACATGGGGGGCCTTGACGCGTCGGAAGACTTTAAAGATCATTTGCATCATGTCAAAGATTTTGACAGTCATGTGCGCGGCAATATCATCCATATGCTTTAACCTAGGGAGCCAGTGGCGGATCGTCGCCATCATGTAGCCTACTGTGGGTAACTCGATTGGTGGCTTGAAATAGGGATAGTTCAACCAGTCTTGGCACTGCTTATTGTTTTGTACTTTAATAGCGAATGCAGTCCAAGAGCGGCGTCGTGGTACTGGTCCCCAGCACGGGTTAAATTTTAAGTGCAGCAGCGCTTTCACCCATGTGCTCATCATCTCTGGATAGTTTTGCAATAAATCTTTGCGCCAGTCTGGTTGGTGGATTTCACCTCTCTGCGCCCTTGGTGGCAAGTCCTCTGGCTCGAATTGAGTGGCATGCGTTGATTTCAGACCTGTTTCTTTCTCTATGGCTAACTGGTATTCGGCCATTAACATGAAGTACGGTTTATATTGGAGCTCATGCCCAGATATGTATCGTCGCGGGGCCAAATGAGCAAAGAATGGTGACTGTAAAATTCTCTCTTCAATCATGGCCATGGCATGTAGCTGTGCCTCTACTTTGGCCGAATGTGTCGTTCCGAGTTCTTCCACTGTCTTCATCCACGCGGGGGTAGGTAATTCATAGGTCATCTGGCCTTCGGCCGTGACACGTCCGCCTGGGATGGGTATCGGCTCGTATGCCTCTTCAAATGTCTCCTCCACCGGGATAGTGACGGTTTCTTCCTCAGCTGGTAGCTCAGGTGGGGAGTCTGGCCTTGGTGGTGCTTCATAGACTGCAATTCTAGATTCAAGATTTATTACCTGGGCCCGGAGTGCGTTGAGTTCCTCTAAAATTTCAGGGGCAGGGTCCACAGTGATGGAGAGTGTTAATCTCCAAAAGAACAACCTATTCTTGTGATTAGAGCACCTCTATACCAAGAATAAGTCAAAACCTTTCACTCATTTAGAGGATCAATTACTAACTATCAAAAGATTAACAATTCTGTGAAGAAGATGAAACACAGAAAAGTCTACTACACTATTTCTCCACATTGACCTATCAAACGTGTAAAGTTTTTGATGAAACTTTGTACGAAGTATCTCCTAGAGATTGCGCATCTACTCCAAGTTGAATCACTTCAAAAGATTAAGTATAACTTGAGAAATCAACTTCTCAAGTTACCTATGTCAGAAACTGTCATTCAGAACAGTCGACTTTACACCTGTAACTTTTAAGACTTGGTTCTCCTTGAATAGAACCCGTTTTCCAAATAGCTTTTAGACATGAGTAGCTTATCTTCCAACTTAAAGATTAAGCCCTCACTCATGCAAAACTTTAAACTGTACTAGGAGAAATGATCAAAACATTAACTTCGAAATCTGCGCCTGTTTTAGGAACCAGTGAACATACTTCACATATGAATGTTCCTACACTTAATTCACTCAGCCTGATTACAATTGGAAGCTGAAACTTTGTACAGAGGTCAAGCAACTCTCAACTTAGACTTGTACAAAAGCATTTCACAATTGATCTACTGTAGAAGGAGAACACGCAGAAACATCGGGCGCAAAAATTTTCATTTACTCAGAAGAAATACAGTTGAGTGATGAGAGCTAACTCAACTAAATTTTCCTCTATCTCATGACTTCTACCTTCCTCAATCTTGACTTCTAACTATTGTCACATATGCTCTCATACTTGCCCCGACTTTTCTCAAAGTATTTATAGATAAATTTGTACATGATTCTTACTAAACAAAAGATCTAAGTCAGCTATGACTATACTAATGTACATATGTGTACACTTCTCTTGTCCTCTGAATGTAATCTTCTTCCACACTTTAGAAATTGATTCTTCCTTCATCATTTGATCTTCCAAGCCTTCAATTGGTGATTGGTCTGCACCAATAGCTCCCCCTCAATCATCAATTGAGGTTTTCTCTGTCTTCTTTATACTTGCCATGTCTTTGAACCTTTGTAACTTAGGTCCATCCAAGCTCTTTGTCATCATATCTGCCACTTGTTCTTTTGTTGGAGTGTACATCACTTCAATCTCTTTATCTAGTACCTTTTCCCTCAAGAAATGATACTGAATCTCTATATGCTTAGTCCTGGCATGAAAAACAGGGTTAGCTGCCAAATACAAAGAACTCATATTGTCTCCAAAAATTATTGGAGTACTATGATCAATCTCAAAACTTTTCATCAAAGTCTTCAACCATATCACTTCCTTTGCAGCTTCTACCATTCCCTTATACTCAGCTTCTGTGGATGATAAAGCAACTGTATGTTGCTTCTTTGAACACCAAGAAACTAACTTATCTCCAACATAACAGAGATATCCATGAGTAGACCTTCTATCATCTGAGTCACCTGCCCAATCTGCATCACTAAATACTTTGATTCTTGTGTCAGAAGTGAAACCATAATACAAACCTTCACTTAGGGTTCCTTTGATATATCTGAGTACCCTTTGGGCTGCAATCCAATGAGTCTTCTTTGGACAATGCATGAATTGTGACAACACACCTACTGCATATGATAGATCTGGCCTTGTCAAGGTAGCATAGATTAAACTACCTACCAAACTCTGATATTTCTTCATATCATTGAACTCTTCACCTCCATACCTGCTTAATTTATGATTTACTTCCAATGGTGTAGTTGAGGTCTTGCAATCTTCCATGTTAAACTTGACTAGAAGATTCTTCAAGTATCTCTCTTGTGAAACATATACTCCATGTTGAGTATACACAATCTGCATTCCTAGAAAATAAGATAAGTTTCCCAAATCACTTATCTTAAACTCCTTCTCTATTTGTCTTTTGAGTTCATTGATTCCTTGAGCATCTCTTCCTGTAACAATAATATCATCAACATAAATGCACATGTAAATGTATCCATTTTCACTTGCCTTCACTAGCAAGCTACTATCTGCCTTTGATGCTTGAAATCCACATTCATTCAAGAACTTGACCAATCTGTAATTCCAAGCTCTTGGGGCTTGCTTCAACCCATATAAAGCTCTCTTGAGCTTACACACATAATCTGATCCAATTGATTCCATGAAGCCTTCTGGTTGCTCCATATATATCCATTTAGAAATGCATTTTTCACATCCAATTGTGATAATTTCCATCCCTTGCAAGCAGCAATAGCAATCAATGTCCTAATTGTAGACATCTTAGCAACAGGACTAAAGGTTTCATCATAATCTACCCCATAAGTTTGGGCATAACCTTTGACCACAAGTCTAGCCTTATATCTAGACACTTTACCATCTGCAAACCTCTTTGTTTTATATACCCACTTACATCCAATGACCTTCTGATTCTTTGGTCTTGGTACTAGTTCCCAAGTTTCATTTTCAAGTAGAGCATCATACTCTTCCTGCATTGCCTTCTCCCAATTCTGTTTACCTTTGGCTTCTTCATAAGTTGTTGGATCTTCTTCTGTTTTCACAATGTAGGCATAATCTTTTGTTGTTAGGAAAGATGTATCATAACTATACCTTATAGGTTCTTTCCTTTCTCTTGTAGATCTTCTGATTTCTGCACTTCTTGAAGTTTCAGCCTCATTTGATTCTGGATCAAATCTTGGCCCTTCTTCTACATGATCCTGCACTCTACTTCTAGAGTCAACTTCATCAACAATTTCTTCACAAACTTTTACCTTTGCCTTTCCTTTCCTTTGTATTTCTTCAACACCTGTATACTCATTTGGTGATCCTGTATACCACATATTTTGCTCATCAAATGTTACATCTTTAGTAACAAGAAATTGCTTTGTGGATGGACTCCACAACCTGTAACCCATCTGTCTATCATCATATCCAATAAACACATACTTCTCTGCTTTTGGTTCTAGCTTATGTCTTAATTGTGAAGGAACATAAGCATATGCAATACATCCAAATACTTTACAATGATCAAGACTAGGCTTCTTACCCCACCATGCTTCATAAGGGGTTCCTCCATCCAAAGCTTTGCAAGGCAACCTATTCACAAGGTATGTTGCAGTGTTAATGGCTTCTGCCCATAAGTAATTTGGACAATTCTTTTCCTTCATCATGGCTCTTGCAAACTCTACAAGAGTTCTATTCCTCCTTTCTGCTACTCCATTCTGTTGAGGGGAGTACCTGCAAGTTACTTCTCTTTTGATACCTGCATTCCACAAATAATCATCAAACTCTTTTGAGAAATACTCTCCCCCTCCATCTGATCTTAACCTCTTTAGCTTTTGTCCTGTGATCCTTTCTGCATAGGCATGAAAATGTTTGAATGTCTTGAAAACTTCTGATTTATCCTTGATATACAAAGTAATCCACCTGGTTGCATCATCAACAAACAACACATAATATCTGGATCCATTTATACTATAGTCCCTTGAGGGACCCCATACATCTGTATGAACCAATTCAAGCATATTTGAATACTTGTACCCTGATTTGTTATAAGAATTCTTATGTGCTTTACCTAATTGACAAGCTTCACACTTGTACACCATATGTTGCCCTTCAATGTTTGGCAATCCAAGCACTATCTGATTCTTTGACATCTCCTTTATAGCTCTCTCATTGAAATGACCTAGCCTTTTATGCCATAGGTCTAATTCAGACACCTTTTGACCTCCATAGGTAAACAATGCATGTCCCACATTACCTTGGACTTTGAGAGTAAACAATCTTCCTTCCTTTTTCCCTGCAATTATGTTTCTATATCCCTGATTTGGATCTTGTACATAAACACCATCATTTGTGAATCTTACCTCATATCCTTTCTCCACAATTTGCCCTACACTTATCAGATTTTTAGGAATAGTAGGAACATAAAGTACCTTGCTCAGAAGTGTACTTCCACTCTTTGTCTTCACTGATCCAATGCTCTCCACTTTATGTTTGGTATTGTCACCTGTCTGAACTGTATGTCCATTCACTCTTGCTTCCATATCAGTCATCAAAGATAGATTCCCACTCAGATGGTTGTTGCACCCTGAGTCAATATAAAACACTCTTTGATCTTCTCCCATTGATTCATGAGTTGCATTCAAGATAAGAGTCATGTCATCCTTCTGATCTGATGCATAATTGTAATAATTATTGTTGTAGGACTGAGATTGGAAGTTTCTTCCACCTCCTCTACCATATGATGTCCTACCTCCTCTTCCTCTGAAATTGCCTCTTTGGTTTCTGCCTCCTCTACCTCTTTGATTATAATTCTGATTATTGCTTCCACCATTTTGATTGTTATACCAACAATCATTTGCCAAATGATTTGTTCTGCCACAAATCCAACAAGCTTTAGCATTATCTTTGTTCTTACCTCCTCTTCCTTTACCTCTGAAATTCATCTTTCCTTTTGTGAAGTTAGCTTGATTTGAATTCCCTTCATCATCATTTGATTGCTTTCCCTTGCCATTCTTTTTCTTGTCCTTGGAGTACATAGCTTGACTTGTACTTCTATCATTGTCTCCTTTAAGATCCTGCTCAAAGGTTAGCATGTGTCCTAGCAATTGATTAAGATCAGGAGTAAAGTGGTCAAGTGACAATTCTATGGACAATATAAAAGGCTTCCACTTCTCATCTCCTCTCAAACCTATAAGTATTTGTCTTACCAACTTTTCCTCTTCAATATCTTCATCCACTGCTCCCAAGCTATCTGCAATATCTTTCATCCTTGCCACATAATCTGAAATTGATTGTGAGCTCTTCTTCTTGAAGGTTGTGAACTCAGCCCATAGTGAGGACTTCCTTGACTTAGTTGTATTTTGGAAATGCTCTTCCAAGGCATTCCAAACATCTGTAGCACTTTCCAAACCTCTGATGTGAGGTAAAAGGTAATCATTTACAGCCATGTAGATGATGCTCCTTGCTTGAGCATCCTTTCTCATCCAAGTCTTCAACATTGCAAGCTCTTCCCTAGTAGGAATACTTGGATATGCAAACTCAGGTTTTTCTTCATCTCCTGTAATAAATGATATAAGATCTTTGCTCATGAGGTGTGCTTCCATCCTCATGGACCATGCTGGATAGTTCTCCCTATCTAGCTTATCAATCTGCAAGCTTTCTCCCATCTTGTGTCCACCTGTGTATTGAAATCTTCAAGCTTTACAAACAATGTATGTACCTTTACTTCGAATTGGACTCCTTTTGCCTTTCTTGATGTCAAATAGTCTTCTCCTCAAGCTTTGACTCCAAGCTTTCACTTCTTAGTCCTTCAAGTGTTGAATTTCTTGAATCTACAGCAGTCGGGATCCTCCTTTCTTCAAATTGATGTCTCCTGCTCTGATACCACTGATGGAGAGTGTTAATCTCCAAAAGAACAACCTATTCTTGTGATTAGAGCACCTCTATACCAAGAATAAGTCAAAACCTTTCACTCATTTAGAGGATCAATTACTAACTATCAAAAGATTAACAATTCTGTGAAGAAGATGAAACACAGAAAAGTCTGCTGCACTATTTCTCCACATTGACCTATCAAACGTGTAAAGTTTTTGATGAAACTTTGTACGAAGTATCTCCTAGAGATTGCGCATCTACTCCAAGTTGAATCACTTCAAAAGATTAAGTATAACTTGAGAAATCAACTTCTCAAGTTACCTATGTCAGAAACTGTCATTCAGAACAGTCGACTTTACACCTGTAACTTTTAAGACTTGGTTCTCCTTGAATAGAACCCGTTTTCCAAATAGCTTTTAGACATGAGTAGCTTATCTTCCAACTTAAAGATTAAGCCCTCACTCATGCAAAACTTTAAACTGTACTAGGAGAAATGATCAAAACATTAACTTCGAAATCTGCGCCTGTTTTAGGAACCAGTGAACATACTTCACATATGAATGTTCCTACACTTAATTCACTCAGCCTGATTACAATTGGAAGCTGAAACTTTGTACAGAGGTCAAGCAACTCTCAACTTAGACTTGTACAAAAGCATTTCACAATTGATCTACTGTAGAAGGAGAACACGCAGAAACATCGGGCGCAAAAATTTTCATTTACTCAAAAGAAATACAGTTGAGTGATGAGAGCTAACTCAACTAACTTTTCCTCTATCTCATGACTTCTACCTTCCTCAATCTTGACTTCTAACTATTGTCACATATGCTCTCATACTTGCCCCGACTTTTCTCAAAGTATTTATAGATAAATTTGTACATGATTCTTACTAAACAAAAGATCTAAGTCAGCTATGACTATACTAATGTACATATGTGTACACTTCTCTTGTCCTCTGAATGTAATCTTCTTCCACACTTTAGAAATTGATTCTTCCTTCATCATTTGATCTTCCAAGCCTTCAATTGGTGATTGGTCTGCACCAACACACAGGTGCTGGTAATTCTGCTGCTACTTGTACTTGTTGTGTTGCCGGTTCTCTGAGCTGTAGTAGCTTGTGATCTTCCTTTAACTTTTGATGTTCTTCATTCATACGATCATAGTCCTCGAGCAATCGAACATGGTCATCTAGCAACATCCGCATCGACTCGGATGGGATTGCCTTGAATCTGCTCGGACTTAGTGGTTGTTCTGGATGATCCAAAGCTGCTTCCAAGTTTTCTCTGTTCTGCGCTTGGAGTCTCACATTCTCCTCCTGGGCTGCGGCTAGGTGTCTTCTGAGCAGGCCCATATTCCTTGTCAGTGTCGCGTTTCTAATCGTTTGGGCTCGTAGTAGATTGTCCGAATCTGCCGTGGCTTCTTTGGTTTTCTCTTCACTTTCTAGTTCTAATTTGTGATAGGCCTCTCGTAAGTCTTGGTATCGGCTGTTCAGTGAGGCATTCTCAATTGATAGTGAATTAAGCTGCGACTGTAATTCATTCGTAGTCCTCTGCAGCTGTTGATAGTTGTTGCCAAGAGATGCGAACTCATCTCTTACTTGTGTCATGCATGTGAACATGTGTTGCAGTGCCGTGTCTATGGTGGGTGATAATAGTAATGGAGTGCTAATTGAAGATGCAGTGGAAGTAGATGCAGCGGTGATGGGGAATGGGGTTGGGAAGGTGGATGCAGTGGAGATTGTGGAAAATTGTGACGTGCCTAAATATGATGGTGCTGTGAGTGGAGTGGGTGGTGGTGAGGTGGATGGTGATATGTCCATGCCATTGGACGTGTCGAGTGCGGTGACTGTGAAAAGCGGTGTGTGAGTGGGTGGTTGTGTAGGTGTGAAGACGGGATTTACAAATGTAGAATAATTTACAGGGGGAATGGCTGGAGCAGCTTGGTGAAGAGGGGAAATAGGGGTTACAGTGGGTTGAGGAGGTGAAACTGGTGAGAAGGTTAGTGGGGTTAGAAAGGTAAAAGGTTGTCTTAAAAGTGGTGGAAAGGATGGGAAGGATGAAGGGATGAAGGGATTGACAAGTAGACGAGGTGGGGTGGGTGCGGGCATGGTGGCATGAACGGGCAGGGCAAAGGGTGTGGTTATGTTGCCATGGACTGGTGTGGATATGGTAGGAGCAGGTGGGTGTGCAGGGGATACAGGATGGGTCGGTGATACATGAGGTGAGAGAGGAGTAGAAGGTGTGGATGTTATTTCGAGGATAGTGGTGGTATGTACAACGGTAGTACGTGGTGGGGAATCTACAAGGATGGTTTCTGCGGTCAATGAACTTTCTGGGACGAGGCGTGCCTCCCTGGCTTGTGCTGAAGACTGCGCTCCTGTTGGTACGCGAATATACTCTCCGGGCTTTGAAAGTAGTCGTACTCGGCGGGGGTCAAACTGTGGTAGTTGTTTTCTTTGTAAGTACCGGAGTGCTTCATTGGAGCCGACCGATTTAACTAATTCTCTGAACCCTTTGATGTATGCATCTTCGAATCCTCCGGAGATGAGTTCCTGTTCAATTAATGCCTGGCTCTCCTCTTCAGTTAACTTCTTCCGTGCCCAGACTTTCTCCATCGTGCGATATAATTTCTTAATGGCCAATGTGTATGCTGCGGCTTCGAAAGTCTCATCTTCATATGTGCTGGTGTCGCCGTGTGCGTCGGTTTGTTGGCCTTGGCCATCTGTCTGTCCGTCATGTGAGCCCTGGCTGGCTTCATCATCACCTTCGTCATCGTCGGTGGCAGTTCTTTCATCATCAGAGCTTGACACAGCTTGTCCCTGTGGCAGATCTCGCGGCGTGGTAGGGTAGCTGGGGCGTTCATATTCCTGGGAGAACAGCTGTGCCTCTGAATACTGGAATTCGTTTGAGAATGCATCAGGCATCTCAAAATCAAATGTTGTGTTTATTGGGTCTGCCTCCATATGTGGTATTGGGAAAGAAAAGGCTTCCGCACCAATAGTGGTGGGAGCTTCTGCTGTTGTGGTGGTGGGTTCTGTGGTGGCAGCTGCCTGAGGTGCAGCGGTACTAGTGGTGCCCTCCGTAACCACTGGTCTGGACAACCTTATGCGAATAGGTTGTACTGTGGGAGCAGCTTCTGTCTGTGGTCGCTCTGGAGAGGGTTGTGGTGATGGCGACTCTGGCACTTGAAGGCAAGGAATGGTGCCTCTCATGTGCTTACCTGCCCGTGTTCTACTGGGCTTCCTGGCTTTCTTCGTCGTTCCTTTGAATGCCTTCAGTTCTTCTCCTGTTAATGCACGCTCGATTGGCAAGTCATAAGCCAAACACATATACACAATTCTAGTGAGTGCACAACATCCATTAAGCACTTTTTTGCGTTCCCATCTGTGTTGTGCCAGGTACATTTGATCTATGATCCAGCTTGCCAGATCAACAGTTTGAGGTCCCGTGCATGCCAAATACAATCCGAACCAGATTCGTTTATGGGGCATGGTAAATCTGTCCTGAGCGGGGAATGCGAAGTGTTGCATGCATATCCGTAGTGGCTTTGATAGCTCAGGTGTAATAGCTGATATCTCCTCCCACTTAGTGACATCCCCACGTTTCATAGGATCTGGAATTAATCTTTCTCGATCTGTGGGTGTGTGGGTTCCATGAATCTTGATGGTCGCTCTGATTAAATCCTTTGATAGGTAAAACCTTTTGTATGGTGGATCATCCACTAAAGAGGGCAAAATGAAGGTTCCTGGGATATCCTTATTCTCGGAGGCCTGTAAGGTAGTGATTAAGTAATAGCACCTGTAAAAGTCTGGTTTGGGCAGAGGATCACTGAAATACTCCGTGAAGCCTGCTCTGGCCCAAACGTGAGTTAAATCCTGGGTGCTCTGTAGGGCTTCGAACTCTCTGGAAAAGAACTGGTATTTTCCCCACGTGCGGTCATCAAATGTTAAAGTGGATTCAAATATAAAGTCTGCGTCCGCAAGGGGTCCTGCAAGTCCCTGGAACCAATGAGAGTTCCGGTGTATCTTTTCAGTGTAGCCCATGGGTGGGTTGTCGATAGGCATGGGCCCTGGAAATCCTTGGAATTCCGGCGGTGGAGCAGTCGGGTGTGATTCTGCTCGTAGCACATTGAGGGGTACTGCCGCTACACTGGGGCCTGCTCCTGATGTTCCTTCGTCGGTTTGCATGGTGACGGATGCGCTAATGAGAAAGATCTGCTACAAAAGATTAACACATTAGCCTGGAAATTAATTATGATCCCATTAAAGTGAGACCGCAATCCCTTTCCATAACTGATGCGTAACCCGTGTAGCCAAGTGCTGTGATGTGATGGATGCAATGTTTCTTGCAGCACTAGTGCAGGTCTCTAGACTCCTACACGTTTCAGATCATGCATACATTTCTTGATGAGATGAGGTCATGAGTGATGTGTGATGCTGGTGGGTGAATTATTACAAGGTTTAAAGGTTGGTAATTGAGTACAAGGTTGTATGTTAGTCGGGGGGTAGTTAGACAATGGGTTAGGGAAAGACGGTTGGACACGCTTCGGTATCCATTTCCTAAGAGTTCTCGAGTGGGTGGTGGGTTTCTGATGAGGGGCAAAAGGTGGTATCGGGTGTGGTGGTATCGAGGAATGGAAAGATTTGTGAGGATTATATATTACATGGCTTATGGGTTGAGCTATGATACGTGGTTTGGGTACCCAAATCTGCGTGGGGGTGGGTCTATGGATAAGGTATTTCTTGGCGATCCAAATTTGTCGAATGCTAGGATCTGTAGAAGAAGGTCGAGGGGATGGTGGATATCGAATCTGTTTTTGCACTGCCTTTTTCTTGTCGATCTTTGCTTGGTTGTAGTTCTTCGGTGCTTTTTGTCCTTTTGGCACCCATATTTGTCTGGTGCCGCTTCCTTTGGGTGGTCTAGAATGCCTTCCTTGTTGTGTCTTCTGATACTGCCGTCGGTCTGGGTTCCTTCGTTGTGGTTGACTCTGTTGTGGTTGAGGGTGAGAGGTTGGATGGACGCTCTGCTTTGGAAAAGAAGGGAGATCCAAGACTTGCGTGACCTGCCCATTAGGAAGTGATGCGTTCTTTAACTTTAATCTAGGCCAGTCCGCAACAAGTTTGGAAGGATGAGCACCGCAGGGTGTCGTGCTCATTTGTCCGCTGATGCAACCCACCTGACCACTGATTGTGTCCATCTGCCCTTGCAGTTGGGTAACTGTCTCTTCTAGTTTGCAGGAAGTCCCAGGGAAGATCTCCTGTTGTCCTTCTGATTGACAATTGTCCATAGCCAAGCCCGAATGGGTTGGTGTAGACGTAACGTGATTGGTCTGATTAAAGATCTTCCGGTCTTCCGTCGCATGTATTTCATAGGGTCTAGGGTCACAACCGTCAAGCGGAATGCCGTTAGGGAAGTCAAGCGGTATCACTCGCTTCTGCTCTAAGGTTCCAATCTGTAAGGAGCCTTGTCTAAGATTTAGGTCCACTGAGTGATCGTATAGCCAATCTTGGCCAAGGATTAGGGGTTCTATCAGGTCGTCATCATGGCACACTAGTAGCTTCGCTGTCATCGTCATATCCTTAATGAGGATAGGGAGGTCCACCTCACCCATGCAAGGGGTTTCCATGCCTCCTAGGCCTATGAGGTATGCCTCAATTGGCCGCATTTCTATTCCTGAATCCTTATAGTGGGACCATCTAATCGCACTAGTCGCAGCACCTGAGTCAATTAAAGCCCTGAGTTCTTGGCAAGGGTTGCCGTGCTCTAGCCTAACTGTAATGAATGGTCTCCTGTCCACTATGCTAGGATGAGTGGTTGACTTTACTTGACACATGGCCATAGGATATCTGGGTGATGTTTCCAGATGGTTATAATGTTCTCTCCCTATCCCTTGTCTTCTTAGCTTCATGCGCTTAATGCGTTCTATGGCTTCTGCCTGAGCTTCAGCTCGTATTCTATTTTCTTCCTCCTTACGCTTCTTTGCCAATGTGAGTCGTCTAAGCATATCCTCAGTAAGAGGTTCTTGATATAACCTGACTCTACAGCCACTAATGTAATTAGGCATTATGTCTCCTTCTAAGGTGGCTAGCTGTACTGCTCCACTAGTCGAAAGTCTGTTAATGATCATAGGTCCATAACCTCGCTTTTCTAACTTCCGTGCGTGCTGTTTCAGCGTATACACTAGAACTAAATCTCCTTCTTTTAGGCCTTTATCTTTCACATGTGCATCAAAATATGCTTTCTGTCGCTTCTTTGCTGCGTATATTCCCGCTGCTGCTTTCAGCCTGGTTTCTCCTAACCGTTCTAAGTCCAATATTCTCGCTGATAATTCATGGCCGGTCCACTGATGTTCTTGTGCAACCTTAAGGGTCGGTATCAAGAAGTCCAAAGGAAGCACTGCATTCTGACCAAAAACCATCTGAAAGGGAGTTGCATTGAGTACGGTCTTGTAGGCCACTCGATATGCCCAAACAGCGTGGTGTAGCTGTTTGTCCCAATCTGAACGTTTATTGTTCATGAGTTTCGTCAGTACGGTACAAAGTATCTTGTTGGTACTTTCAGCCTGACCATTGGCCTGAGGATGATATGGTGCAGATTTCTTGTGAATCACCATAAAATCCTGTAACAAATATTCAATGACTTGGTTTAGAAAGTGAGTGCCTCGATCGCTCACTAACTCTATAGGCAATCCATATCTTGTAAAGACATTTTCAAATAAGAATTTTGTAGTCGTGTGAGCATCATTCTTTTTTGTGGCTTTTGCCTCTACCCATTTCGTAAGATAATCTGTGGCAACAATAATGTATTCCGCATGTGTACCTTTTGCAGGGGGGTTAATGGGTCCTACAAAGTCTATCCCCCACTTAGAAAATGCACGTCCGTCCATCATGGGTTTCAATGGCATTTCATCTCTGCGAGTAGGAAACTGAGTTCTTTGGCACACATCACATCTCCTTACATAGGTATGTGCATCCATGTGAAGAGTGGGCCACCATAATCCTGCAAAGAGAATGGCCTTGACTATCCTATCGGGTCCAAAATGACCTCCTGCAACACCTTGGTGTGCAGTCTCTAGTATGCTCAGATATTCGCTCTCATGAACACATTGTCTTAGATATCCATCTCGTCCTCTTTTGTATAAGTTATCGCCAATAAGTGAATAGTCTGGAGCTTCCTGCTCTAGACTGCGTTGTCGAGCTAAAGTCATGCCTTGAGGGAATGTGTTCGTCCTCAAGTATGTCACTAAAGGTTCACTCCAGTCTGGTGTGAGAGACACGTGATATAATGTAGCATGCTCTAATGGTGGTCTTTCACAACACACATGGCATTCCTTACACAACTTGTAGACATCTGCTTCCATCGTAGGCCAATATACTCCTAATCTATGCAGAGTCTGTAATGTTCGATGTTTTGAATGATGTTGCTTTAGTGCACCTATGTGTGCTAATTGCAACCAATTCGCATGTTCTGATTCATCTACACAACATGCAAGAATCTTTTGATTATCCTGTTTATATATGCTTCCTGCCATTATTTGATATTTCTGAGACTTGGTAATCTCTCCTTCTCTGATCTTTATCCTAGGATTCTTGGGTCCGTATGTCAGAATAGGGACTATAGGCTTAGCCCATTCTGGTGCTATCTCAAGGTTAAACAAGTATGCATCTGGTAATTCATCCGCTACTCCTTGAGGAGCTTCTCCTGAAGTTAATCTTGAAAGGTGGTCAGCTCGAAGATGCGTCTTTCCTTTCCTGACTACCACTTCAAAATCATACTCCATGAGTAATAGAAACCAACGTATCAATCGTCTTGTGTTACATGGTTTGTTGACTAAATATAATAGGGCTTGATGATCTGTAAAGAACTTGAATTTGTTGGCCAACAAGTAGTGCCTAAACTTCTTTACAGCGTAGATCATCCTTAATCCTTCTCGTTCCATCGTGGTGTAATTTCTTTCTGCTGCGTTCAGTTGTCTGCTCGCGTAAGCTATGGGGAGATCTATGTTACCTTCATTCGTGGGTTGTGCTAACACACATCCTATGGCGTAATTGGATGCATCCACATGTACATGGAATGGCTTACTCCAATCTGGAGTAGTCAATATAGGTGCTGAGCACAACCGTCGTTTAAGTTCATTGAATGAATTTTCACATTCATCTGTCCACTCAAAATTGGTTAAAAGAGAGTACAAAGGCTTGGCTATGATTGCATACATGTGTATGAATCTCCTATAATAACCGCAATGGCCCATAAATGCCTGTACCTCTTTCACATTAGTTGGTCTAGGTAATTCTGCAATTACCTTGACCTTTTCCTCGTCCGTAGAGATTCCATTTTTTGACACAATGTGTCCTAGAATTTTGCCTTGTCTCACCATGAAAACGCATTTTTCTGGGTTCAAACAAACCTGATATTCTCGACATTTGTCAAATATTTGTCTTAACTCTGGGATATGTGTCTGTCTTACATTTGAATGCGCACATAAGTCATCGACGTAAACTTCCAAGCTCTTGCGTAAGAATTCCTTAAAAACATGACACATGAGTCGCTGGAAAGTGGCGGGTGCATTGGTTAAGCCAAATGGCATTATACGAAATGCAAATATGCCCCATTCAGTGGCAAAAGCCGTCTTGTGTTGGTCTTCTGGAGCGATGGCTACTTGGTTATAGCCTGAAAATCCATCAAGAAAGCTGTAAACTTCCTTGCCCGCAACTCTTTCCAATAGATGTTCTGTGATAGGAAGAGGATAACTATCTCTAATCGTGGCAGCATTAACTTTTTTAAGGTTAATACACACACGCAATTTTCCATTCTTCTTGGGCACAACCACAATGGGGGACACCCATTCAGTATGTTCAATCTCGTAAATGAATCCTGCTTCTATCAAGCGATCTATCTCCTCTTTAATCTTCGCAGCGTAGTTATCATTGTACGTGTAAGGTTTCTGTTTTGTCGGTTTTGCATCTGGAGTCATAGGGATTCTATGAGAACATATATCTGGATCTACTCCTTTCAAATCTTTGTAACTCCAAGCAAAAACATCTCTATATTCGCGCAATAGGGCAACTAACTCTTCTTCTTCTTCAGTTGTCAAATCATGCCCTATGTATGTACATTTTTCTTCTTCTCCTTCTATGGCAACTATTACTTTCTTGGTCTTCTCCCGGTTATCATATACTTGTCCGTCCTTCTCTTTCCTATTAGGCATTCGTACCATGATTCTTCTATCTTCGATTTCATATTTCTTGAAGTTCTCGGGTACTTCAAACAAAGATTCTTCTTTTTCTGACAGGGTTTCTTTCTTCTTTCTTTTCTTGCCTTCACTCTTGGTAGTCACTTGAGTGGCTAACCTTACCTCATTCGTAATTTCCTCATGTCTCTGAGTGTGAGTCTCTACTTCGTAGAAATATTCTTCCTCTGATGCAAAGGGTGGGTCCATGATAATTGATTCTAAATCAAAATCACTTGTATCCTCAAATGCATCAGTGTTCGGTTCACACTCCTCTAAGATTGCATCGCTCGTGATTGGCTCTATCGTGAAAACTGAAATGTCATAGCCATCCTCGTCACAGTGGGGTGTCCATTGTTCTTCATTGATGGCTACATCCATGGTTGCTAGTATTTCTGCCCAACCATGGGGTTCAAACTCTTCGTCTGGGAATACTACAGGTGCATAGGCTGGATCTTGAAGGGTTCGTGGATGTTGTTCTGCACCTAAGGTCCTTGCTTCTAATCGCTCTTCCTCTTGTTTGGCTACTTTACACATCCATAAATGGGTATCCTCATGCAACCAAGAAGGATCTGATTCTAATGAGTGCACTGATTCCGTCTCTACTGGTGTCTTATGGATGGTATTCCATTGTATTGGGGGTACATCTCTATGTGAATAGTCTTTAAGATTGACTTTGGTAGTCACTCCTAAATGTTGCAAGTACAAAGAATTAGTTCCCCAATCTTGTACAATTTGCAACTGACGCATGAATGGTCGTCCCAATATCATCTCATACGCGTGATTTTTCGCAAAATCACAAATGGCAAAGGTATGCTCAAATTCCACACCACAAGTGGTGAGAGATATGCCTTCTAGTAAGCCTAATGGTTTTTCTATGTGTCCATCAGCCATTTGTAGTTTCATCCTGGTGGGTCTGAGTGCTGGCTTACCCCAACGTTTCCACAAAGCGGTAGTAGCGATGGCTACTCCGGCTCCTGAATCTAAGATGGCTTTCGTGGTGTAGCCCTGATGGGTTATTGGAAGATATGTGTTACCTTCCTCTCCTTCGCTTACGTCTCCAATCTTTTCCACGGGTATCTCTGGTACCTTCTTATGTGATCCTCTCTGAGAGGGTGTGGTAGCTAGCTCAGGGAATTGATTTGCTACGTGCTTCCACAATTCTGGTTTTACCTTTAACAATTCCTCCAGAGTGAGATTACACTGTACTTTAGTGTTCTTGATCACTTCCGTGTTCCTAGGGATCACTGATTCTTCATTCCTCACTATTATCGTGGGTGCTCTCATACTAATAGACTTAGCTTCCCAAGGTCCTGTGAACTGAGGTAACTCTTGTAAAGAATTAGATTCAAATCCTGTGGGTTCACTCAGTCGTTCCACCTCTACATCCTCATAGATCGAGGGGATGTCTTGGGGAAATTGTTCCTGCAAGTCGTCTATTTCTTGAATAGGAGGATGGGTTCCTTGTTCCTTTTTCCATTTCTCTTCTTGGATTTCCCTCAAAAATTCATGTGAGTACCTATGTATGGAAGACAAATGGTCTTGACTTTCTGTATTGGGTACTTGAGACAGGGATGGTGCATTCCTTTCCTGTGTCTCTGGGACAATAGGGTTCCTATGCTGATCCTTTTCCTCTTTGCTTTCTATCAAGTGTTCTAGCCTCTCCATTAGTCCTTGAAAGTGCAATTCCGGTTTTGCCATGTTTTTCCAATTAAGATATCTAGAGGCTTCAAACAAAGCTTGTGCTAACTCTACCATCTTCATGCAAAGTTTAGTTCTCTCAATTTCTAGATCAGCTCGAGGGTAGTTTTTACTCATTTCCGTGACTTGAGGTCCCTCTTTTATTCTAGCCTGATATGCACGAAACATCATGTCTAGGTCTTCTGGTATGGGTTCCGCTAAAACTGATCCTGATTTCTGAGCTGGATTTTCTTGATTTAATTCTTGTGAGGCCAATTCTTGTATTTTGGCTCTAGATTCTCTTAGACTTCCTTCCAACTCACTTATCTTTTTACTCCATTTTCTCTTTATCCTTTCTCTAGAATCTTTCCAAGATTTCGTCTTTTTGCTACTAGATTCTGCAACTTCACTAGTTCCGGCTACTTTCTCTTGATTATGTTGTTGGTTTTGTAAGAGCGCCTGGGCTCTGGTTATAGCTTGGATAGGCACGTACGTAGGGTTGGATCCATCTGCGTTGTTTACAATACCTATCACGTTGATCGGTGTCACATTCGAAGCGCTAACTGGGTTCTTAGGGCAATCTTTGATTATGTGCTCTTTGCCACAATCGGCACAAAAGCCTTGGATGCTATAGTACTGTGATTGCCTTACTATTGGGGCATGTGGACAATCCTTAATGAAGTGATCTCCTTGGCACCTAAAGCATGGTCCTCTTGGGCCCTGTGGTCTCTGTTGTCTCAATTGGGGCCGTGGGTTTGGGTTCGCGTACATCACATTAGCATAGTCTGACTCCCAACTAGGTTCCATTGGTGGACTATCATAATGATATGTCTCCACATGTTCTGGTGACTCCGTGTAATAAGCGGGTGGACTAGTTACATGAGTAGAGTCAAAACTGTTTGAGTTAGGGTCACTTTCTGTGATCAAGGGTGAAGAAGGCACTAAGGCCCTACTTAGGTTCTCTTCTGCAGCAGCGTATTTGACTGAGATGACATTCGCTGGTGGGGGTGGCTGCTGAGCTAAGACGGGTTGAGGTCTCTGTTGAGCCTGGTATGGGTAGTTCTGAGGAGGCCTATAGTAATAAGGTTGAGCATTGTATTGGCCTTGATACCTACCTGGCTGCTGGTATGGTTGCGGGTAGTTCTGTCTCACGGTTTGTTTGTTGTATGGGTAGTCCTGAGCCGTATGATTCGTGTATCTTCTCTCAATTGTACAATATTGGCCACTAGGATTGGCTTGAAGTTGTGGTGCATTGGGACACACATTTGCCAAATGATTTCCACCACAAGTGTAACAACGTACGTTTGTTTGTAGCTTGGGCACCTGTTTACTAGAAACTCCTAGTTTTTGGGCCACTTTTTCTGCTAGGTCCTCTATCGAATTAGACAATTTTGTGGAGGCTAGAGAAGAACAATCTGAGTCTTTATAGACCTTTGAGAGTTCTAATTCATCTCCTAGGTTGTCCTCGATGTCTATACATATTCTTACACATTCCTCTAGCGTTCCGGGTTCTTTAAGGTACACATAAGAGCGTAGTTTAGCGCTCAACAAGCCATCTAAAAACAAAGACACTTGCTTAGCTTGTGAGGGTAGCTCTTGCACTGGACATCGTTCAACATATTGTCTGAATCTACGACCTGCAAGTCTTACTGTTTCCTGAGGGGTCTGTTTAAAACTATGAATCAATGAAGACGTGTCGTGTCTAATCCCGCTTTTAGAGAATTCAGTGATGAATGACTCTAAAAAGTGATGGATGTCTCTAAATTGCCTCTGTTGCAATGGTTGGAACCAAGTTAAAGCGGTATTCTTTAACGTTAGCCCAAATGCGTTGTACTGCGTGAACATGTCTTCCACTTGTTCTGCTCTTAGTACTTGTTTGAATTCTGCAACATGGTCATAGGGATCTCCTGTCCCATCAAAATAATTCTTCATAGATTTTACTAACTGTGTGGGTCTCAATACTCTTGCGTGTTCACGTGGTCTAGGTAGAGGGAAGTCATCTCTACCACCTAGTATTCCATGATCTCTTTGTCTATCCGCTCTATTAGTGTTCGTGGTTGTTCTATCTCTCCCTATGGGATGAGTGAAGCTTACTTCCGGTCTCTCGTTATTTCCTTCTCTTTGATTTCCATGGGCTGAGGATGTTCCTGCCCCTTGTTGACTTGTATTCATGTTTGTTCTAGGTGGAGGGAATACCAATTCACCTCTCCATGTGTATGTGTTTTTCGCGCGCTCAGGCACCACGAAGACTCTTTCTGAAGTCTCATCCAGGTACACAACCTTTCCCGGTGTATCTGGGTCCTTGAATTCATAGATTGTAATGATGCCTATCTCACCAGGGTGTTCCTTTCTGTACCTCCAAAAGGCTTCATCTGTCTCTTTATTTACAAACAACTCGGTGCTCCTGTTATCTTGAGGGATCCATTCTGGGATGAGTACTCTTGTTAATACGGATTTCCCTCTAGGTGTCCTAGGTTCTTCTAACGGTTCTTTCCCTTGAAATTTCACTTCCGTCTCTAATTGGATTGTGCCAAACTCATTAGTATCGTTTGGCTGCGTACTTAGGATGTACATGGTTCCTTCTTTGTCTATGTAAGCGTCTCTCTCAAATTTCACCACTGGTCTTTCTAATCCAATGGGTTGATCGGGGTTGTGCAATTGCACCACTTGCCTTTGCAAACCATCCTCATAGATGCGAGCACCTAATCGGTTGGTTCGGAGAAACTCTAGCTGCGTTCTATAGGGTCCTTCTGGCTTTTCTAGGTATGCTACATTGGACCCTCCTTCTGGTTTGTCTGTGTTAAATGCCATTTCTGATTCACTTGATTCTGAGCTCAACTCGTAGGGATAACTATTATTCAATTGCTGAGCCCAAGATCGAGCGGTAGTTCTCACACTAGCCTCTGATGATCGAAGGCTTCGTCGGTCCGACTTACCTATATGTTTGCCCGATCTAAGGTTCATTAATTTCCTTCCTTGCTCACTCAATTACACACTTAGATCGTCAATGGTTCTTTGTTATTACTTTCTTGATTATTTTTTATTTTCTTTGGATTCTTGTCTTAATACATGCGTCAGGAATTCGACTTTCCGTTATGATTTTGAGTTCTCGTACCGTCAGACTTATGTTCTTTTCTTTAGGTTTTCGTCACACACACCTTTACTTTAAGTCTTAAACTTGAAAGAATTATGTATCTTGAACTTGAGGCGTTCCTATCGTCTTAAATCCACAACTACCGTTTAGCCTAAGCTAAGAATTGACTGAGGGGGTTGAGTAATCTTCCAACCTCGAGTCGGCTTTTCTGGTTGCTCTGATGCCCTGTTGCCCAAGAAGCCGTGCTTCCCAAGTTCTGCTGTCTTCACTGCCTTACTTGCTTGCCTTTGATTGCCTTTGCTAGTCCTGGAAAAATTCCACTATTAGACCAATTCACAAGATGATCAAACACTTGAGCATATACACCTTTTAAATCCCTTCCCTTTTTGCCCAAAATTTCAATACTTGCCCCCTGGCTTCCTAGTCCCAACTGGGTGAACCTCAAAATAGTTTATCCAAAAATAGATGTATTCTTTATGAAAAAAACAGTTGAGGTCACGTAGTACTCGTCGCGAGCTTTCTAACGAGCTATTAAGCTCAAAGAACGGACTTCGGATGAAAAAGTTATGAGCGTTCAGGCCCTGGGGGGTAAAAACTAACAATCCAGTTTTCCTTCAAATATGAGCTAAGGGGTCTCCTATGAGTCTAATGGTCCAAAGATTTCTCAAAAATACCCTCAAATTTGGTCAAAAATTGGAGCCCAAAATTTGCGATGGGGGTGGACAATCGCGATGGTCTGGGACAATCGCGATGGTCCGAGCGAACCGTCGCGATGGCGTGGGATTTGGACAATCGCGATGGCCCGAAAAGGTGAACCGTCGCGATGGCCCGAAGTGAACGATCGCGATGGCGTGAGGTCGAACCGTCGCGATGGCGTGGGATTTGGACAATCGCGATGGCCCGAAAAGGTGAACCGTCGCGATGGCTCGAAGTGAACGATCGCGATGGCGTGAGTTCGAACCGTCGCGATGGCCCGGAATGAGCGATCGCGATGGCGTGGAAATGGACCGTCGCGATGGTCCAAAAAATGAACCGTCGCGATGGCGTGATCGGGCGGACTATCGCGATGGCGCGGGTCAACGGTCAAAGGTGGACAATCGCGATGGTCCGAAATGAACCGTCACGATGGTCCGCGATGCGATGGCTTGAGCCAATCGCGATGGTCCGATTTTGGGCTGTCGCGATGGTCCGAAAAACGAACCGTCGCGATGGTCTATCGGGACACGTGGCACTGTCGTGGCGATGGCCTGAGCCAATCGCGATGGTGCGGGGTCAACTGGACAATCGCGATGGTCCAAGTGGACCGTCGCGATGGCTCAAGTGAACCGTCGCGATGGTCCGAAAAAGCGAACCGTCGCGATGGTCCGGCCGAGCCGTCGCGATGGCGTGAGCCTATCGCGATGGTGCGACACAATCGCGATGGTCTGAGCCAATCGCGATGGTCCACCAAACAACGAATTTTTGAAATGCAACTATGGTGCCGTGTGTGCGCAAGGATCGCCTACCTCGTGGTGTGGTCGCCTACCTCAAAATCCGAAAGTTGCAGACCATCGCGATGGTCCACCCTACTCGGAAATTTCTGACAGAAAGTACATGTTTTACCTTTTGAAAGCTCTCCTGATGCTCTGAAGCTCTGTTCCTGCAAGAAAACTCAAGAAAACGCAAGCACATACAAACGCAAAAACTCTCTCTCGCTCTCTCGCATGCACAAATGAGGGGAAATGAGGTGAATGGGGGGATATGGTGAATTTTCTGATTTTTTGGAAATGGAGATGATGATGCGATGATGAAGATGGAGTATGGGGAAGGTGAAAAACACTAACAACTAAGTAAAAACAACAACAAAAACTGAAATTTTTACCTTCCAACGCCACTTCTTGCTATACTCTTACCATCACACATTCGTCCTAGACTCGATCCCCGGCAACGGCGCCAAATTTGGTGTTGCTCTAGCACAATGGTAAATACCACGTTAAGAAGCGTCACCTCCTTAATGTCAATCCGTGGGAGAGGTAGGAGTGATATGAAGATCGTGAACGTGAGATGATGTGAGAGTGAAGGTGAGAAGCACAAAGATGCACACACACATACACACAGACAACGAAGAGACAAGCAAGACACAATGGAAGGTGGGAAATTAGCTCTATTACTCAAGAATACTCTTACAAGCTCAAACTAGCTCTAAGCTCACACTAACCAAAATGAACCAACCTCAAAAATGAGCTCTCTAGCTCTTTTTATAGTTTCTAGACTAGTTTTGACCGGTTTCACATCTAGTGACCGGCCTAGTTAAAAAATAGGTTCTAGAGGCTATTTGGAAGGGTAAATGATGTCTAAAAATCACGAAAATTGGTACGAGCATTCTACCTAAGCTCCTCAAGCTCGAGGACTCCTCGGCTTGCACAAAATGGAGCTATGGATTACAAAATGGGGTTTTCTATGATACATATGTTACAATTAGTGATAACAATCACTGTTGAATGTTTGAAGAATTAATAAGAAACATATTTGTTTGGAAAATTGATCCGACTGGCTCCCTGCTTCGTCTTTACATGCTTCCGTGGCGTCTGTGCCTCTGGCTGCTTCCAACACTATGCAAGTAATCAAAGGGGCAAAGGAAGACGAGGACAAGGAAGGGGCAAAGGAAGGTTTGGAGGAAGGCAAGGCCACTCAAGCAATCAAGGACATGACCAAGGCACCTCATCACAAAGAGGGAGAGGAAGAACAAGAGGAAGAGGAGGACGACATCAACAAAATAGGAATCAAGATGGTGAAGGATGTTACATATGTGGCAAGTTTGGCCACTATGCTAGAGATTGCTACCAAGGAGGAAACCAAAGGAGCTATAATCAAGGTTCTTCATACAAAGGCCAAGGTAATTATGCTTCTACAAGTTCAGAAAATGACAATCTCTTGATGATGCACATGAATGGGAATTCAAGCAAAGTAGATAACACTTGGTATATTGATAGTGGATGTAGCAACCATATGAGTTGCAATGCTTCTTGGTTTACTAATCTACATGTTCCCAAAGGTAAAGGACATGTAGAAACAGGTGATGATACAGCCCATGAGATCTCCCATGTTGCAGATGTAGCTTTGGATGACAAGGAGGAAGGAAGATGTCTCAAGGATGTCTTGCATGTACCTACTATCACAAAGAACTTGGTGTCCGTTGGGCAAATGGTTGAAAGAGGCTATCAAGTAAAGTTCAACAAAGGTGGATGCTTTGTGGAGAACCCTAAGCAAGGTTACAAGGTCATAGCAAGAGGAAAGAAGCAAGGGAGACTCTTCACTTTGGAGGTAAATTCTCATTCCACTCAACATGTCTACTTCACATATGGAAACAAGAGGATTTCGGAGTTGGACTTGTGGCACAAGAGGATAGGTCACATCAACATACAAAGAATGAAGGAAATGCAATTCAAGAGGCTAGTTGAAGGTCTTCCCAACTTCCAAGGACAAGGTATGAAGCATTTATGTGAATCTTGTCAACTAGGGAAGCAAGCAAGACTTCCATTCAAGAAGAGTGGCTACATAAGCCAACGTCCATTGGAGTTGATACATACAGATGTGTGGGGGCCAACCAAAGAGCAATCCATTGGAGGTAACAAGTACTTTGTCACTTTTATAGATGATTGCACAAGGATGGTTTGGGTTTATTTCATCAAAAACAAATCAGATGTGTTTACATGTTTCAAAGCATTCAAGGCAATGGTAGAGAAGGAAACAGGTACATATATCAAGAAGCTAAGGTCCGATGGAGGGGGAGAATATTTCTCTAATGAGTTTTCTAATTTTTTAATGGATCAAGGCATCAAGAGGCAAGTAACATGCAGGTACACCCCCCAACAAAATGGAGTAGCAGAGAGAAAAAATAGATACATTGCCGAGATCGCTAGAGCAATGCTTAATGAGATGAATGTACCTAACATGTTTTGGAGTGATGCAGCAAATACCGCCGTGTATCTTATGAATAGGGCTCCTACCTCAGGGATCCATGGCTTGACACCATATCAAGCCTATTATGGTAAGAAACTTGAACTTTCCCACTTGAAGATATTTGGATGTACTTGTTATGTACATGTGCCAAGTGAATTGAGGCACAAGCTACAACCAAAGGCAGAAAAGTGTGTGTTTCTAGGATATTCAAATGATCATAAAGGTTACAGGTGCTTCAACCCAAACACAAAGGACTTGAGGATATCAAGGGATGTAGCATTTGATGAGCTACTCCCTTGGTATAAGAAGTATGATTGTATGCAGGACTATGAAGAAGAAAAGCATGGACATGATGAAGAACAAATCGACCTAGAGCTAAGCGGCCCAAGGTGTTCCATCAATGAAGATAGTTCAAGCATGAACTCACCATGGAGGGGGAGATCTTCATCAAGCTATGAAGCACAATCAATCAACAAAGGCAAAGCAACATTGGTGGAGTTGGATGAAGAAGGTAATGAAGTTGAAGATGATGAAGGACACATGATGGAGAAAGAAGCCATGTCAAAGAAAGAGATCAAGTTCCCAAGGCAAAGGAGGTTTATTCCTCCAAAAGGTGAAGAAAGGAAGTCTTCTAGAGTTAAGTATCCAACTCAAAGGTTTACTTATGATTCATACATGGCAACTCATTATGCATATATGAACAAAGTAGTAGAAGATCATGAGCCCGATTGCTATGAAGATGCAAGCAGGTACACCGAATGGAAAGAGGCAATGCAAGAAGAGATCGACGCACTTGACGAGAATCAAACATGGACTCTAGTGCCCAAGAAGGATAACATGAAGGTAATAGGTAATAAGTGGGTGTATAAAGTAAAGAGGAAAGACTCACTTGAGAGCAGATCATCCCTCGAAGCTCACATCCGGAGAGGCCCCACATGGAGTATTAGATGACCTTCCTGATGCTTACTTGTTTAATTTAGAGGTTGTACCACAGTGGGCTAAGAACTTAGTGCCAGTACTGACATATGGGCCTAAAGATCCAGTAGTAAACGCTCAAGATAGGGAGGTAGTAAAAGCCCAGAAGTACCATATCATGGCAGGGAGTATGTACAAGTATACGGATGAGGGAATATAAGCTTGTTGTGTGGAAAAGGATGAGTATGCAAAATGGTTGTAATTAGCACATGTGGGTGCATTAGAGCAACACTACTCAATGCAAAGAACTCTACAGACACTGAAGAGGCTCGGAGTGCACTGGCCAACTATGGAAGTAGACGTCCATAGGATGTGAAGGGAATGCCCAATCTACCGCACTAAACCACCAGTGGAACATGCCACTCTTTATCGAGTGTCTTTAGTGCCAGATTGGAGCGAACCCTTAGTAGCCTTTTTGAGGACGAGAACCTTTCCCCAAGATATGACATTGGCTAGACAAAGGAGCTTAGAACGTGAAGCTTTAGATTATACTCTCATTGGAGATAACCTATACAGAAGAGAAAAAGATGGGTATCTTAGATTATGTGTCCACAAGAGTGAATATCTCAAGATCTTGGAAACTGCTCACCAAGGTGTAGCAAGAGGACACTTTGGACCAGATAGGATGATCAAGGCAACACTATTTGCAGGTCTTTGGTGGCCCACACTTCATATGGATGCACATACCTATGTGAAAAGGTGTGATGTTTGTCAGCGAACTCAATACCCTCTACGTAAAGATGAGATGCCATTGAAACCTATGATAGGTGGACATGCATCCTCTAAGTGGGGAATAGACTTTGTCGATCCTATTAATCCCCCAACTAAGGGTTCCCATGCTGAATACATTATTGTGGTCACTGACCATCTAACCAAATGGGTAGAAGTAAAAGATACAACGAAGAACGATGCCCAGACGATATCTAAGTTCTTATTCGAGAATGTGTTCACCAGATACGAGCTACCAATAGAGCTAGTAAGTGATAGAGGCACACACTTCTTAAATGAAGTCATAGAAAATCTTCTTCAAGGGTTCGGTGATACACAAGAAGTCTGTGCCCTATCATCCACAAGCTAATGGCAAGCTGAAAGCACAAATAAGATTCTATGTAATGTGCTGACCAAATTAGTGAATAATAAATGCTCTGATTGGGACAAACAGCTACACCATGCTGTTTGGGCATAGAGAGTTTCCTATAAAACAGTACTCCAAGCCACACCCTTTTAGATGGTGTTTGGCCAAAATGCAGTGCTACCATTGGGCTTTTGATACCTACATTGAAAGTAGCACACAAGCATGACTAGATAGGCCATGAGCTCTCCTCTAGAATCTTCGATCTTGAACGTTTAGGTGAAACATGATTGAGAGCTACAATAAGAATTTATGCAGCCAAGAAGAGGCAAAAAACATATTTCGATGCACATTTGAAGGATAAGGGCTTGAAAGCAGGAGACCTAGTCCTAGTCTACACCTTGAAGCAACATGCACGGAAATTAGAGAAGAGAGGCTATGGACCAATGATTATCAATAGGATCTCCATAAGTGGAGCAGTGCAACTAGCCACTCTAGAAGGTGACATCTTACCAAGTTACATCAGTGGATGCAGAGTCAAATTATATCAGGAACCCCTCATGGAGGAGATGTTAAATCGACTCAATACTGCAAAGAAATGGAAAGAAGAGGAAAAGTGAATTCAAGAAGAAGCACAGGCAGAAGCTTTAGAACGCATCCGGCGAATGAAATTAAGAAAACAAGGTAGAGATCAGCCCATGCCTGACACTCAAGAAGCTCTAGGTTATCACATGGCCATGTGCGAGGCTTCAGGTGAACGTTCCCATAGGATAGTCGATCGACGACCTTTTGTGACCCTAGAAGTAGGACAAGGAGAGAGTGCAAGGACCGTGAGAGCTTTAATTGACTCAGGAGCAGCCACTAGTGCAGTTCAACTTTCTTACTGCCAAGAATTGCAATTGAAGGTCAATCCTATAGAGGCATATCTCATAGGGTTGGGAGGTGTTGAAATCCCTTGCATGGGAGAGGTGGAACTTCCCCTCTACATTCAAGAGGTTCTAATGGCAGTCAAGGTGCTAGTGTGTGAAAGATGAGGATCTTACTGAACCTCTTGTCTTGGGCAAGGACTAGATCTATGATCATGCAGTCAACCTCAACCTAAGAAGTGGACTTCTGTAGGCTTGGGTAGGCCAAAACCACCTCATGATTGGATTAGAAAATCAAGCACTCAGGTCGCTAGAAAAGGCACCAAATCCTGGTCCCTCCAAGAACCCACATGAAGATAACGATGTTATTCTTGTCCAATGTGCTATGGTGTAGAAGATTGTCACTCTTTACAAAGGTACAAAAGTCAATGAGGAGTTCCCTTCTTTTCCAAAGAGGATTCAAGGAAAGAAAGTTGGGCAACACACAACATCGAGGAGGCCGATGATCAAGAAGTGTGAGCACCCACCTGTGCAATATGAAGTACCTCGTGACATGAAGCAAATTTGGATACGCAAGGGTGGAAAACCCATGGCTCTAGAGACAGGTTCTCAAGGATGCCAACAAGCTACACCGTCGAGAATTACAACGAAGGAACCCCCTAGACAACACTCTAGACATACCATTTCTATTTGGGTCCCGAAGCGGTCAATGAAGGCTATCCCCAATGCTAGACAGATATGGGTGCCCAAGACCTGCTTACAAGCTCAAATAGCTTCACCTCCATTCCCAAGAATGAATCAACACTTACAAGCACCCGTGGTAAAAATCTCAGGGCAAACACTTACACTCCACACCATTACATCTTCGGTCACACTTAGGAATATAGGGAAATGGGTACCCAAAAGGTCCCAAATCTAACACAATCCAGTCCATAAATCTTTACATGTCATCATCACTAAAAACTACAATTCCACAATCAAAGTTGGGAGACTTAAGCCGCGTATCAAACCCCTTGACCCAATTTTGTAAATCCATCCACTTTGATGTAGGTGCATTCTGAGCACATTGCACATCCAAAAGTATGCATCTAGGATGACTCTAACCTACTAACCAACATTCACACCCATCACAAACATTTCACCTTGAACCCCTAACCACTTGGAATGTCATGTTAGTTTTGTAGAGGGAACACCATAACATCCTGTTTCCTATGCAACACTAATGTGCCTCTCTTCTTCTAGCAGATAAGCCTCAACAACTACAAGCAGTCTCATGGCAGATGTTGCAAGCACGAGCTCCCAAGCAGGCACTAGTTTTCAAGTGGATTGGGAGACCATGCCCATGGAGGCCCCACTGACAGCTAGGCCTGAAGAATATTTGAATGTGAGACGAATTCCCATCTTGGATCCATTGAGCAGCTTAACAGAAAGAGTAAAAGGGCACTCTCATTGGTTCAATGATGCCAAGAGATTTGGGTGATGCAGATCACATCTGGGAGTCTAAGTTGGAATTCGGATCAGTTTGGTGGACATTTCAGTTTTTCTCAAGAGAATTTGAATCACTACAAAACGCAGCGCCTCTTCAAGACATTTGGTAGAAAGCGGGCTTGAAAGACTACTTTAGTGCATCCTCGCCTAAGCCAGATTTCCTCAGATGTTACTATTTGATTGCAACTCTCAAAGCTACAGGAGATCGTGATCAATCAAGCACATTCCTGGTGCCATCTCTATCAAACCACGACGAAATGAAAAAGTTCGAGTTGAACGTAACTCTAATTAAGGAAGCCCTCCAAATGTACGACACCCATGTGCCCTCTGATCGAGACTCTCTGATACCAGAGTCTATGAAGAATAGTAAGCTAAAGAAGTTGAAACATATGTGTGCCCTCACTCCAAACATTGCCATCCCATTGCGCATGTGCCTTCAGCACTTTGCCTTCCCGGCTCAAGACCGATTCACGCAACCTCACAAGAAGATTTGGTACAAACTTTACCTAGCAGAGACAAGGAGTCTACCTATTAAAATGCCAGTGTGGATTCTCGATCAATTATATGAAGCAGGCAAACGAGGAGTAAGGAAACCTTCTTTGAATGGTTGTTGTGCCATTACCAAAATCATATACAGATGTCTAGCATATGATGTGCCAATCGCACAGGCACTTACTTACTCACAGCTGCAGTTATTCCAAGGACGAAAACGAGGGGTTCAACCAGCTAAACGCATGTGCGGATCACTTTCCCATGTCCCAATTCCTCGTGAGTCCACCACAAAAGCCTTCCTTAGAGAAGAAGGTCAGGTGACCCCACTCACTATTTGTCTCCAACGATCACAAATAGAGGGCATTACACAAGCCACTCCATCAGCCCCTCTGTTACCCATGGATGTTGAGTTTGCCTCCATGAGTGCATTAGCGGAAGATACCTCCTTTGATTTTGAGACCTTCTTGCAAACAACGCAACTATCCGATGGGGAGTTCTTTTCAGACACTGAAGGTCCCGGATCATCATCCCATAGAGGACGTCCACATCGAGAAGAACGATGAGTACATTGGGAGGAGGAAGCACAACACATGCACGTTGAAGACACACATGAACAAGAGGAGGCACAGGAGCATGAATCAGAGGAGAGTGAAGAGGAATCCCTTGCATACAGGGCCCAAATCAAACGGTTATACGAGACGATCAAACGAGTACAAAAAAGGCATAAGTTGTCAGAGGAGGCAAACAGAGCAATGGTGGACCAAATGCTACAAGCAGAGAATGTGGACCCTCACTTTGTCGAATCTTTGAATCTTCTAGTAGACACTTGTGGGATTGTGGAAGCAATGCGGACTATGATACGTCGTCCTCCTATTCAATACAACCAACGATGACTGGACACAAGACCGCAAAGGGGTAAGATGATTCACATTGAAGTTTCCGCCTCACTCCCAACCACAGCTGAAGAAGATGTTCATATGACCAGCCCCACTGAGCGCCCCCGATGAAAACACACAGACACTATCTCCGCCATCACCACCCATCCATCCCACCGAAACCCTCACTACGAGCATTCCCGCACAACCAGCATTCACCTTTTGCGAACCTATATCACACACCACCCTTCCCCATCCTTACCTTCCCTTACCTCCACCATTTCTAGTCAATTTTCTAAACCTCAGATAGGTCACCCGCCACTCATCAAACCGTAATAGGTCACCCTTCTTACTACTACCAACTGTGGGACATCCACTTATCTCTAGCCAATCATTGACACCATCATTTTCCCTCACTACAACATTCCCTCTTTCCCACCCACGACCCATTATGCCCCCCTCAACCTCCTCAGAATCGATACAAACCACCCTTCCCCAATTTTGGGCAAACCTTGTAAATATGATGCAACAACTTGATGACTACCCACCCCACCTCACCCATGTTGACGCCCACCATTGACACAGCAACCACCATCCCAGTATTCACGATTCACACTTCACACACAATCACATCCGATCCCATGGACATTTCACCCTCCATAGGACCACCCACCACCACTTTCGTCTCAACATCACCACTTGTTGCTTCACTCACATCACCAAGTACACCCACTGTAAGCACAACATCCACCTTTCCCTTCCCCATTTCCCGACCCCTTGCATCTTCCACCACTACCTCTACATCCAGTTCATTTAGTCAGGCATTAGACACCATATTCAAAGCGGCCACGCAGCTGAAATATGAATATCAATTATTGAAAGAGAACAACAAAGAATTATGTAATCTGTCTGCCCACCTCCAAGCATGTGTCGATGCTTTGGAGTTGCGTAATACTGCATTGAAACAAGAATTTACCACCCTCCAACAATCTTACGCGGAGATTGAAGCCAAATATGCAGCGACAGGTAAGGTGACCGAAGAGCAAGTTAGAGATCAACTAGCTCGCAATGCTCGATTACAGAGGAACATGGCATTACTTCGCTGACACCTAACAGCTGCCCAAGAAGAGAATAGACGGCTACAACAACAAAATCAGGACAATCTGGAAGCGGCCATTGAAAACACTCCAGGGGCACCCATAGATCCTGCTAAGTTTTAGGCTATTCCCTCGGCAAATATTGAGCAGATATTAGAAAATTATGCAAACCTCTTGGAAGCTTTTGACAGACTTGTAGACCAGGTGAAAGAACTACAAAGACAACTAGTGCCCACACCACAAACAACAGAACCTAGAGAGTTGGCTAGCATCGTTACTTCACCCGATCAACCTGAGCTAAAGATGAAATTATTACAATATGAACGACCACCATCTCCACCCGATCAACCTGCAGAAGAAGAGTCTGTTATCATCCCAGTTGAAGAGACCTTCCAAGACACTTATAAACCTCAGATGGGCCCAACTCACAAAGAGCGCATATCCACTCAGATGCTGGCCATGAAAACTATTGAGGAGGCAATACTTCAATCAGAATATTTCAAGCACTTGGCTCCTAGGTGATTGATAACCAGTTCAGAGTTACAATATAAGCCCTACTTTTTTCTATTGGCAGACTACAACGCTGAAATTAAATGCAAAACAGCACCCTTCCTTCGCTACACAATTTCAACCAGAGGACATCCCGGATGAAGCCAAACAAGGGGAAATCTTCCAACCTATCTGGCGGCAAAAGCTACCTGAGACTTACCCAGAGATGCTCTGAACGTGGGACCATGCCCCCATGCACTTAAAGTATAATCTATGCTTTGGGCCAGTGTAACGAAGATGATCATGGAAAGCCTTTGCCATAAAAGTTCAGAATAATGCTAATTGCAAACAATGGCTCAACTACCCATCCATTGCGCCACCAAAAGGCACACCATCCGTAGCCTACATGATGGCTACTATCAGACACTGGATGCCCCGACTATAACCCATGCCCGATGTCACTGCTCAGATGATGCTAAAGATCCTGAACATGATGCAAATAGTACTAAAGACTTTCCGCAATGTATGTAACATCCATCCTTTGATCCCAGGCTTTATAAATGGTAATTATGACTTACTCTATGATATGAGCACCACCCCTAGTATTCAGGTTGCTTATGCATGGCATGCGAGGATCAGATATCTCCCAGCTTGTTATAAACAAACATTTGACGATATGTTTAACATTGGGTTTTGGGAATCTCACTCTGAACTGTCCGTGCCACGACCAACCCATCTTCTACAGTTATTTGCATGCGAATAGACTATGCATTCAGAGCTATATACAACACCGCAATCTGACATTCGAGGTGCGGTTAATTGGGATGCTCTTCAAAGAGATCTTGTCAAAGGACTAAGGATCAGAGAACAAGAGTTAGCCACCGACATAGTCCAGCACTACATTGATCACCCTGTGGAGCAAAGGTCTGTCAGAGACTACAGACGCTGGGGGGAGAGAGTGTTGGCATCTTGGAAGAAGCAAGTACGGGCATACATGTAGATCTAGCACTAAGGCAACCAATCAAATTTCTTCAATCTTGAGATTATTTTAAAAGTGATTCTCATCACTAAAAACCATTGTAAATACCATTTCACCTTTTTCTAGCTCCATTTTGTGCAAGCTGAGGAGTCCTCGAGCTTGAAGAGCTTTAGAAGTATTTGCCTACCAAGTTTCATAATTTTCAAAGTCCGTTTGAGCCTCCAAAATATCTTAGGAACCTAATTTTTAATTAGGCTGGACACTAGGTCTGAACAGGACAAAAGCTAGTAAAAAACTATAAATAGAGCTAGAGAGCTCATTTTTGAGGCTAGCTTGTTGTAGATTTGAACTTGTATGGGAACTCTTTTTCAACAGAAGTGATCCCATAGTCTCTCTCTCTTTGTTCTTGCCGTATGTGCGCGTGTGTGTGTATGTGTGTGCATGTTTCTGTGCTTGTCACTCACACACTTGTGCCATCACTTGTTCGAGGGGTGTTACTTTGCTCTTTGAAGTCTCCTTTTTCATGAATCAACCAATAAAGATGTACACTTGTCAAAAAAATAAGCCACGAGTTCGTATATAGTTTTTAAAAGAATTTGAAGGATGTACCTTGGTATGAGGGGACTTTGAATGGATATATTATGTATTATATGATGCTCTATAGAGTGGATAATAAAACTCACCCCTCCCTAGAGGTGCTCCATCTTTTTCTTTATTGTTTAGATGTTACCAAGTTTTAAGTGTCTCTTGGTGGCCTTTTTTGCCCCCACCCCAATACAAATGGTCAGCTTCAAAAATCAATATCTTAATATTAAAATTATGTTTTCTAAAGAAATATTGGGAGCATGTAAACAAGTTTTTTGATGAGTTATAGTGCTCAAAAAATGGATATTTGACCAAAAAGATATTTTAAATTCATCATCTCTTTGGGATCAGAACAATATAAAAAGGCTTTTTCAAGTCTCGATGTAGTTCAAATCCTCTCAATGCTCCTAAAAATGTATTTTATAACCCCTCAAGTCTCAAAAAAAATTGCATTTGAATAGATGATATGAAATTGGTGACACTTCAAATATATGATACTTGGAGAAAATGATACATGAAAAGTATTGTGATACTTGGTCCACGACACTTATTAGACATAGCGTGACACTTGGAGAGTGTCGATGATGCTCAAAATCCACGATAGTTGTGAAATGTTGTGATACATAGTAAATGTTGTGGTACTTGACACGTGTCACAGTATTCATCAAATATCGGTACTACTTAAGAATGTATTCAAACATCACAATACTCATCGGATGTTCCAATATTCAACAAGTATTGATGATAATTGGAATGATGCAACACTTGAAAAGCATTGGTGATATTTAGCTCCTACAATATTTACTCAAGTGGTGTGATATTCATCAAATGTTGTGATACTCAATGAGTCACTTGATACCTAGCAAATGTCATGATACTTTAGAAGTGCGCATGATATTCGTCAGGTGTCAATGAGACCTATGAATTGTCGGTGATTTTTGATCCACAATACTTGCAAATGTCAATGATACTCGATAATTGTTTTCATACTTAACCAAATTTTACGATACTCAAGAAGTCGGGTGTTATGATACTTAACTCAACCCGCATGTCATGATCCTTGCATTTTCGTACACCCAAATTGAAAAATATTTACACTTTGTGGAGCTCATTGTGTAACTAGTTTCTAGCTAGGGGATTAATAGGACCAACAAAATCTATACCCCACTTTGAGAATGCACATCCTCCCATCATTGGTCTCAAAGGCTTCTCATCTTTTCTTATTGAATATTGTGCATGTTGGTGTCACATCTTTTCACATAGGTATGTGCATCCATATGAAGAGTGGGCCACCACAGTCCTGAGAATAGAATGGTCATGATTACTCGGTCAGGCCCAAAGTGTCCACATGCAACACCACTATGTGCAGTTTCTAAGATTTTCAAATAGTCTGATTCATGAATGCACAGTCTTAAGTAGCCATCTTTGCCTCTTCAATATATGTTGTCTCCTTCTAAGGCATAGTCTTGAGCCTCTTGTTTCATGCTCATTTTCTTGCTAGACTAGCTTCACTGGGTAGTGTTTCTGGATCTCATAAATTCTACCAATGGAGCACTCCATTCTGGAATTAACAATACGTGATAAAGGGTAGCATACTCCACTGGGGGTCTCTCCTGGCACACTCCACAATTCTTAATCCACTCATGTATTTCTTTATCCATGCTAGGCCAATACACTCCTAAACATTTTAGATTCTGCAATGTTCGTTGTTTAGAATAGTAATTTCCTAGAAATTCTTCATGGCTTTGTTGCAACCAACTGTTATGTTCATCATCCTTGACACAGCAAGCTAGTACACCCTTTGTATCTTATTTGTACATACTTCTTGCCAATATTTGATAGTTTTGTGATTTTCCAATTTCTTACTTGTTCATCTTCACATTCTTATTTCCAAGTCCGAAGGTGAGGACAGGTGCCAACTTATTTGCCCATTTAGGAACAACTTCTAAATTGAACAAATAAGCATCGGGCAGTCATGAGACACTCATTGCGGTAACTCTCCTGAAGTGATGTGAAAAAGGTGATCTACCCTGAGGTGGGCCCTACCTTTCCTAACAACAACTTCAAAGTTGTATTTCATTAGTAAGAGGAACCATTTTACTAAGGGTCCTGTATGGCAAGGTTTATTGACCAAATATAATCAAGCTTGATGGTCAATGAAAAACTTGAACTTGTTAGCCGATAGATAGTGTCTAAGCTTCTTTGCAATGTATACCATACCTAAGCCTTCTCTTTCAGTTGTTGTATAGTTTCGTTCAGCTATGTTTAGTTGTCTACTAACATATGCTATAGGCAAATCTAGATTTCCTTCACCTGTTGGTTGTGCTAGCACGCATCCTATTGCATAATTTGATGCATCTACATGGACATGGAATGGTTTATTCCAATCAGGAGTGGTCAGTATTGGTGGTGTGCACAAACGTCTCTTCAACTCATTGAAGGAATTTTTGTGTTCTTCACTCCACTCAAAATTCTTCAATAGGGCATAAAGAGGTTTAGATATGATTGCATACATGTGGATAAACCTGCAGTAATATCCACAATGGCCCATAAAGTCTTGTACCTCTTTAACATTCTTTGGCCTTAGCAACTCCCTATGGCTCTTACTTTGTCCTCATCTGTTGATATTCCGTTCTTAGAAACAATACTTTGGCATATCTGACATTGGCATTGTCCCAAATGATAAAGTAGGCATAGGTTGTCATATGGTTGTTAAGGGTATAGATGTAACATTTGTGATATGTGTGGAGAATCCTATAGTCCGAGCCACTAATATGGGATCTGTTTGTACTACTCTAGATCTTGTTATTGATGGTAAAGTTTGCATTTGTGCTATAGTAGTGACTATGTGATTGCTTGGAGTTGTTGAGACTGGTGGCGTTGTGTTCATGGGACATCAAGTCAGAGTGACTACCATCTTGCGAATGTCATTCATTAATATAGGTAGGCCATGATGTATAAATTGTTGTTGTCCATTTACATCTAGAGGATAATAAGATATTTCTTTTTCATCTTCATAGATTGGTAGTAAGATTGGATCCAAATACTCAAATTAATGTATGTCCAAATGGTAAGGACTTCTACCCATCGATGGTGGTAGAGTCCCTATACATAGTTACTTTTAACTCTAGGTTTGTTTAGAGTTTTTCTTTTCCCATGTAACCACATACACGATATACTCATATGAGGTGGTACATTATACTTAGGGATTCTTATATAACTCTCACTTCACTCATTCTCCTGCAATCGATAATTTTTTGTCATCTATCAATAGAGAGCTCTTACAACCATTGTGTTTCTTCATGCATTGATATCCTTCTTCCCTCTTGTGTCTACTTCTTTTCCTGATTCTTCACTCTCTTACACACCCAACAATGATATCGTAGCATATCAAATCCTTCTCAACCTATTGTTTCTCACATCCATGTATGCATGCACTTTTAAAAGTGTAAATCAATTTTGGAGTATAGAAGTACAAGGTCCAAGATTGGGAAAAAATTTCCAGAAGGTATGCTAGAGCTTTGCCCCCCTTTAATAGCCATTCATCTAGCCAAAATTGATAATAGAGTTCTAGATTGTGAGATGCATTTGAGCTTTTGTTGAAGCTCATATCTTACTCTTGTTTTATTTTTGGTGCAATGGCAAGCAACAATGACTTGTTTGGCATGCTTCAATCTAAGGACAACCTTAATGGGACCAAATATCCAATGTGGTCTTACATGATGAAGCATGTTAAACAACTATGGAACATAATGGTAGATGTTGACAAGTGACCCATCAGTTCTTCTACTATGTAGCCTATTGTCATAAATTCAATTTCTTCTTCAAATACAATGAGTATGCCTTCTCCACCTACACAAGAGAAACTTAGATGTGACAAAAAGGATGCTTAAGATCATGCATTGATTTCTCTTTCTATTGTTTTTCTTTTTGCAAAGATGATACTACAGATGCTACATAAAAATTGCAACTTTTTCATAGTGATGTATGTGGTCGAGTCAATAATCCAACTTTTGGCAAGCATGTATACTTTCTTACCTTCATTGATGATGCAACATGCCATACTTAGGTGTATCCTATGAAAAAAAAGAATGAGGTATTCTCTGTTACACTCATGTGTTCCTCACGTAGCGTTGATGTGAACCTTTTCCCTATACATGGGCACTTTTTACTCTAGTGCTAGCTAGGGGTCTTTTCCCCATGTTACAACATATGCGATCTAGTCATATGTGGTGCTAGTTTGTACTTAAGGATATTATTCAGCTCTTACTTTTGGCTTGAACATCGTCAATAAAGAGAGCTATTCCTGTCATCCATCTTCTCTGTGTGCCTTACTGCATTTGTGCTTCTTGTGTGTGCTTCTCGTGTGCCTCTCGCACTTCTACACACACCCAATAGTGGTATCAAAGCATGTTCAACTCTTTCTTAAGTTTCAATTTTTCGCATCGCAGCATGCATGCACTTTTAAGAGTGCAAATCAACTTCACAGCATAGAAGAGTGAATTTCGACAACCAAGAAACATTTCCAATAGTTGCATTATGGTTTCACCCCCATTTAGAAGCCATTCATGTAGTCAAAATTACCATTAGAGTGATGGATTGAGAGCTGAAATTTCAGCATTCATCTCAGTTTTTGTCGAAGTAAAGATTTTATCACATTCTTTTTCTTTTCTGAAATGGCAGGCAATGATGACTTGTTTGGCATGCTTCAAGATGAATATAAGCTTGATGGTACCACTATCCAATGTGGTCTTACATGATGAAGCATGTTCTTGTTGCAAAATAACTTTAGAACATAGTGGTAGATGTAGATCAAAGACCTACACGTTCTTCTACTTCACAGTCTAATGTCATAGATGGAGCTTCTTCTTCAAGTACAGTGGTTACTCCTTCTCCACCTTCACAGGAGCAGCTTAGATGGGATGGAAAAGATGCTCAAGCTCATGCATTGATTGCGCTTTTTGTGAAGCATCATATGGTTCCACACATTCAGTAATGTTTTACATCAACACAGGCATGGGAAACTCTTTCTTCTTTGTATGTCGTGCATAATGAAGCATGTGTTGCATATTTGAAGAAGCAACTTGAGGATCTACATATGGCTGAAAATGAGTTTGTGGATGCATATGTAACATGCATAAAGCACTTGAAAGAGCAATTGGCAAACATAGATGAGATTATTCCGGATGCATCACTCATGTCTATATTGTCAAAAGGATTACTAGAATCTTTTCAAAGCTTTGCCACTACAATTCGTTTGGTTGCAAAAGGGCATCCCAATATGTATGTTTTTGATGAGCTTGTGTCTCTTCTTTTGCAAGGAGAGCAATCTAGAGTGAATAGGAGTAGTTTGATTGAGGGAACACAAGCACTTGCTATCTCACTAAAAGGGAAAAGCAAGTATGGTTCAACTTGGGGTTCATCAAAAGCAAAGCCTCAACCTTCCTCTTCCACTCATTCCTCTAATGATGTTGGTTTGCAAAAGAAGAAGAGATGCAAATATTGTCAAAAGGCTAGTCATACTATTGATGAATGTAGAAAGCTTGTTAAGTGTAATGAAAAGAAGAAGGAGTCTGGCATGTCTATTGTTGAAAATCAAATGAAAATAATGATGAAGCCAACATGGCTCAAGACTTTTGGATAGGTGTTTTTACATGTCATTATGATGCATCTTTGCATTCTAAATGTATCGTTGTGAGTGAGGCTGATTCGGATTGGTTCTTTGATAGTGGTGCTTCAAAGCACATAACTTCATGCAAAAGATTATTTGCATATTTAAAAGATGCACCCAAAGGACATGTGGTGTGTGCAAACAATCTCTCTTATCCTATCATTGGAGTATGAGAAATTGAGCTTACGACTGCAAATGGAGGGTGTGATGCTCTTGAAAAATGAATTGTATGTACCCAGTATCAAGAAGAACTTAATTTCAATTCTGTTGATTGCCAAAGTTGGACTTCATGTACACTTTGTTGATGATAAGTGTATGGTTCATGATTTCAGTAATGATGACATTATCGTGATGTTCAATACATTATGTAATGGTTTGTATCGCATGACTACATACAAAAGAGGGTTGCCTTGAATGCCTTGGTTACTCATACTTCTTCCATGGCTAAAATAGAGCTTTTTCAAAATGGTGCACTTGACTATGGCCATGTACACAATCCAAATGAGGTTCAAAGGGCTGAACATTTTTAAACAAACATGGCTCACAATATCCAGTAAAATATTGCTGAGAAATTATAGCCGAACATGTTTGAAAATTTCCAAACTTAGGAGCGAAACATCATTAAAGGATTTTAGTTAAAGATGGATGAGAATGTCTAGCCAAACATGGCTGAAAATTTACAGATTTTGCAGCCAAACATGGCTGAAAATCAACATGATATTGAACCCACCAATAATGTACATTTTGAAGATGTATTACATCAGGAACACATGTCTATCAAGGATGTACAAGCTATGCCAAAGTGGTTGCAAATAACATTGAAAGATAGAAAATTAAGTGCTCCTTTACTTGATAGAACAAGATCAAGCTCTCACCATAAATCAAATGATTTTTGTGGATATATTTCTTAGTGCAACTACACATAATGAAGAGCCACTCACTTTTGAAGATGCATGTGATGATTCAAATTGGATGAGCACATTACCATTGGAGTTGAATTCTATTTAAAAAAATGTACTTTGGATTTATGTGAAGTGCCAAAAGGTACGAATGCCATTGTTACTAAGTGGTTTGATAGATTGTTACTAAGTGGTTTTATAGGATTGAAAGAATTACACTAACTAGCCATCCTAATTGGAAAGTGTATCAATCAGTTATAGAAATAGCTTTCTTGAATGGAAATTTGCAAGAAGAGGTTTATGTAAAGCAACCTCCTAGATTTTCCTTCAAAGTTCAAGATTATATGGTTTTTCACTTTGTGTAAGACCGTGTATGGACTTAAGAAAGCTCCACGTTTATGGTATGACAAGATACACAAGCTCTTGATTACTCTTGGTTTTACATCTAGTCTAGTTGAAAGCACATTTTTTGCACATAAAGATGGGGTTGATCTTATAGTGCTTCTTCTTTATGTTGATGAAATTCTCTTGATTGGGTCATGTGATGAGAAAATTGGCATGCTTATGGCATATTTTCAACATAACTTTTATGTCACATATTTTGGTCTTTTGGACTATTATCTTGGCATCCAATTTGTATACGTTGAGGGGGGAACTGTTGGGCATCAAGCAAAATATGCTGAGAAAATACTTAAGTGTTTTGGTTATGAAGATTGCAAGTCTATCTCAACAACTTTGATGTGAACCATTTCCCTATATATGGGCACTTTTTACTCTAATGCTTGTTAGAGGTTTTTCCCCCATGTAACCACACATACATATTATAATCATACGTAGTGGTACACCGTACTTAGGGATTCACATATAACTCTCACATCACTCATTGACTTATTATTGACCATTGTTCATCAGCTATCAATTAAAAGCTCTTCAAGCCATCACATTTCTTTGTGCATTGATCTCCTTCTTAGCTCTTGTATGTACTTCTATTTGTGTTTCATCACTCTCTCACACACCCAATAGGAAAAGCATTAAGATCGATCTTACTTTGGTATGGTTGAAAATCTAAAATTGGACCAATACTATTTGGAATTTCCACTCCTTGTGGATTGAATTTCTTTGGTTTAGTAGTGACCACGTAGTAGGCTCCCATCTTATCAGCTAGTAACTCTCATGTTAGTTTGACTACAATAATGTTTGGGAGAGTTAGATCTCTAACCTCACCAAAGTTAATGATTGATTTTACATTCACCCTTATAGATGGTGCCTCCCAATGCATTAGTGTGTGTGAAGATGAGTCTGATTTGATATTCACCCTCAACTTCAGACATCCAATCCTTTAGGATCGGGGTTTTGCATATCTTGAGAGGATGATGAGGCCAAGGTTTCTAGTTCACTCTCTGATTCACTCGATGTCTTATAGTTGTTCCTAGTTGAGCCTTTATCACTCTCTAATGCTAATATGTGTAGATCTACTAGATTTAATAAGTTTTCTTGATCTAAGATTCATACACATGCACACATTTGGGCAAACTAGTAAATCATGCAATGTGATGATCTGTTTTTCTCTGTTAAATTGAATAAAAAACTTTAGAGTCATACCTTGATGAAGTTATTAATCTCAAATGTTACTTTGCTCTTTGAAGTCTCCTTTTTCATGAATCAACCAATAAAGATGTACACTTGTAAAAAAAATAAGCCACAAGTTCGTACATAGTTTTTAAAAGAATTTGAAGAATGTACCTTGGTATGAGGGGACTTTGAATGGATATATTATGTATTATATGGTGCTCTATAGAGTGGATAATAAAATTCCCCCCTCCCTAGAGGTGCTCCATGTTTTTATTGTTTAGATGTTAGCAATTTTTAGGTGTCTCTTGGTGGCCTTTTTTGCCCCCACCCCCACCCCCTTGTATTGGTGAAAATTCCTTGGAGACTCCATTGAATCCCTACTCTCACCTAATGGTCAGCTTCAAAAATCAATATCTTAAGATCAAACTTATGTTTTCTAAAGAAATATTGGGAGCATGTAAACAAGATTTTTGGTGAGTTGTAGAGCTCAAAAAATGGATATTTGACCAAAAAGGTATTTTAAATTCATCTCTTTGGGATCATAACATAACAAGACTTTTTCAAGTCTCTATGTAGTTCCAATCCTCTCAATGCTCCTAAAAATGTATTTTAAAACCCCTCAAGTCTCTAAAAAAATTGCAAAAGTAGGTGATATCTATCAAGTATCACGATACTTGATAAATACCTAAATATCAAAAATACCTAAAAATATTGGCATTTGAATAGATGATATGAAATTGGTGACACTTCAAATACATGATACTTGGAGAAAATGATACATGAAAAGTATTGTGATCCTTGGTCCACGACACTTATTAGATATAGCGTGACACTTGGAAAGTTTCGATAATGCTCAAAATCCACGATAGTTGTGAAATATTGTGACACATAGTAAATGTTGTGGTACTTGAAAGGTGTCACAATATTCATCAAATATCGGTACTACTTAAGAATGTATTCAAATATCATAATACTCATCGGATGTTCCAATATTCAACAAGTATTGATGATACTTGGGATGATGCAACACTTGACAAGTATTGGTGATATTAGGTCCTACAATATTTACTCAAGTGGTGTGATATTCATCAAATGTTGTGATACTCATTGAATCACTTGATACCTAGCAAATGTCATGATACTTTAGAAGTGTGCATGATACTCGTCAGGTGTCAATGATACCTATGAATTGTTAGTGATTTTTTATCCACAATACTTGCAAATGTCGATGATACTCGATAATTGTTTTCATACTTAACCAAATTTTACGATACTCAAGAAGTCGGGTGTTATGATACTTAACTCAACCCGCATGTCAAGATCCTTGCATTTTCGTACACCCAAATTGAAAAATATTTACACTTTGTGGAGCTCATTGTGTAACTAGTTTCTAGCTAGGGGATTAATAGGACCAACAAAGTCTATACCCCACTTTGAGAATGCACATCCTCCCATCATTGGTCTCAAAGGCTTCTCATCTTTTCTTATTGAATATTGTGCATGTTGGTGTCACATCTTTTCACATAGGTATGTGCATCCATATGAAGAGTGGGCCACCACAGTCCTGAGAATAGAATGGTCATGATTACTCGGTCAGGCCCAAAATTATTGAAGGTGATGTAGATGGTGTTGAAGATGATGGTCTTCAAATTCCTGTTCGTGATCGACTTTCTACTACATCTACTATAGAGAAACTTTTTTGGGATGGCCAAGATGGTCACAACATGCATTGATAGCTTTGCCTGTCAAACATGCCATTATCCCTCACATTTGCTCTTGAAAAACAACAAAGGATTCTTGGATACACTTACCACTTTATACCAGGCAAGAAATGAGGCTTGTGTTGCTTACATATGAAAACAATTAGAGAGTGAGCATATGAATGAAGGAGATTCTATGGATGGACTTTTTACAAAGATCAAGGATTTGTTGGAGCAATTGATTTCTATTGGTGAAGTCTTGCCAAATAGTCCACTTGTGTAGATTGTTCTTAATGGTCTTCCAGAGATTGTAGATTGTAGATTCATATCAAAGTTTTGCTTATACTCTTCTATTAATGTTCTTGTGTAGATTGTAGATTCATATCAAAGTTTTGCTTATACTCTTCTATTAATGATTAAAGGCAATCCAAATGCCTTAACATTTTTGATGAGTTCGTATCTATTTTGTTGTAGGAAGATCAATCAAGGCAGAATAGGTCCATTATGAGTGTTGCAGATCAAGCTTTCCCAGCCAGTAAGAAGGGCAAAGGTAAATGGAGCTCATCTACTCCTATTAAGAAATTTGCTAATGCTACATAGGCGAAGAAGGAAGACAAAGATGAGAACAAAACAAAAAAGCAGAAACAATTTTGTAAATATTTTAGGGGAAATTATCATGCCATAAAGACCCATCCAAAACTGGTTACAAAAAAGGCAAAGAAGAAAGAGACTGGAATGGTTGTTGTAGAGGCATCTACACCTAAAATAGAGTCTGCTAAATTTTTTTTGAATGAAGAATGGGCATTTACTGTTGAAATATTTCAATGGTGATGGGTGCAAACACACTTAGGACTGCCTGTACAATTTTTTCCCTCTTTAGGAGGTTTTTTCCCCATCTTGTATGTATGCCTATAACTCTAATGGGTCATTCATCTTTTGTAAATTCACTTGGTAATACATTCTATATTATGTTGTGCTCCAAGATTATTCTTTTTCCTTGTATTGTCATTGTGCTTTCATAGACCTCAAACTCCGACACTCATTAGTCCTAATGAGAAGCCTATCACTAAAGCTAAAGCTAATTTGGGGTATTTATATCAATATTGTCATTGTGCTTTCATACACCTCAAAATCCAACACTCATTAGTAGTGATGGTAAAGTTTGTACTACTCTAGATCTTGTTATTGATGGTAAAGTTTGCATTTGTGCTATAGTAGTGACTATGTGATTGCTTGGAGTTGTTGAGACTGGTGGCGTTGTGTTCATGGGACATCAAGTCAGAGTGACTACCATCTTGCGAATGTCATTCATGAATTTAGGTAGGCCATGATGTATAAATTGTTGTTGTCCATTTACATCTAGAGGATAATAAGATATTTCTTTTTCATCTTCATAGATTGGTAGTAAGATTGGATCCAAATACTCAAATTAACGTATGTTCAAATGGTAAGGACTTTTACCCATCGATGGTGGTAGAGTCCCTATACATAGTTACTTTTAACTCTAGGTTTGTTTAGAGTTTTTCTTTTCCCATGTAACCACATACATGATATACTCATATGAGGTGGTACATTATACTTAGGGATTCTTATATAACTCTCACTTCACTCATTCTCCTGCAATTGATAATTTTTTGTCATCTATCAGTAGAGAGCTCTTACAACCATTGTGTTTCTTCATGCATTGATATCCTTCTTCCCTCTTGTGTCTACTTCTTTTCCTGATTCTTCACTCTCTTACACACCCAACAATGATATCGTAGCATATCAAATCCTTCTCAACCTATTGTTTCTCACATCCATGTATGCATGCACTTTTAAAGTGTAAATCAATTTTGGAGCATAGAAGTACAAGGTCCAAGATTGGGAAAACATTTCCAGAAGGTATGCTAGAGCTTTGCCCCCCTTTAAAAGCCATTCATCTAGCCAAAATTGATAATAGAGTTCTAGATTGTGAGATGCATTTGAGCTTTTGTTGAAGCTCATATCTTACTCCTGTTTTATTTTTGGTGCAATGGCAAGCAACAATGACTTGTTTGGCATGCTTCAATCTAAGGACAACCTTAATGGGACCAAATATCCAATGTGGTCTTACATGATGAAGCATGTTCTTGTTGCAAAACAACTATGGAACATAATGGTAGATGTTGACAAGTGACCCATCAGTTCTTCTACTATGTAGCCTATTGTCATAAATTCAATTTCTTCTTCAAATACAATGAGTATGCCTTCTCCACCTACACAAGAGAAACTTAGATGTGACAAAAAGGATGCTTAAGATCATGCATTGATTTCTCTTTCTATTGTTTTTCTTTTTGCAAAGATGATACTATAGATGCTACATAAAAATTGCAATTTTTTCATAGTGATGTATGTGGTCCAGTCAATAATCCATCTTTTGGCAAGCATGTATACTTTCTTACCTTCATTGATGATGCAACATGCCATACTTAGGTGTATCCTATGAAAACAAAGAATGAGGTATTCTCTGTTACACTCATGTGTTCCTCACTTAGCGTTGGTGTGAACCTTTTCCCTATACATGGGCACTTTTTACTCTAGTGCTAGCTAGGGGTCTTTTCCCCATGTTACAACATATGTGATCTAGTCATATGTGGTGCTAGTTTGTACTTAAGGATATTATTCAGCTCTTACTTTTGTCTTGAACATCGTCAATAAAGAGAGCTATTCCAGTCATCCATCTTCTTTGTGTGCCTTACTACATTTGTGCTTCTTGTGTGTGCTTCTCGTGTGTCTCTCGCACTTCTATGCACACCCAATAGTGGCATCAAAGCATGTTCAGCTCTTTCTTAAGTTTCAATTTTTTGCATCGCAGCATGCATGCACTTCTAACAGTGCAAATCAACTTCACAACATAGAAGAGTGAATTTCGACAGCCAAGAAACATTTCCAATAGTTGCATTATGGTTTCACCCCCATTTAGAAGCCATTCATGTAGTCAAAATTACCATTAGAGTGATGGATTGTGAGCTGAAATTTCAGCATTCATCTCAGTTTTTGTCGAAGTAAAGATTTTATCACATTCTTTTTCTTTCGTGAAATGGCAGGCAATGATGACTTGTTTGGCATGCTTCAAGATGAATGTAAGCTTGATGGGACCACTATCCAATGTGGTCTTACATGATGAAGCATGTTCTTGTTGCAAAATAACTTTAGAACATAGTGGTAGATGTAGATCAAAGACCTACACGTTCTTCTACTTCACAGTCTAATGTCATAGATGGAGCTTCTTCTTCAAGTACAGTGGTTACTCCTTCTCCACCTTCACAGGAGCAGCTTAGATGGGATGGAAAAGATGCTCAAGCTCATGCATTGATTGCGCTTTTTGTGAAGCATCATATGGTTCCACACATTCAGTAATGTTTTACATCAAGACAGGCATGAGAAACTCTTGCTTCTTTGTATGTCGTGCATAATGAAGCATGTGTTGCATATTTGAAGAAGCAACTTGAGGATCTACATATGGCTGAAAATGAGTTTGTGGATGCATATGTAACATGCATAAAGCACTTGAAAGAGCAATTGGAAAACATAGATGAGATTATTCCGGATGCATCACTCATGTCTACATTGTCAAAAGGATTACTAGAATCTTTTCAAAGCTTTGCCACTACAATTCGTTTGGTTGCAAAAGGGCATCCCAATATGTATGTTTTTGATGAGCTTGTGTCTCTTCTTTTGCAAGGAGAGCAATCTAGAGTGAATAGGAGTGGTTTGATTGAGGGAACACAAGCACTTGCTATCTCACTAAAAGGGAAAAGCAAGTATGGTTCAACTTGGGGTTCATCAAAAGCAAAGCCTCAACCTTCCTCTTCCACTCATTCCTCTAATGATGTTGGTTTGCAAAAGAAGAAGAGATGCAAATATTGTCAAAAGGATAGTCATACTATTGATGAGTGTAGAAAGCTTGTTAAGTGTAATGAAAAGAAGAAGGAGTCTAGCATGTCTATTGTTAAAAATCAAATGAAAATAATGATGAAGCCAACATGGCTCAAGATTTTTGGATAGGTGTTTTTACATGTCATTATGATGCATCTTTGCATTCTAAATGTATCGTTGTGAGTGAGGCTGATTCGGATTGGTTCTTTGATAGTGGTGCTTCAAAGCACATAACTTCATGCAAAAGATTATTTGCATATTTAAAAGATGCATCCAAAGGACATGTGGTGTGTGCAAACAATCTCTCTTATCCTATCATTGGAGTAGGAGAAATTGAGCTTACGACTGCAAATGGAGGGTGTGATTCTCTTGAAACATGAATTGTATGTACCCAGTATCAAGAAGAACTTAATTTCAATTCTATTGATTGCCAAAGTTGGACTTCATGTACACTTTGTTGATGATAAGTGTATGGTTCATGATTTCAGTAATGATGATATTATCGTGATGTTCAATACATTATGTAATGGTTTGTATCGCATGACTACATACAAAAGAGGGTTGCCTTGAATGCCTTGGTTACTCATACTTCTTCCATGGCTAAAATAGAGCTTTTTCAAAATGGTGCACTTGACTATGGCCATGTACACAGTCCAAATGAGGTTTAAAGGGCTGAACATTTTTAAACAAACATGGCTCACAATATCCAGTAAAATATTGCTGAGAAATTATAGCCGAACATGTTTGAAATTTTCCAAACTTTGGAGCGAAACATCACTAAAGGATTTTAGTTAAAGATGGATGAGAATGTCTAGCCAAACATGGCTGAAAATTTACAGATTTTGCAGCCAAACATGGCTGAAAATCAACATGATATTGAACCCACCAATAATGTACATTTTGAAGATGTATTACATCAGGAACACATGTCTATCAAGGATGTACAAGCTATGCCAAAGTGGTTGCAAATAACATTGAAAGATAGAAAATTACGTGCTCCTTTACTTGGTAGAACAAGATCAAGCTCTCACCATAAATCAAATGATTTTTGTGGATATATTTCTTAGTGCAACTACACATAATGAAGAGCCACTCACTTTTGAAGATGCATGCGATGATTCAAATTGGATGAGCACATTACCATTGGAGTTGAATTCTATTAAAAAAAATGTAGTTTGGATTTATGTGAAGTGCCAAAAGGTACGAATGCCATTGTTACTAAGTGGTTTTATAGATTGTTAATAAGTGGTTTTATAGGATTGAAAGAATTACACTAACTACCCATCCTAATTGGAAAGTGTATCAATCAGTTATAGAAATAGCTTTCTTGAATGGAAATTTGCAAGAAGAGGTTTATGTGAAGCAACCTCCTAGATTTTCCTTCAAAGTTCAAGATTATATGGTTTTTCACTTTGTGTAACACCGTGTATGGACTTAAGAAAGCTCCACGTTTATGGTATGACAAGAACACAAGCTCTTGATTACTCTTGGTTTTACATCTAGTCTAGTTGAAAGCACATTTTTTGCACATAAAGATGGGGTTGATCTTATAGTGCTTCTTCTTTATGTTGATGAAATTCTCTTGATTGGGTCATGTGATGAGACAATTGGCATGCTTATGGCATATTTTCAACATAAATTTTATGTCACATATTTTGGTCTTTTGGACTATTATCTTGGCATCCAATTTGTATACGTTGACGGGGGAACTGTTGGGCATCAAGCAAAATATGCTGAGAAAATACTTAAGTGTTTTGGTTATGAAGATTGCAAGTCTATCTCAACAACTTTGATGTGAACCATTTCCCTATATATGGGCACTTTTTACTCTAATGCTTGTTAGAGGTTTTTCCCCCATGTAACCACACATACATATTATAATCATACGTAGTGGTACACCGTACTTAGGGATTCACATATAACTCTCACATCACTCATTGACTTATTATTGACCATTGTTCATCAGCTATCAATTAAAAGCTCTTCAACCCATCACATTTCTTTGTGCATTGATCTCCTTCTTAGCTCTTGTATGTACTTCTATTTGTGTTTCATCACTCTCTCACACACCCAATAGGAAAAGCATTAAGATCGATCTTACTTTGGTATGGTTGAAAATCTAAAATTGGACCAATACTATTTGGAATTTCCACTCCTTGTGGATTGAATTTCTTTGGTTTAGTAGTGACCACGTAGTAGGCTCCCATCTTATCAGCTAGTAACTCTCATGTTAGTTTGACTACAATAATGTTTGGGAGAGTTAGATCTCTAACCTCACCAAAGTTAATGATTGATTTTACATTCATCCTTATAGATGGTGCCTCCCAATGCATTAGTGTGTGTGAAGATGAGTCTGATTTGATATTCACCCTCAACTTCAGACATCCAATCCTTTAGGATCGGGGTTTTGCATATCTTGAGGGGATGATGAGGCCGAGGTTTCTAGATCACTCTCTGATTCACTCGATGTCTTATAGTTGTTCCTAGTTGAGCCTTTATCACTCTCTAATGCTAATATGTGTAGATCTACTAGATTTAATAAGTTTTCTTGATCTAAGATTCATACACATGCACACAATTGGGCAAACTAGTAAATCATGCAATGTGATGATCTGTTTTTCTTTGTTAAATTGAATAAAAAACTTTAGAGTCATACCTTGATGAAGTTATTAATCTCAAATGTTACTTTGCTCTTTGAAGTCTCCTTTTTCATGAATCAACCAATAAAGATGTACACTTGTAAAAAAAATAAGCCACAAGTTCGTACATAGTTCTTAAAAGAATTTGAAGAATGTACCTTGGTATGAGGGGACTTTGAATGGATATATTATGTATTATATGGTGCTCTATAGAGTGGATAATAAAATTCCCCCCTCCCTAGAGGTGCTCCATGTTTTTATTGTTTAGATGTTAGCAATTTTTAGGTGTCTCTTGGTGGCCTTTTTTGCCCCCACCCCCTTGTATTGGTGAAAATTCCTTGGAGACTCCATTGAATCCCTACTCTCACCTAATGGTCAGCTTCAAAAATCAATATCTTAAGATCAAACGTATGTTTTCTAAAGAAATATTGGGAGCATGTAAACAAGCTTTTTGGTCAGTTCTAGAGCTCAAAAAATGGATATTTGACCAAAAAGGTATTTTAAATTCATATCTTTGGGATCATAACAAGATAACAAGGCTTTTTCAAGTCTCTATGTAGTTCAAATCCTCTCAATGCTCCTAAAAATGTATTTTAAAACCCCTCAAATCTCTTAAAAAGTTGAAAAAATAGGTGATATCTATCAAGTATCACCTAAAAATATTGGCATTTGAATAGATGATATGAAATTGGTGACACTTCAAATACATGATACTTGGAGAAAATGATACATGAAAAGTATTGTGATCCTTGGTCCACGACACTTATTAGATATAGCGTGACACTTGGAAAGTGTCGATGATGCTCAAAATCCACGATAGTTGTGAAATGTTGTGATACATAGTAAATGTTGTGGTACTTGAAAGGTGTCACAATATTCATCAAATATCGGTACTACTTAAGAATGTATTCAAATATCACAATACTCATCGGATGTTCCAATATTCAACAAGTATTGATGATACTTGGGATGATGCAACACTTGACAAGTATTGGTGATATTAGGTCCTACAATATTTACTCAAGTGGTGTGATATTCATCAAATGTTGTGATACTCATTGAATCACTTGATACCTAGCAAATGTCATGATACTTTAGAAGTGTGCATGATACTCGTCAAGTGTCAATGATACCTATGAATTGTCGGTGATTTTTTATCCACAATACTTGCAAATGTCGATGATACTCGATAATTCTTTTCATACTTAACCAAATTTTACGATACTCAAGAAGTCGGGTGTTATGATACTTAACTCAACCCGCATGTCATGATCCTTGCATTTTCGTACACCCAAATTGAAAAATATTTACACTTTGTGGAGCTCATTGTGTAACTAGTTTCTAGCTAGAGGATTAATAGGACCAACAAAGTCTATACCCCACTTTGAGAATGCACATCCTCCCATCATTGGTCTCAAAGGCATCTCATCTTTTCTTATTGAATATTGTGCATGTTGGTGTCACATCTTTTCACATAGGTATGTGCATCCATATGAAGAGTGGGCCACCACAGTCCTGAGAATAGAATGGTCATGATTACTCGGTCAGGCCCAAAGTGTCCACATGCAACACCACTATGTGCAGTTTCTAAGATTTTCAAATAGTCTGATTCATGAATGCAGAGTCTTAAGTAACCATCTTTGCCTCTTCAATATATGTTGTCTCCTACTAAGGCATAGTCTTGAGCCTCTTGTTTCATGCTCATTTTCTTGCTAGACTAGCTTCACTGGGTATTGTTTTCTGGATCTCATAAATTCTACCAATGGAGCACTCCACTCTGGAATTAACAATACGTGATAAAGGGTAGCATACTCCACTGGGAGTCTCTCCTGGCACACTCGACAATTCTTAATCCACTCATGTATTTCTTTATCCATGCTAGGCCAATACACTCCTAAACATTTTAGATTCTGCAATGTTCGTTGTTTAGAATAGTGATTTCCTAGCAATTCTTCATGGCTATGTTGCAACCAATTGTTATGTTCATCATCCTTGACACAGCAAGTACACCCTTTGTATCTTATTTGTACATACTTCTTGCCAATATTTGATAGTTTTGTGATTTTCCAATTTCTTACTTGTTCATCTTCACATTCTTACTTGTTCATCCTTGCATTTTCTTACATCCAAATTGAAAAATATTTACACTTTGTGGATCTCATGGTGCCCTATTTCCCCTATGTTCTGAGAAAGAAAATGTCATTTTCCCTAATGCCAAAAATGGTTATTGCAACACTCGATTTTGTTCATTTATCTACGTTAAATGTCAATTTTGTAAAAAAGAAGCTTAGAAACATGAAGAAGGTACCTCAAAGGTCCTATGTCTCCATTTTCAACTCCTATTACACCCTTTGCATGCATTTAGTACTAATCTCAAGAAGTTTCAGTCAAGGAGAGGATGAAGAAGGAGAAGATGATGAGTTATTAGTTTAATAGAAAACTTTAAAAATGCAAAAATGTTAACCCTAACTATTGGTTTTTTTCGATTTCTAACTATGTAACTAGCTATTCCAATTAAGTTGAAGATGAAAAATGTGAAAACGCACTCAATGCATGAGCACATGCACCAAAGTATTATATCTCACACAAAGTCTTACCATCACACCAAGCATCTGACAAGAATGTCCCTCGCAACATTGTCAAAAGTGTTTGGAGTAGACCCGCATACACATCACACATGTGAGCATCAAGGAAGAGCAACCTCACAAATATTTCAATCCGCATAGTGATCAATCATTTGTTGAAATGAAAAAGGACTACTACTCTACTCACATGCACACATCTAACAAGCTAAAGGAGGAAAAAACAAAAGATAACAAAACATGACTAATGAATTAAAATAGAAATGAAAATGACTTACATAAGATTCTCTATGAGCATGGAGACTCCATGAAGAGAGGAAGCACACTCTTGGCAATGGGCTAGAGTGAATGAGCTTATGAGGAGTGAAGGGAGGCCTTGCTTATATGGAGTTTGGGAGAATTCCCTTGCATGTGGGATAAATGGACTTGCATGAGAATGATCCTAGCTTTGGACAAAAGGGTGGAGCATGGAACTCTCAACATCCTTGACATGAAGATCTATGTGAGGTGACTAACAAGCACGCACATCCACAACAAACAAGGGGCAAACATACACATATACACGTGTGCAAACACTCACAATTAGGCAAGAGGCAAAATTGCTACAAGAAGTTCCTTTTATTGCTTACCATGAGTAACCTCTTACAAATTAAGCCTATTCACTTATATAGACTTTTAAAGGGTTGTGTCCGTCCATCCTAGTTTTGAAATTTGGTTTTCTAGAGCCTATTTGGAGGCTAAAATGACGTTAGAAATCGTTGTGGAGATATTTCTACTACCCTTGAGGCTTGAGTACTACTCAACATTTAGAATGTGGGTTATTTTATTGTTAAAGCTAAGGTTTTATGCCAAAAATAGGGATTTTTAGAAGTATTTTGGATATAACTTGGGGAAAGAACTATTAGAAGAAGGGTTTTGAGTTGGAAAAAAAATGGTAGATCCCTTCCTCCACTTCCATGCTTCTAATCCCCTTTGACTCATCTTTGACCCTTTAACTAGAGCTTTGACTACTTTGATTTTGACTTTTTTGCAATTTTGTGGAGATTCCTCCAACAACACAATTAGAGCCTTAATAAGTTGAATCCCTTGAGTTGTTGGGTTATGCATGAGTAAACTCAAGCATCCAATAGTTTGCTAGTAGAGAAGAACATGAGCTGCATCTCCAACATCATGGAAACTCAACTATAAACCTATTTACATGGGAGAGGCAATAGGTTTCAAATATTCAAGGCCAACATGTTGTAATAATGTGTCAGTGTATTTTATTTGACACAAAGTTATTCCCTCATCAACTTGCATGAATTGAATCCCAAAATATTGATAGAAATACCCCAAATCTATGAAATTAGATTTAGAATTAGGTGATATGCTTCTCATTAGGACTAATGAGTGTTGGATTTTGAGGTGTATGAAAGCACAATGACAATATTGATATAAATACCCCAAATTAGCTTTAGCTTTAGTGATAGGCTTCTCATTAGGACTAATGAGTGTCGGAGTTTGAGGTCTATGAAAGCACAATGACAATACAAGGAAAAAGAATAAGCTTGTAGCACAACATAATATAGAATGTATTACCAAGTGAATTTACAAAAGATGAATGACCCATTAGAGTTATAGGCATACATACAAGATGGGGAAAAAACCTCCTAAAGAGGGAAAAAATTGTACAGGCAGTCCTAAGTGTGTTTGCACCCATCACCATTGAAATATTTCAACAGTAAATGCCCATTCTTCATTCAAAAAAAATTTAGCAGACTCTATTTTAGGTGTAGATGCCTCTACAACAACCATTCCAGTCTCTTTCTTCTTTGCCTTTTTTGTAACCAGTTTTGGATGGGTCTTTATGGCATGATAATTTCCCCTAAAATATTTACAAAATTGTTTCTGCTTTTTTGTTTTGTTCTCATCTTTGTCTTCCTTCTTCGCCTATGTAGCATTAGCAAATTTCTTAATAGGAGTAGATGAGCTCCATTTACCTTTGCCCTTCTTACTGGCTAGGAAAGCTTGATCTGCAACACTCATAATGGACCTATTCTGCCTTGATTGATCTTCCTACAACAAAATAGATACGAACTCATCAAAAATGTTAAGGCATTTGGATTGCCTTTAATCATTAATAGAAGAGTATAAGCAAAACTTTGATACGAATCTACAATCTACACAAGAACATTAATAGAAGAGTATAAGCAAAACTTTGATATGAATCTGCAATCTACAATCTCTGGAAGACCATTAAGAACAATCTACACAAGTGGACTATTTGGCAAGACTTCACCAATAGAAATCAATTGCTCCATCAAATCCTTGATCTTTGTAAAAAGTCCATCCATAGAATCTCCTTCATTCATATGCTCACTCTCTAATTGTTTTCATATGTAAGCAACACAAGCCTCATTTCTTGCCTGGTATAAAGTGGTAAGTGTATCCAAGAATCCTTTGTTGTTTTTCAAGAGCAAATGTGAGGGATAATGGCATGTTTGACAGGCAAAGCTATCAATGCATGTTGTGACCATCTTGGCCATCCCAAAAAAGTTTCTCTATAGTAGATGTAGTAGAAAGTCGATCACGAACAGGAATTTGAAGACCATCATCTTCAACACCATCTACATCACCTTCAATAATTTTGGGCCTGACCGAGTAATCATGACCATTCTATTCTCAGGACTGTGGTGGCCCACTCTTCATATGGATGCACATACCTATGTGAAAAGATGTGACACCAACATGCACAATATTCAATAAGAAAAGATGAGAAGCCTTTGAGACCAATGATGGGAGGATGTGCATTCTCAAAGTGGGGTATAGACTTTGTTGGTCCTATTAATCCCCTAGCTAGAAACTAGTTACACAATGAGCTCCACAAAGTGTAAATATTTTTCAATTTGGGTATACGAAAATGCAAGGATCTTGACATGCGGGTTGAGTTAAGTATCATAACACCCGACTTCTTGAGTATCGTAAAATTTGGTTAAGTATGAAAACAATTATCGAGTATCATCGACATTTGCAAGTATTGTGGATAAAAAATCACTAACAATTCATAGGTATCATTGACACCTGACGAGTATCATGCACACTTCTAAAGTATCATGACATTTGCTTGGTATCAAGTGATTCAATGAGTATCACAACATTTGATGAATATCACACCACTTGAGTAAATATTGTAGGACCTAATATCACCAATACTTGTCAAGTGTTGCATCATCCCAAGTATCATCAATACTTGTTGAATATTGGAACATCCGATGAGTATTGTGATATTTGAATACATTCTTAAGTAGTACCGATATTTGATGAATATTGTGACACCTTTCAAGTACCACAACATTTACTATGTGTCACAATATTTCACAACTATCGTGGATTTTGAGCATTATCGAAACTTTCCAAGTGTCACGCTATATCTAATAAGTGTCGTGGACCAAGGATCACAATACTTTTCATGTATCATTTTCTCCAAGTATCATGTATTTGAAGTGTCACCAATTTCATATCATCTATTCAAATGCCAATATTTTTAGGTATTTTTGATATTTAGGTATTTATCAAGTATCGTGATACTTGATAGATATCACCTACTTTTGCAATTTTTTTAGAGACTTGAGGGGTTTTAAAATACATTTTTAGGAGCATTGAGAGGATTTGAACTACATAGAGACTTGAAAAAGTCTTGTTATGTTATGATCCCAAAGAGATGAATTTAAAATACCTTTTTGGTCAAATATCCATTTTTTGAGCTCTACAACTCACCAAAAATCTTGTTTACATGCTCCCAATATTTCTTTAGAAAACATAAGTTTGATCTTAAGATATTGATTTTTGAAGCTGACCATTAGGTGAGAGTAGGGATTCAATGGAGTCTCCAAGGAATTTTCACCAATACAAGGGGGTGGGGGTGGGGGCAAAAAAGGCCACCAAGAGACACCTAAAAATTGCTAACATCTAAACAATAAAAACATGGAGCACCTCTAGGGAGGGGGGAATTTTATTATCCACTCTATAGAGCACCATATAATACATAATATATCCATTCAAAGTCCCCTCATACCAAGGTACATTCTTCAAATTCTTTTAAAAACTATGTACGAACTTGTGGCTTATTTTTTTTACAAGTGTACATCTTTATTGGTTGATTCATGAAAAAGGAGACTTCAAAGAGCAAAGTAACATTTGAGATTAATAACTTCATCAAGGTATGACTCTAAAGTTTTTTATTCAATTTAACAGAGAAAAACAGATCATCACATTGCATGATTTACTAGTTTGCCCAAATGTGTGCATGTGTATGAATCTTAGATCAAGAAAACTTATTAAATCTAGTAGATCTACACATATTAGCATTAGAGAGTGATAAAGGCTCAACTAGGAACAACTATAAGACATCGAGTGAATCAGAGAGTGAACTAGAAACCTTGGCCTCATCATCCTCTCAAGATATGCAAAACCCCGATCCTAAAGGATTGGATGTCTGAAGTTGAGGGTGAATATCAAATCAGACTCATCTTCACACACACTAATGCATTGGGAGGCACCATCTATAAGGGTGAATGTAAAATCAATCATTAACTTTGGTGAGGTTAGAGATCTAACTCTCCCAAACATTATTGTAGTCAAACTAACATGAGAGTTACTAGCTGATAAGATGGGAGCCTACTACGTGGTCACTACTAAACCAAAGAAATTCAATCCACAAGGAGTGGAAATTCCAAATAGTATTGGTCCAATTTTAGATTTTCAACCATACCAAAGTAAGATCGATCTTAATGCTTTTCCTATTGGGTGTGTGAGAGAGTGATGAAACACAAATAGAAGTACATACAAGAGCTAAGAAGGAGATCAATGCACAAAGAAATGTGATGGCTTGAAGAGCTTTTAATTGATAGCTGATGAACAATGGTCAATAATAAGTCAATGAGTGATGTGAGAGTTATATGTGAATCCCTAAGTACGGTGTACCACTACGTATGATTATAATATGTATGTGTGGTTACATGGGGGAAAAACCTCTAACAAGCATTAGAGTAAAAAGTGCCCATATATAGGGAAATGGTTCACATCAAAGTTGTTGAGATAGACTTGCAATCTTCATAACCAAAACACTTAAGTATTTTCTCAGCATATTTTGCTTGATGCCCAACAGTTCCCCCCTCAACGTATACAAATTGGATGCCAAGATAATAGTCCAAAAGACCAAAATATGTGACATAAAAGTTATGTTGAAAATATGCCATAAGCATGCCAATTTTCTCATCACATGACCCAATCAAGAGAATTTCATCAACATAAAGAAGAAGCACTATAAGATCAACCCCATCTTTATGTGCAAAAAATGTGCTTTCAACTAGACTAGATGTAAAACCAAGAGTAATCAAGAGCTTGTGTATCTTGTCATACCATAAACGTGGAGCTTTCTTAAGTCCATACACGGTCTTACACAAAGTGAAAAACCATATAATCTTGAACTTTGAAGGAAAATCTAGGAGGTTGCTTTACATAAACCTCTTCTTGCAAATTTCCATTCAAGAAAGCTATTTCTATAACTGATTGATACACTTTCCAATTAGGATGGCTAGTTAGTGTAATTCTTTCAATCCTATAAAACCACTTAGTAACAATCTATAAAACCACTTAGTAACAATGGCATTCGTACCTTTTGGCACTTCACATAAATCCAAAGTACATTTTTTTAAATAGAATTCAACTCCAATGGTAATGTGCTCATCCAATTTGAATCATCACATGCATCTTCAAAAGTGAGTGGCTCTTCATTATGTGTAGTTGCACTAAGAAATATATCCACAAAAATCATTTGATTTATGGTGAGAGCTTGATCTTGTTCTATCAAGTAAAGGAGCACTTAATTTTCTATCTTTCAATGTTATTTGCAACCACTTTGGCATAGCTTGTACATCCTTGATAGACATGTGTTCCTGATGTAATACATCTTCAAAATGTACATTATTGGTGGGTTCAATATCATGTTGATTTTCAGCCATGTTTGGCTGCAAAATCTGTAAATTTTCAGCCATGTTTGGCTAGACATTCTCATCCATCTTTAACTAAAATCCTTTAATGATGTTTCGCTCCAAAGTTTGGAAATTTTCAAACATGTTCGGCTATAATTTCTCAGCAATATTTTACTGGATATAGTGAGCCATGTTTGTTTAAAAATGTTCAGCCCTTTGAACCTCATTTGGACTGTGTACATGGCCATAGTCAAGTGCACCATTTTGAAAAAGCTCTATTTTAGCCATGGAAGAAGTATGAGTAACCAAGGCATTCAAGGCAACCCTCTTTTGTATGTAGTCATGCGATACAAACCATTACATAATGTATTGAACATCACGATAATGTCATCATTACTGAAATCATGAACCATACACTTATCATCAACAAAGTGTACATGAAGTCCAACTTTGGCAATCAACAGAATTGAAATTAAGTTCTTCTTGATACTGGGTACATACAATTCATTTTTCAAGAGAATCACACCCTCCATTTGCAGTCGTAAGCTCAATTTCTCATACTCCAATGATAGGATAAGAGAGATTGTTTGCACACACCACATGTCCTTTGGGTGCATCTTTTAAATATGCAAATAATCTTTTGCATGAAGTTATGTGCTTTGAAGCACCACTATCAAAGAACCAATCCGAATCAGCCTCACTCACAACGATACATTTAGAATGCAAAGATGCATCATAATGACATGTAAAAACACCTATCCAAAAGTCTTGAGCCATGTTGGCTTCATCATTATTTTCATTTGATTTTCAACAATAGACATGCCAGACTCCTTCTTCTTTTCATTACACTTAACAAGCTTTCTACACTCATCAATAGTATGACTAGCCTTTTGACAATATTTGCATCTCTTCTTCTTTTGCAAACCAACATCATTAGAGGAATGAGTGGAAGATGAAGGTTGAGGCTTTGCTTTTGATGAACCCCAAGTTGAACCATACTTGCTTTTCCCTTTTAGTGAGATAGCAAGTGCTTGTGTTCCCTCAATCAAACCACTCCTATTCACTCTAGATTGCTCTCCTTGCAAAAGAAGAGACACAAGCTCATCAAAAACATACATATTGGGATGCCCTTTTGCAACCAAACGAATTGTAGTGGAAAAGCTTTGAAAAGATTCTAGTAATCCTTTTGACAATATAGACATGAGTGATGCATCCGGAATAATCTCATCTATGTTTGCCAATTGCTCTTTCAAGTGCTTTATGCATGTTACATATGCATCCACAAACTCATTTTCAGCCATATGTAGATCCTCAAGTTGCTTCTTCAAATATGCAACACATGCTTCATTATGCACGACATACAAAGAAGAAAGAGTTTCCCATGCCTGTGTTGATGTAAAACATTACTGAATGTGTGGAACCATATGATGCTTCACAAAAAGCGCAATCAATGCATGAGCTTGAGCATCTTTTCCATCCCATCTAAGCTGCTCCTGTGAAGGTGGAGAAGGAGTAACCACTGTACTTGAAGAAGAAGCTCCATCTATGACATTAGACTGTGAAGTAGAAGAACGTGTAGGTCTTTGATCTACATCTACCACTATGTTCTAAAGTTATTTTGCAACAAGAACATGCTTCATCATGTAAGACCACATTGGATAGTGGTATCATCAAGCTTATATTCATCTTGAAGCATGCCAAACAAGTCATCATTGCCTGCCATTTCACAAAAGAAAAAGAATGTGATAAAATCTTTACTTCGACAAAAACTGAGATGAATGCTGAAATTTCAGCTCACAATCCATCACTCTAATGGTAATTTTGACTACATGAATGGCTTCTAAATGGGGGTGAAACCATAATGCAACTATTGGAAATGTTTCTTGGTTGTCGAAATTCACTCTTCTATGCTGTGAAGTTGATTTGCACTCTTAAAAGTGCATGCATGCTGCGATGCGAAAAATTGAAACTTAAGAAAGAGTTGAACATGCTTTGATACCACTATTGGGTGTGTGTAGAAGTGCGAGAGGCACACGAGAAGCACACACAAGAAGCACAAATGCAGTAAGGCACACAGAGAAGATGGATGACAGGAATAGCTCTCTTTATTGACGATGTTCAAGCCAAAAGTAAGAGCTAAATAATATCCTTAAGTACAAACTAGCACCACATATGACTAGATCGCATATGTTGTAACATGGGGAAAAGACCCCTAGCTAGCACTAGAGTAAAAAGTGCCCATGTATAGGGAAAAGGTTCACATCAACGCTACGTGAGGAACACATGAGTGTAACAGAGAATACCTCATTCTTTTTTTTCATAGGATACACCTAAGTATGGCATGTTGCATCATCAATGAAGGTAAGAAAGTATACATGCTTGCCAAAAGTTGGATTATTGACTGGACCACATACATCACTATGAAAAAGTTGCAATTTTTATGTAGCATCTGTAGTATCATCTTTGCAAAAAGAAAAACAATAGAAAGAGAAATCAATGCATGATCTTAAGCATCCTTTTTGTCACATCTAAGTTTCTCTTGTGTAGGTGGAGAAGGCATACTCATTGTATTTGAAGAAGAAATTGAATTTATGACAATAGGCTACATAGTAGAAGAACTGATGGGTCACTTGTCAACATCTACCATTATGTTCCATAGTTGTTTAACATGCTTCATCATGTAAGACCACATTGGATATTTGGTCCCATTAAGGTTGTCCTTAGATTGAAGCATGCCAAACAAGTCATTGTTGCTTGCCATTGCACCAAAAATAAAACAAGAGTAAGATATGAGCTTCAACAAAAGCTCAAATGCATCTCACAATCTAGAACTCTATTATCAATTTTGGCTAGATGAATGGCTATTAAAGGGGGGCAAAGCTCTAGCATACCTTCTGGAAAATTTTTCCCAATCTTGGACCTTGTACTTCTATACTCCAAAATTGATTTACACTTTTAAAAGTGCATGCATACATGGATGTGAGAAACAATAGGTTGAGAAGGATTTGATATGCTACGATATCATTGTTGGGTGTGTAAGAGAGTGAAGAATCAGGAAAAGAAGTAGACACAAGAGGGAAGAAGGATATCAATGCATGAAGAAACACAATGGTTGTAAGAGCTCTCTATTGATAGATGACAAAAAATTATCGATTGCAGGAGAATGAGTGAAGTGAGAGTTATATAAGAATCCCTAAGTATAATGTACCACCTCATATGAGTATATCGTGTATGTGGTTACATGGGAAAAGAAAAACTCTAAACAAACCTAGAGTTAAAAGTAACTATGTATAGGGACTCTACCACCATCGATGGGTAGAAGTCCTTACCGTTTGGACATACATTAATTTGAGTATTTGGATCCAATCTTACTACCAATCTATGAAGATGAAAAAGAAATATCTTATTATCCTCTAGATGTAAATGGACAACAACAATTTATACATCATGGCCTACCTATATTAATGAATGACATTCGCAAGATGGTAGTCACTCTGACTTGATGTCCCATGAACACAACGCCACCAGTCTCAACAACTCCAAGCAATCACATAGTCACTACTATAGCACAAATGCAAACTTTACCATCAATAACAAGATCTAGAGTAGTACAAACAGATCCCATATTAGTGGCTCGGACTATAGGATTCTCCACACATATCACAAATGTTACATCTATACCCTTAACAACCATATGACAACCTATGCCTACTTTATCATTTGGGACAATGCCAATGTCAGATATGCCAAAGTATTGTTTCTAAGAACGGAATATCAACAAATGAGGACAAAGTAAGAGCCATAGGGAGTTGCTAAGGCCAAAGAATGTTAAAGAGGTACAAGACTTTATGGGCCATTGTGGATATTACTGCAGGTTTATCCACATGTATGCAATCATATCTAAACCTCTTTATGCCCTATTGAAGAATTTTGAGTGGAGTGAAGAACACAAAAATTCCTTCAATGAGTTGAAGAGACGTTTGTGCACACCACCAATACTGACCACTCCTGATTGGAATAAACCATTCCATGTCCATGTAGATGCATCAAATTATGCAATAGGATGCGTGCTAGCACAACCAACAGGTGAAGGAAATCTAGATTTGCCTATAGCATATGTTAGTAGACAACTAAACATAGCTGAACGAAACTATACAACAACTGAAAGAGAAGGCTTAGGTATGGTATACATTGCAAAGAAGCTTAGACACTATCTATCGGCTAACAAGTTCAAGTTTTTCATTGACCATCAAGCTTGATTATATTTGGTCAATAAACCTTGCCATACAGGACCCTTAGTAAAATGGTTCCTCTTACTAATGGAATACAACTTTGAAGTTGTTGTTAGGAAAGGTAGGGCCCACCTCAGGGTAGATCACCTTTTTCACATCACTTCAGGAGAGTTACCGCAATGAGTGTCTCATGACTGCCCGATGCTTATTTGTTCAATTTAGAAGTTGTTCCTAAATGGGCAAATAAGTTGGCACCTGTCCTCACCTTCGGACTTGGAAATAAGAATGTGAAGATGAACAAGTAAGAAATTGGAAAATCACAAAACTATCAAATATTGGCAAGAAGTATGTACAAATAAGATACAAAGGGTGTACTAGCTTGCTGTGTCAAGGATGATGAACATAACAGTTGGTTGCAACAAAGCCATGAAGAATTTCTAGGAAATTACTATTCTAAACAACGAACATTGCAGAATCTAAAATGTTTAGGAGTGTATTGGCCTAGCATGGATAAAGAAATACATGAGTGGATTAAGAATTGTGGAGTGTGCCAGGAGAGACCCCCAGTGGAGTATGCTACCCTTTATCACGTATTGTTAATTCCAGAATGGAGTGCTCCATTGGTAGAATTTATGAGATCCAGAAACACTACCCAGTGAAGCTAGTCTAGCAAGAAAATGAGCATGAAACAAGAGGCTCAAGACTATGCCTTAGAAGGAGACAACATATATTGAAGAGGCAAAGATGGCTACTTAAGACTGTGCATTCATGAATCAGACTATTTGAAAATCTTAGAAACTGCACATAGTGGTGTTGCATGTGGACACTTTGGGCCTGACCGAGTAATCATGACCATTCTATTCTCAGGACTGTGGTGGCCCACTCTTCATATGGATGCACATACCTATGTGAAAAGATGTGACACCAACATGCACAATATTCAATAAGAAAAGATGAGAAGCCTTTGAGACCAATGATGGGAGGATGTGCATTCTCAAAGTGGGGTATAGATTTTGTTGGTCCTATTAATCCCCTAGCTAGAAACTAGTTACACAATGAGCTCCACAAAGTGTAAATATTTTTCAATTTGGGTGTACGAAAATGCAAGGATCATGACATGCGGGTTGAGTTAAGTATCATAACACCCGACTTCTTGAGTATCGTAAAATTTGGTTAAGTATGAAAACAATTATCGAGTATCATTGACATTTGCAAGTATTGTGGATCAAAAATCACCGACAATTCATAGGTCTCATTGACACCTGACGAATATCATGCGCACTTCTAAAGTATCATGACATTTGCTAGGTATCAAGTGACTCATTGAGTATCACAACATTTGATGAATATCACACCACTTGAGTAAATATTGTAGGAGCTAAATATCACCAATGCTTTTCAAGTGTTGCATCATTCCAATTATCATCAATACTTGTTGAATATTGGAACATCCGATGAGTATTGTGATGTTTGAATACATTCTTAAGTAGTACCGATATTTGATGAATACTGTGACACGTGTCAAGTACCACAACATTTACTATGTATCACAACATTTCACAACTATCGTGGATTTTGAGCATCATCGACACTCTCCAAGTGTCACGCTATGTCTAATAAGTGTCGTGGACCAAGTATCACAATACTTTTCATGTATCATTTTCTCCAAGTATCATATATTTGAAGTGTCACCAATTTCATATCATCTATTCAAATGCAATTTTTTTTGAGACTTGAGGGGTTATAAAATACATTTTTAGGAGCATTGAGAGGATTTGAACTACATCGAGACTTGAAAAAGCCTTTTTATATTGTTCTGATCCCAAAGAGATGATGAATTTAAAATATCTTTTTGGTCAAATATCCATTTTTTGAGCACTATAACTCATCAAAAAACTTGTTTACATGCTCCCAATATTTCTTTAGAAAACATAATTTTAATATTAAGATATTGATTTTTGAAGCTGACCATTTGTATTGGGGTGGGGGCAAAAAAGGCCACCAAGAGACACTTAAAACTTGGTAACATCTAAACAATAAAGAAAAAGATGGAGCACCTCTAGGGAGGGGTGAGTTTTATTATCCACTCTATAGAGCATCATATAATACATAATATATCCATTCAAAGTCCCCTCATACCAAGGTACATCCTTCAAATTCTTTTAAAAACTATATACGAACTCGTGGCTTATTTTTTTGACAAGTGTACATCTTTATTGGTTGATTCATGAAAAAGGAGACTTCAAAGAGCAAAGTAACACCCCTCGAACAAGTGATGGCACAAGTGTGTGAGTGACAAGCACAGAAACATGCACACACATACACACACACGCGCACATACGGCAAGAACAAAGAGAGAGAGACTATGGGATCACTTCTGTTGAAAAAGAGTTCCCATACAAGTTCAAATCTACAACAAGCTAGCCTCAAAAATGAGCTCTCTAGCTCTATTTATAGTTTTTTACTAGCTTTTGTCCTGTTCAGACCTAGTGTCCAGCCTAATTAAAAATTAGGTTCCTAAGATATTTTGGAGGCTCAAACGGACTTTGAAAATTATGAAACTTGGTAGGCAAATACTTCTAAAGCTCTTCAAGCTCGAGGACTCCTCAGCTTGCACAAAATGGAGCTAGAAAAAGGTGAAATGGTATTTACAATGGTTTTTAGTGATGAGAATCACTTTTAAAATAATCTCAAGATTGAAGAAATTTGATTGGTTGCCTTAGTGCTAGATCTACATGTATGCCCGTACTTGCTTCTTCCAAGATGCCAACACTCTCTCCCCCCAGCGTCTGTAGTCTCTGACAGACCTTTGCTCCACAGGGTGATCAATGTAGTGCTGGACTATGTCGGTGGCTAACTCTTGTTCTCTGATCCTTAGTCCTTTGACAAGATATCTTTGAAGAGCATCCCAATTAACCGCACCTCGAATGTCAGATTGCGGTGTTGTATATAGCTCTGAATGCATAGTCTATTCGCATGCAAATAACTGTAGAAGATGGGTTGGTCGTGGCACGGACAGTTCAGAGTGAGATTCCCAAAACCCAATGTTAAACATATCGTCAAATGTTTGTTTATAACAAGCTGGGAGATATCTGATCCTCGCATGCCATGCATAAGCAACCTGAATACTAGGGGTGGTGCTCATATCATAGAGTAAGTCATAATTACCATTTATAAAGCCTGGGATCGAAGGATGGATGTTACATACATTGCGGAAAGTCTTTAGTACTATTTGCATCATGTTCAGGATCTTTAGCATCATCTGAGCAGTGACATCGGGCATGGGTTATAGTCGGGGCATCCAGTGTCTGATAGTAGCCATCATGTAGGCTACGGATGGTGTGCCTTTTGGTGGCGCAATGGATGGGTAGTTGAGCCATTGTTTGCAATTAGCATTATTATGAACTTTTATGGCAAAGGCTTTCCATGATCATCTTCGTTACACTGGCCCAAAGCATAGATTATACTTTAAGTGCATGGGGGCATTGTCCCACGTTCAGAGCATCTCTGGGTAAGTCTCAGGTAGCTTTTGCCGCCAGATAGGTTGGAAGATTTCCCCTTGTTTGGCTTCATCCGGGATGTCCTCTGGTTGAAATTGTGTAGCGAAGGAAGGGTGCTTATTGGTTTTGCATTTAATTTCAGCGTTGTAGTCTGCCAATAGAAAAAAGTAGGGCTTATATTGTAACTCTGAACTGGTTATCAATCGCCTAGGAGCCAAGTGCTTGAAATATTCTGATTGAAGTATTGCCTCCTCAATAGTTTTCATGGCCAGCATCTGAGTGGATATGCGCTCTTTGTGAGTTTGGCCCATCTGAGGTTTATAAGTGTCTTGGAAGGTCTCTTCAACTGGGATGATAACAGACTCTTCTTCTGCAGGTTGATCGGGTGGAGATGGTGGTCGTTCATATTGTAATAATTTCATCTTTAGCTCAGGTTGATCGGGTGAAGTAACGATGCTAGCCAACTCTCTAGGTTCTGTTGTTTGTGGTGCGGGCACTAGTTGTCTTTGTAGTTCTTTCACCTGGTCTACAAGTCTGTCAAAAGCTTCCAAGAGATTTGCATAATTTTCTAATATCTGCTCAATATTTGCTGAGGGAATAGCCTAAAACTTAGCAGGATCTATGCGTGCCCCTGGAGTGTTTTCAATGGCCGCTTCCAGATTGTCTTGATTTTGTTGTTGTAGCCGTCTATTCTCTTCTTGGGCAGCTGTTAGGTGTCAGCGAAGTAATGCCATGTTCCTCTGTAATCGAGCATTGCGAGCTAGTTGATCTCTGACTTGCTCTTCGGTCACCTTACCTGTCGCTGCATATTTGGCTTCAATCTCCGCGTAAGATTGTTGGAGGGTGGTAAATTCTTGTTTCAATGCAGTATTACGCAACTCCAAAGCATCGACACATGCTTGGAGGTGGGCAGACAGATTACATAATTCTTTGTTGTTCTCTTTCAATAATTGATATTCCTATTTCAGCTGCGTGGCCGCTTTGAATATGGTGTCTAATGCCTGACTAAATGAACTGGATGTAGAGGTAGTGGTGGAAGATGCAAGGGGTCGGGAAATGGGGAAGGGAAAGGTGGATGTTGTGCTTACAGTGGGTGTACTTGGTGATGTGAGTGAAGCAACAAGTGGTGATGTTGAGACGAAAGTGGTGGTGGGTGGTCCTATGGAGGGTGAAATGTCCATGGGATCGGATGTGATTGTGTGTGAAGTGTGAATCGTGAATACTGGGATGGTGGTTGCTGTGTCAATGGTGGGCGTCAACATGGGTAAGGTGGGGTGGGTAGTCATCAAGTTGTTGCATCATATTTACAAGGTTTGCCCAAAATTGGGGAAGGGTGGTTTGTATCGATTCTGAGGAGGTTGAGGGGGGCATAGTGGGTCGTGGGTGGGAAAGAGGGAATGTTGTAGTGAGGGAAAATGATGGTGTCAATGATTGGCTAGAGATAAGTGGATGTCCCACAGTTGGTAGTAGTAAGAAGGGTGACCTATTACGGTTTGATGAGTGGCGGGTGACCTATCTGAGGTTTAGAAAATTGACTAGAAATGGTGGAGGTAAGGGAAGGTAAGGATGGGGAAGGGTGGTGTGTGATATAGGTTCGCAAAAGGTGAATGCTGGTTGTGCGGGAATGCTCGTAGTGAGGGTTTCGGTGGGATGGATGGGTGGTGATGGCGGAGATAGTGTCTGTGTGTTTTCATCGGGGGCGCTCAGTGGGGCTGGTCATATGAACATCTTCTTCAGCTGTGGTTGGGAGTGAGGCGGAAACTTCAATGTGAATCATCTTACCCCTTTGCGGTCTTGTGTCCAGTCATCGTTGGTTGTATTGAATAGGAGGACGAAGTATCATAGTCCGCATTGCTTCCACAATCCCACAAGTGTCTACTAGAAGATTCAAAGATTCGACAAAGTGAGGGTCCACATTCTCTGCTTGTAGCATTTGGTCCACCATTGCTCTGTTTGCCTCCTCTGACAACTTATGCCTTTTTTGTACTCGTTTGATCGTCTCGTATAACCGTTTGATTTGGGCCCTGTATGCAAGGGATTCCTCTTCACTCTCCTCTGATTCATGCTCCTGTGCCTCCTCTTGTTCATGTGTGTCTTCAACGTGCATGTGTTGTGCTTCCTCCTCCCAATGTACTCATCGTTCTTCTCGATGTGGACGTCCTCTATGGGATGATGATCCGGGACCTTCAGTGTCTGAAAAGAACTCCCCATCGGATAGTTGCGTTGTTTGCAAGAAGGTCTCAAAATCAAAGGAGGTATCTTCCGCTAATGCACTCATGGAGGCAAACTCAACATCCATGGGTAACAGAGGGGCTGATGGAGTGGCTTGTGTAATGCCCTCTATTTGTGATCGGTGGAGACAAATAGTGAGTGGGGTCACCTGACCTTCTTCTCTAAGGAAGGCTTTTGTGGTGGACTCACGAGGAATTGGGACATGGGAAAGTGATCCGCACATGCGTTTAGCTGGTTGAACCCCTCGTTTTCGTCCTTGGAATAACTGCAGCTGTGAGTAAGTAAGTGCCTGTGCGATTGGCACATCATATGCTAGACATCTGTATATGATTTTGGTAATGGCACAACAACCATTCAAAGAAGGTTTCCTTACTCCTCGTTTGCCTGCTTCATATAATTGATCGAGAATCCACACTGGCATTTTAATAGGTAGACTCCTTGTCTCTGCTAGGTAAAGTTTGTACCAAATCTTCTTGTGAGGTTGCGTGAATCGGTCTTGAGCCGGGAAGGCAAAGTGCTGAAGGCACATGCGCAATGGGATAGCAATGTTTGGAGTGAGGGCACACATATGTTTCAACTTCTTTAGCTTACTATTCTTCATAGACTCTAGTATCAGAGAGTCTCGATCAGAGGGCACATGGGTGTCGTACATTTGGAGGGCTTCCTTAATTAGAGTTACGTTCAACTCGAACTTTTTCATTTCGTCGTGGTTTGATAGAGATGGCACCAGGAATGTGCTTGATTGATCACGATCTCCTGTAGCTTTGAGAGTTGCAATCAAATAGTAACATCTGAGGAAATCTGGCTTAGGCGAGGATGCACTAAAGTAGTCTTTCAAGCCCGCTTTCTACCAAATGTCTTGAAGAGGCGCTACGTTTTGTAGTGATTCAAATTCTCTTGAGAAAAACTGAAATGTCCACCAAACTGATCCGAATTCCAACTTAGACTCCCAGATGTGATCTGCATCACCCAAATCTCTTGGCATCATTGAACCAATGAGAGTGCCCTTTTACTCTTTCTGTTAAGCTGCTCAATGGATCCAAGATGGGAATTCGTCTCACATTCAAATACTCTTCAGGCCTAGCTGTCAGTGGGGCCTCCATGGGCATGGTCTCCCAATCCACTTGAAAACTAGTGCCTGCTTGGGAGCTCGTGCTTGCAACATCTGCCATGAGACTGCTTGTAGTTGTTGAGGCTTATCTGCTAGAAGAAGAGAGGCACATTAGTGTTGCATAGGAAACAGGATGTTATGGTGTTCCCTCTACAAAACTAACATGACATTCCAAGTGGTTAGGGGTTCAATGTGAAATGTTTGTGATGGGTGTGAATGTTGGTTAGTAGGTTAGAGTCATCCTAGATGCATACTTTTGGATGTGCAATGTGCTCAGAATGCACCTACATCAAAGTGGATGGATTTACAAAATTGGGTCAGGGGGTTTGATACGGGGCTTAAGTCTCCCAACTTTGATTGTGGAATTGTAGTTTTTAGTGATGATGACATGTAAAGATTTATGGACTGGATTGTGTTAGATTTGGGACCTTTTGGGTACCCATTTCCCTATATTCCTAAGTGTGACCGAAGATGTAATGGTGTGGAGTGTAAGTGTTTGCCCTGAGATTTTTACCACGGGTGCTTGTAAGTGTTGATTCATTCTTGGGAATGGAGGTGAAGCTATTTGAGCTTGTAAGCAGGTCTTGGGCACCCATATCTGTCTAGCATTGGGGATAGCCTTCATTGACCGCTTCGGGACCCAAATAGAAATGGTATGTCTAGAGTGTTGTCTAGGGGGTTCCTTCGTTGTAATTCTCAACGGTGTAGCTTGTTGGCATCCTTGAGAACCTGTCTCTAGAGCCATGGGTTTTCCACCCTTGCGTATCCAAATTTGCTTCATGTCACGAGGTACTTCATATTGCACAGGTGGGTGCTCACACTTCTTGATCATCGGCCTCCTCGATGTTGTGTGTTGCCCAACTTTCTTTCCTTGAATCCTCTTTGGAAAAGAAGGGAACTCCTCATTGACTTTTGTACCTTTGTAAAGAGTGACAATCTTCTACACCATAGCACATTGGACAAGAATAACATCGTTATCTTCATGTGGGTTCTTGGAGGGACCAGGATTTGGTGCCTTTTCTAGCGACCTGAGTGCTTGATTTTCTAATCCAATCATGAGGTGGTTTTGGCCTACCCAAGCCTACAGAAGTCCACTTCTTAGGTTGAGGTTGACTGCATGATCATAGATCTAGTCCTTGCCCAAGACAAGAGGTTCAGTAAGATCCTCATCTTTCACACACTAGCACCTTGACTGCCATTAGAACCTCTTGAATGTAGAGGGGAAGTTCCACCTCTCCCATGCAAGGGATTTCAACACCTCCCAACCCTATGAGATATGCCTCTATAGGATTGACCTTCAATTGCAATTCTTGGCAGTAAGAAAGTTGAACTGCACTAGTGGCTGCTCCTGAGTCAATTAAAGCTCTCACGGTCCTTGCACTCTCTCCTTGTCCTACTTCTAGGGTCACAAAAGGTCGTCGATCGACTATCCTATGGGAACGTTCACCTGAAGCCTCGCACATGGCCATGTGATAACCTAGAGCTTCTTGAGTGTCAGGCATGGGCTGATCTCTACCTTGTTTTCTTAATTTCATTCGCCGGATGCGTTCTAAAGCTTCTGCCTGTGCTTCTTCTTGAATTCACTTTTCCTCTTCTTTCCATTTCTTTGCAGTATTGAGTCGATTTAACATCTCCTCCATGAGGGGTTCCTGATATAATTTGACTCTGCATCCACTGATGTAACTTGGTAAGATGTCACCTTCTAGAGTGGCTAGTTGCACTGCTCCACTTGTGGAGATCCTATTGATAATCATTGGTCCATAGCCTCTCTTCTCTAATTTCCGTGCATGTTGCTTCAAGGTGTAGACTAGGACTAGGTCTCCTGCTTTCAAGCCCTTATCCTTCAAATGTGCATCGAAATATGCTTTTTGCCTCTTCTTGGCTGCATAAATTCTTATTGTAGCTCTCAATCATGTTTCACCTAAACGTTCAAGATCGAAGATTCTAGAGGAGAGCTCATGGCCTATCTAGTCATGCTTGTGTGCTACTTTCAATGTAGGTATCAAAAGCCCAATGGTAGCACTGCATTTTGGCCAAACACCATCTAAAAGGGTGTGGCTTGGAGTACTGTTTTATAGGAAACTCTCTATGCCCAAACAGCATGGTGTAGCTGTTTGTCCCAATCAGAGCATTTATTATTCACTAATTTGGTCAGCACATTACATAGAATCTTATTTGTGCTTTCGGCTTGCCATTAGCTTGTGGATGATAGGGCACAGACTTCTTGTGTATCACCGAACTCTTGAAGAAGATTTTCTATGACTTCATTTAAGAAGTGTGTGCCTCTATCACTTACTAGCTCTATTGGTAGCCCGTATCTGGTGAACACATTCTCGAATAAGAACTTAGATATCGTCTGGGCATCGTTCTTCGTTGTATCTTTTACTTCTACCCATTTGGTTAGATGGTCAGTGACCACAATAATGTATTCAGCATGGGAACCCTTAGTTGGGGGATTAATAGGATCGACAAAGTCTATTCCCCACTTAGAGGATGCATGTCCACCTATCATAGGTTTCAATGGCATCTCATCTTTACGTAGAGGGTATTGAGTTCGCTGACAAACATCACACCTTTTCACATAGGTATGTGCATCCATATGAAGTGTGGGCCACCAAAGACCTGCAAATAGTGTTGCCTTGATCATCCTATCTGGTCCAAAGTGTCCTCTTGCTACACCTTGGTGAGCAGTTTCCAAGATCTTGAGATATTCACTCTTGTGGACACATAATCTAAGATACCCATCTTTTTCTCTTCTGTATAGGTTATCTCCAATGAGAGTATAATCTAAAGCTTCATGTTCTAAGCTCCTTTGTCTAGCCAATGTCATATCTTGGGGAAAGGTTCTCGTCCTCAAAAAGGCTACTAAGGGTTCGCTCCAATCTGGCACTAAAGACACTCGATAAAGAGTGGCATGTTCCACTGGTGGTTTAGTGCGGTAGATTGGGCATTCCCTTCACATCCTATGGACATCTACTTCCATAGTTGGCCAGTGCACTCCGAGCCTCTTCAGTGTCTGTAGAGTTCTTTGCATTGAGTAGTGTTGCTCTAATGCACCCACATGTGCTAATTACAACCATTTTGCATACTCATCCTTTTCCACACAACAAGCTTATATTCCCTCATCCGTATACTTGTACATACTCCCTGCCATGATATGGTACTTCTGGGCTTTTACTACCTCCCTATCTTGAGCGTTTACTACTGGATCTTTAGGCCCATATGTTAGTACTGGCACTAAGTTCTTAGCCCATTGTGGTACAACCTCTAAATTAAACAAGTAAGCATCAGGAAGGTCATCTAATACTCCATGTGGGGCCTCTCCGGATGTGAGCTTCGAGGGATGATCTGCTCTCAAGTGAGTCTTTCCTCTTTACTTTATACACCCACTTATTACCTATTACCTTCATGTTATCCTTCTTGGGCACTAGAGTCCATGTTTGATTCTCGTCAAGTGCATCGATCTCTTCTTGCATTGCCTCTTTCCATTCGGTGTACCTGCTTGCATCTTCATAGCAATCGGGCTCATGATCTTCTACTACTTTGTTCATATATGCATAATGAGTTGCCATGTATGAATCATAAGTAAACCTTTGAGTTGGATACTTAACTCTAGAAGACTTCCTTTCTTCACCTTTTGGAGGAATAAACCTCCTTTGCCTTGGGAACTTGATCTCTTTCTTTGACATGGCTTCTTTCTCCATCATGTGTCCTTCATCATCTTCAACTTCATTACCTTCTTCATCCAACTCCACCAATGTTGCTTTGCCTTTGTTGATTGATTGTGCTTCATAGCTTGATGAAGATCTCCCCCTCCATGGTGAGTTCATGCTTGAACTATCTTCATTGATGGAACACCTTGGGCCGCTTAGCTCTAGGTCGATTTGTTCTTCATCATGTCCATGCTTTTCTTCTTCATAGTCCTGCATACAATCATACTTCTTATACCAAGGGAGTAGCTCATCAAATGCTACATCCCTTGATATCCTCAAGTCCTTTGTGTTTGGGTTGAAGCACCTGTAACCTTTATGATCATTTGAATATCCTAGAAACACACACTTTTCTGCCTTTGGTTGTAGCTTGTGCCTCAATTCACTTGGCACATGTACATAACAAGTACATCCAAATATCTTCAAGTGGGAAAGTTCAAGTTTCTTACCATAATAGGCTTGATATGGTGTCAAGCCATGGATCCCTGAGGTAGGAGCCCTATTCATAAGATACACGGCGGTATTTGCTGCATCACTCCAAAACATGTTAGGTACATTCATCTCATTAAGCATTGCTCTAGCGATCTCGGCAATGTATCTATTTTTTCTCTCTGCTACTCCATTTTGTTGGGGGGTGTACCTGCATGTTACTTGCCTCTTGATGCCTTGATCCATTAAAAAATCAGAAAACTCATTAGAGAAATATTCTCCCCCTCCATCGGACCTTAGCTTCTTGATATATGTACCTGTTTCCTTCTCTACCATTGCCTTGAATGCTTTGAAACATGTAAACACATGTGATTTGTTTTTGATGAAATAAACCCAAACCATCCTTGTGCAATCATCTATAAAAGTGACAAAGTACTTGTTACCTCCAATGGATTGCTCTTTGGTTGGCCCCCACACATCTGTATGTATCAACTCCAATGGACGTTGGCTTATGTAGCCACTCTTCTTGAATGGAAGTCTCGCTTGCTTCCCTAGTTGACAAGATTCACATAAATGCTTCATACCTTGTCCTTGGAAGTTGGGAAGACCTTCAACTAGCCTCTTGAATTGCATTTCCTTCATTCTTTGTATGTTGATGTGACCTATCCTCTTGTGCCACAAGTCCAACTCCGAAATCCTCTTGTTTCCATATGTGAAGTAGACATGTTGAGTGGAATGAGAATTTACCTCCAAAGTGAAGAGTCTCCCTTGCTTCTTTCCTCTTGCTATGACCTTGTAACCTTGCTTAGGGTTCTCCACAAAGCATCCACCTTTGTTGAACTTTACTTGATAGCCTCTTTCAACCATTTGCCCAACGGACACCAAGTTCTTTGTGATAGTAGGTACATGCAAGACATCCTTGAGACATCTTCCTTCCTCCTTGTCATCCAAAGCTACATCTGCAACATGGGAGATCTCATGGGCTGTATCATCACCTGTTTCTACATGTCCTTTACCTTTGGGAACATGTAGATTAGTAAACCAAGAAGCATTGCAACTCATATGGTTGCTACATCCACTATCAATATACCAAGTGTTATCTACTTTGCTTGAATTCCCATTCATGTGCATCATCAAGAGATTGTCATTTTCTGAACTTGTAGAAGCATAATTACCTTGGCCTTTGTATGAAGAACCTTGATTATAGCTCCTTTGGTTTCCTCCTTGGTAGCAATCTCTAGCATAGTCGCCAAACTTGCCACATATGTAACATCCTTCACCATCTTGATTCCTGTTTTGTTGATGTCGTCCTCCTCTTCCTCTTGTTCTTCCTCTCCCTCTTTGTGATGAGGTGCCTTGGTCATGTCCTTGATTGCTTGAGTGGCCTTGCCTTCCTCCAAACCTTCCTTTGCCCCTTCCTTGTCCTCGTCTTCCTTTGCCCCTTTGATTACTTGCATAGAAAACTTGTGCATCCTTGCTTTTAGTTGAACTTCCACCTATGTTCATTTCTTTGGTGACCATGAGAGCAACCAATTGCTCAAAATCGGGAAGATTATCCCTTACATATACTGAAGTGGTAAAGGGTTTCCACTTCTCATCATCTCTCAAACCATTGAGAGTATAAGCCACAAGATCGTCATCGTCTACGTGGCTTCCAATGGATCCCAATGCATCTGATAACTCCTTGACCTTAAGTATGTAGTCATTTATGCTACTCCCTGAGCTCTTCCTAAGGTTGTTGAGCTCATTCTTGAGTTGGATCTTCCTTGCTTTGGTGCTTGTTGAATAAAGCCTTTCAAGTGTCTCCCATACCTTCATGCTTGAATCCAAGTCTTGGATATGGCCGATCATGCTATTGCTAATGTGTTGGGAAAGGATAAAGATAACCCTCTTGTCTCTTTCATTCCATTCCCTAAAGGCCCTTCTCTGATCATTGGTTGGATTCTCATCCAACCTAGGTCTTGGTTCACTTCCACTAATCAACCCCCAAAGGCCCTTGCCCATAAGATAGTTGGAGACCCTAAATCTCCATGGTTGATAGTTCCCTTTGTCTAGCTTTTCAATTTGAGTGTTGAAGTCTCCCATATCTAGTCTTTGATACTTGACCTAGCCCTTGGATAATGCTCCAATGTGTGTAAAATGAAAATGAGGCTCTGAGGTTACCTCAATCCAAAGCTTTCCTTAGATGGACACCTTGTGCTCTTTGAAACTTTGAGTAGAATAGCTCCCCCTTGATGTGAGCTACCTCCAAGAAGCTTTTGTTGATGCAAATCTTCAACCACCAACTCCAAGAGGTCTTCGTGCTTGTATGTGATGCCTCGAAGATGCCCAAATGCTCTGATACCACTGATGGGGGAAGTATCTCAACCCCTAAGCAACGACGAAGCGTGAATGACCTCCACAGGTATCCTTCTTTGACCTCTGCACACCAAAAATGCTCTTACTCAGAGCATATGCAGAGAACTCCAGTGAGCTTTTGTAGACCTGTATTAGACACCAAGAGCTTTCCAAAAAACCAAATTTCACTTCAAATGGATGCCTACACAAGGAGAAACAATGTCTACAACATGAGCTAGTTGAATGCTCACAACTGCCAATCAAGCAGATACCTCACTTCACTCCAGCAAGCTTTTCTCAGAGATTATACAGAGAATGAATATCAAACTTTGGTCAACTTTAGAGGACTCTAATAGCTACCCAATGACACCAAAATCATAGCAAATGGATACATAGAGAAGGAGAAGCAGCCCTTACAACAGAGAGCAAAATATTTCAAACAGAGCCTACACACTAAGAGAGATATCAATCACACAACTTCACTAAAATGAATGTTGCTCCCAGATTACTCAGAGAATGATCCAGAGAATTTGTGAGCATAAAATAGACTCTAATAGCTATCCAATGAGACAAGAATTACATCAAATGGATACAATATGAGGGAGAACCAATGCTAACAACTCAGGGGTAGAGAGTTGCAACACTGCCTGCGCACACACATAGATATGCCTACTAAAAGAAAACAAACAAGCAAGCAAGGGGCTAGCTTAAGCAAGGGGCTTGCTTATCACAACTCCAGCACTTAGTGCTCACTTTACATGAGCTAAAACTCCAAGAAGATGGCCCAAAAGAAGTCGGGATACATGCTCCTTTTATAGTGAGAAGTGTGCCCCTAAAATCTAGGAACTACCTTTCCAAATCAGCCTCCTAACTTGTGATGGAGAGTGTTAATCTCCAAAAGAATAAATTGACCTTGAATTTAGATCACCTCTATATCAAGATCAACTTTAGACTCCACCTAATTTAGAGAATCTTCACCAAATTATCAGAAAATTGATTATTCTGAAAAATTCAGTTTCTTCAGAAAAGTCTGCTGCAGATTAGTCACTCATTGACTAATCAATCCTGTAAAGTTTTTGATAAAACTTTGCACAACACTTTGCCTTAAGGTTGCGCAACTTTGCCAAGTCAAATCTCTCAAAAAGATTAAGTACACACTGAGAAATGTGTAAAACACTTTACCTATGTCTGAAAGTGCTTCTCTGCAATGGCGACTTTGACACCTGCAACTTCTTAGCACTGGTTCTCCCAAAGTAAATCCCGTTTGATCAAGATCTTTTAGCCATAGATGGCTTACCTTCCAACTTAGATTTTAAGCCCTCATTTGTGTAAAACTTTACACTGTGGACTGAGCACTGACCATTTCTTTGAAGATGAAATGTGCGCCAGATTTTTCGACTCTCAGAACATTTTCACATATGAATGTTCCTAAACAAAATTCTCACAGCCTGATTACAATTAACCTCTCAAATTCTAGCCATAGATAGATTAACTATGGACTTAGATATGTGCAAAAGGATTCCTCAAAAGATTAAACACAGAAGGAGCAGACAGCTAAACATCGGGCGCAAGTTTCTCGATTTTTCAGAAAAATTTACATACAAGTGAGGATGGATGATTCACTCACTTCCAATGTGTCTAATGACACTAATTTCTCTCTCCCTATTCTCTAATCTTGTTCTACTCTATATGCCCGACATTTTCCAACATATTTATATATGAATATATACAAGTGTATGACTTAAACAAAGGTATAAGTCAGCTAATGTACATATGTGTACATATCTTTGGGTTTTCTGAAAATGTCCTTCCTTCAACCATCTGACTTTGTTTTCTTCTTGACTCCTTGACTTCATTTCTCCATAATCCTTCAATTGATGATTGTCATGCACCAACAGCTCCCCCTCAATCATTAATTGAGGTTCTTCTCTATCTTCTTTACTCCAGCCATATCCTTGAATCTTTGTAGTTTTGGTCCATCTAGACTTTTTGTCATCATATCTGCAACTTGATCTTTTGTGGGAGTGTGTATGACTTCAATCTCCTTCTCAATGACCTTCTCTCTCAGAAAATGATACTGTATTTCAATATGCTTAGTTCTAGCATGAAATACAGGATTAGCTGCCAAGTATAATGAACTCATATTGTCTCCACAAATAATAGGAGTACTCTGAATCACATCAAAAACTTTCAAAAGTGTCTTTAGCCATATTACCTCTTTTGCAGCTTCCACCATACCTTTATATTCTGCTTCTGTAGATGACAAAGCAACTGTATGTTGCTTCTTGGAACACCATGAAATCAATTTGTCTCCTACATAGCACAAATATCCATGTGTTGATCTTCTATCATCCACATTACCTGCCCAATCTGCATCACTATATATCTTGATTCTTGTATCTGAAGTAAACCCATAGTACAATCCTTCTCTGAGTGTACCCTTGATGTACCTAAGTACTCTTTGTCCTGCAATCCAATGTTCCTTTCTAGGACAATGCATGAATTGTGAAAGCACACCAACTGCATATGACAAGTCAGGCCTTGTCAATGTAGCATAAATCAAGCTACCAACCAAACTTTGATAGAGTTTCATATCTCTGAACTCTTCTCCTCCAAACCTAGACAATTTATGGTTCACTTCCAAAGGTGTAGGTGCAACCCTGCAATCTTCCATATTAAATTTGGTTAGTAAATTTTTAAGATACCTTTCTTGGGTCACATATACTCCATGTTGAGTATAAGAGATCTCCATTCCCAAGAAGAATGATAGGTTCCCCAAATCACTGATTTTGAACTCTTTCTCCATCTGCTTCTTGATCATTTGTATCCCCTTATCATCTGTTCCTGTAAGTATTATGTCATCAACATAAATACACACATAAATGAATCCATTTTCACTTGCTTTGACTAGCAAGCTACTATCTGCCTTTGATGCTTGAAATCCAAGATCATTCAAGAATTTTACAAGCCTATAATTCCAAGCCCTTGGGGCTTGCTTCAACCCATACAAAGCTCTCTTGAGCTTACATACATAATTTGGACTCACTTGATCTTTGAACCCATCTGGTTGCTCCATGTAGACTTCATCTGAAATGTAACCATTCAAGAAAGCATTTTTAACATCTAATTGAGACAACTTCCAACCTTTACAAGCAGCAATTGCAATGAGTGTCCTGATGGTTGTCATCTTTGCCACAGGACTATAAGTCTCATCATAGTCCACTCCATATGTCTGTGCATACCCTTTCACAACAAGTCTAGCTTTGTACCTAGACACACTTCCATCTGCAAATCTCTTTGTTTTGTAAACCCACTTACATCCAATGATCTTCTGACTATTAGGTTTAGGAACCAAATCCCATGTTTGATTCTCTATCAATGCATCATACTCCTCTTGCATAGCATCTTCCCAATTCTTCTTCCCTTTGGCTTCTTCATATGTAGAAGGGTCTTCATCTGCTTTTACCAAATAAGCATAATCTTTAGTAGTTAAGAATGAAGTGTCATAGCTATACCTTGTAGGTTGCCATTTGTGCCTAGATGATCTTCTAACTTCTGCACTTCTTGAGGTCTCTGGTTCATCACTTTCTGGATCAAACCTTGGCCTCTCTTCAACTTCAATCTGCACTTCATTACTCTCACTTTCATCAAGTAATTGAATCTTTGCTTTACCTTTCCTTTGTTCCACTACTTCTTCATCATCTGCATGTACATTATATTTACCTGCATACCAAGTACCTTGCTCATCAAATGTAACATCCTTGGATACAATAAATTGCTTTGTGGATGGACTCCACAACCTGTATCCCATTTGCTTATCATCATAACCAATGAATACATACTTCTCTGCCTTAGGCTCCAACTTATGCCTCAATTGAGATGGCACATATGCATATGCCAAGCATCCAAATATTCTGCAATGATCCAAGGTAGGTTTCTTACCCCACCAAGCTTCATATGGTGTCATACCCTGCAAAGCTTTACAAGGCAATCTATTAACCAAATATGTAGCTGTATTAACAGCCTCAGCCCACAAATAATTTGGGCAATTCTTCTCTTTCATCATGGACCTTGCAAACTCAACAAGAGTCCTATTTCTTCTTTCTGCTACCCCATTTTGTTGAGGAGAGTACCTGCAAGTAACTTCTCTCTTTATACCTGCATTCCACAAATAATCATTGAACTCATTTGAAAAATACTCTCCCCCTCCATCTGACCTTAGTCTCTTCAATTTTTGACCTGTAATCCTTTCTGCATATGCATGGTAGTGTTTAAATGTATTAAACACTTCTGACTTTTCCTTAATCACATAAATTGTGATCCACCTAGTAGCATCATCAACATATATGACATAATATCTTGAACCATTTATACTAAAGTCCTTTGAAGGACCCCACACATCTGTATGCACCAATTCAAGTCTTTCTGAATACATAAACCCATGCTTGGAGTAGGATTGCTTATGAGCCTTACCTAATTGACATGCCTCACATCTGTATGTCATGTGTTGACCTGCAATGTTAGGCATTCCAAGCACTGAATCATTGTTAATCATTTCTTTGATACCTCTTTCATTAAAGTGTCCAAGTCTTTTGTGCCAAAGATCCAATTCTGACACCTTCTGCTCTCCATATGTGAACATAGCATGTCCAACATTTCCTTGTACCTTCAATGTGAAAAGCCTTCCTTCTTTCTTTCCTGCAATAACTTGTTTATACCCTTGACTAGGGTCTTCCACATAAACTCCATCATTTGTGAACCTTACCTCATATCCTTTTTCCACAATTTGACCTACACTGATCAAATTCTTTGGAATTGTGGGAACATAAAGTACCTTACTCAGAAGAGTGCTCCCATCCTTAGCTTTGACTGAACCAATTGACTTTACCTTATGCTTTGTATTATCACCTGTCTGCACTGTATGATTAATTGCATTGTGATCTAGGTCAGTCATCAAAGCAATATTTCCACTCAAATGATTACTACATCCTGAATCAATATAAAACACTCTCATGTCCTCATGTGAAGTTTCACATGTATTCATAATGAGAGTCGAGTCCTCCTTTTGATCTGATGCATAGTTGTAGTAGGTGTTATTATAGGATTGACTTTGGAAGTTTCTTCCACCACCTCTTCCAAAAGAATTCCTACCACCTCTACCTCTGAAATTTCCTCTCTGAAATCTTTCACCTCTTGCTCTTTGATTAAAGTTCTGATAATTACCATTGTTTTGATTATTATGCCAACAATCATGAGATAGATGATTGGTCTTACCACATATCCAACAAGCTCTTGCATTCTCTTTGTTGTTTCTGCCTCTTCCTCTACTTCTGCCATTTCCTCTTCCTCTTATGAAGTTTGCTTGGTTTGATGTACCTTCTTCTTCACCTGATTGTTGCTTCCCTTTGTTGGCTTTCTTCTTGTCTTTAGAATACATTGCATGACCTGCACTCTTATCAACATCTCCTTTGATATCATTCTCAAAAGTTAGCATATGACCTAACAATTGATTCAAATCAGGAGTAAATTGATCTAATGAAAGTTCTGTAGATAAAATGAAAGGCTTCCACTTCTCATCTCCTCTTAGCCCTGTAAGTATTTGTCTTACCAATTTGTCTTCTTCAATATCTTCATCAACTGCACCTAAAGAATCTGCAATGTCCTTCATCTTTGTCACATAATCAGAGATTGATTGTGAGGCCTTCTTCTTGAAGGTAGTAAATTCTGCCCATAGTGAAGCCTTCCTTGATTTGGTTGTATTTTGGAAATGCTCTTCCAAAGCATTCCAAATGTCACATGCACTTTCAAGTCCTCTAATGTGAGGAAGCAAATAGTCATTGACTGCCATGTAGATGATGCTTCTTGCTTGAGCATCCTTCTTCATCCAATTCTTCAAATCTGCAAGCTCCTCCCTAGTTGGAACACTAGGATCTCTGAATTTTGGCTTTTCTTCATCTCCTGTGATGTATCCTATCAGATCTTTGCTCATAAGGTGAGCTTCCATCCTCATAGACCATGCAGGATAGTTCTCTCTATCCAACTTTTCAATTTGGAGACTATCTCCCATCTTTACTTCACCTGTAGCTTCAAATCTTTAACCTTTACAGATAATAAATGTACCTTTACTTCGAATGTTGCTCCTTCTGATCCTTTTGATGCTCTTTGTATATCTTCCTTCAATCTTTCTTCAACCTTTACCCTTCTGCACCTTCAAAATGTAAAGATTTGTACTTCTGCAATAGTCGGAGTCTTCTTCACTTCAATTTTGACACAACCTGCTCTGATACCACTGATGGAGAGTGTTAATCTCCAAAAGAATAAATTGACCTTGAATTTAGATCACCTCTATATCAAGATCAACTTTAGACTCCACCTAATTTAGAGAATCTTCACCAAATTATCAGAAAATTGATTATTCTGAAAAATTCAGTTTCTTCAGAAAAGTCTGATGCAGATTAGTCACTCATTGACTAATCAATCCTGTAAAGTTTTTGATAAAACTTTGCACAACACTTCGCCTTAAGGTTGCGCAACTTTGCCAAGTCAAATCTCTCAAAAAGATTAAGTACACACTGAGAAATGTGTAAAACACTTTACCTATGTCAGAAAGTGCTTCTCTGCAATGGCGACTTTGACACCTGCAACTTCTTAGCACTGGTTCTCCCAAAGTAAATCCCGTTTGATCAAGATCTTTTAGCCATAGATGGCTTACCTTCCAACTTAGATTTTAAGCCCTCATTTGTGTAAAACTTTACACTGTGGACTGAGCACTGACCATTTCTTTGAAGATGAAATGTGCGCCAGATTTTCCGACTCTCAGAACATTTTCACATATGAATGTTCCTAAACAAAATTCTCACAGCCTGATTACAATTAACCTCTCAAATTCTAGCCATAGATAGATTAACTATGGACTTAGATATGTGCAAAAGGATTCCTCAAAAGATTAAACACAGAAGGAGCAGACAGCTAAACATCGGGCGCAAGTTTCTCGATTTTTCAGAAAAATTTACATACAAGTGAGGATGGATGATTCACTCACTTCCAATGTGTCTAATGACACTAATTTCTCTCTCCTTCTCTAATCTTGTTCTGCTCTATATGCCCGACATTTTCCAACATATTTATATATGAATATATACAAGTGTATGACTTAAACAAAGGTATAAGTCAGCTAATGTACATATGTGTACATATCTTTGGGTTTTCTGAAAATGTCCTTCCTTCAACCATCTGACTTTGTTTTCTTCTTGACTCCTTGACTTCATTTCTCCATAATCCTTCAATTGATGATTGTCATGCACCAACAACTTGGAGGAATTAGTTGAGATGACTTGGGGAGTGGTTGAGTGACTTTTCTTGATGGAATCTCGTGGCTTTTGGCTTCCTTTGATTGCTCCACATGTCCATAAAAGATTCCCCACGAATTTGTAGCTTGAAGCTTGACTTTTAACAGGTACGAATGCGTAACAGAAAAGCTGACATTGGAGAAGTATATGATAATCGAGAGAAAACCAAGAAAATAATAGTTGCCATAGAAGGAGAAGAAGAAAAATGTACATACATAAGGCATGATTTGACGACAGAAGAAGAAGAAGAGTTAGTTGCCCTATTGCGCGAATATAGAGATGTGTTTGCTTGGAGTTACAAAGATTTGAAAGGAGTAGACCCAAAATATATGTTCTCATAGAATCCCTATGACTCCAGATGCAAAACCTACATAGCCAACATACGAAATACATCACTACTTTCAGCCATGGCCACTGATTAAAATACTCTGAGGTACATCCTTCAAATTATTTTAAAAACTATATACGAACTTGTGGCTTATTTTTTTGACAAGTGTACATCTTTATTGGTTGATTCATGAAAAAGGAGACTTCAAAGAGCAAAGTAACACCCCTCGAACAAGTGATGGCACAAGTGTGTGAGTGAGAAGCACACAAACATGCACACACATACACACACACACACGCACACACGGCAAGAATAAAGAGAGAGAGACTATGGGATCACTTCTATTGCAAAAGAGTTCTCATACAAGTTCAAATCTACAACAAGCTAGCCTCAAAAATGAGCTCTCTAGCTCTATTTATAGTTTTTGACTAGATTTTGTCATGTTCAGACCTAGTGTCCGGCCTAATTAAAAATTAGGTTCCTAAGATATTTTGGAGGCTCAAACGGACTCTGAAAATTATGAAACTTGGTAGGCAAATACTTCTAAAGCTCTTCAAGCTCGCAGACTCCTCAACTTGCAGAAAATGGAGCTAAAAAAGGTGAAATGGTATTTACAATGTTTTTTAGTGATGAGAATCACTATAAAAATAATCTCAAGATTGAAAAAATTTGATTGGTTGCCTCAGTGCTAGATCTACATGTATGCCCGTACTTGCTTCGTCCAAGATGCCAACACTCTCTCCCCCCAGCGTCTGTAGTCTCTGACAAACCTTTGCTCCACAGGGTGATCAATGTAGTGCTAGACTATGTCGGTGGCTAACTCTTGTTCTCTGATCCTTAGTCCTTTGACAAGATCTCTTTAAAGAGCATCCCAATTAACCGCACCTGGAATGTCAGATTGTGGTGTTGTATATAGCTCTGAATGCATAGTCTGTTCGCATGCAAATAGCTGTAGAAGATGGGTTTGTCGTGGCACGGACAAATCAGAGTGAGATTCCCAAAACCCAATGTTAAACTTATCGTCAAATTTTTGTTTATAACAAGCTAGGAGATATCTGATCCTCGCATGCCATGCATAAGCAACTTGAATACTAGGGGTGGTGCTCATATCATAGAGTAAGTCATAATTACCATTTATAAAGCCTAGGATCGAAGGATGGATGTTACGTACATTGCGGAAAGTCTTTAGTACTGTTTGCATCATGTTCAGGATCTTTAGCATCATCTGAGCAGTGACATCGGGCATGGGTTATAGTCAGGGCATCCAGTGTCTGATAGTAGCCATCGTGTAGGCTACGGATGGTGTGCCTTTTGGTGGCGCAATGGATGGGTAGTTGAGCCATTGTTTGCAATTAGCATTATTCTGAACTTTTATGGAAAAGGCTTTCCATGATCATCTTCATTACACTGGCCCAAAGCATAGATTATACTTTAAGTGCATGGGGGCATGGTCCCACGTTCAGAGCATCTCTGGGTAAGTCTCGTGTAGCTTTTGCCGCCAGATAGGTTGGAAGATTTCCCCTTGTTTGGCTTCATCCGGGATGTCCTCTGGTTGAAATTGTGTAGCAAAGGAAGGATGCTTATTGGTTTTGCGTTTAATTTCAGCGTTGTAGTCTGCCAATAGAAAAAAGTAGGGCTTATATTGTAACTCTGAACTGGTTATCAATCGCCTAGGAGCCAAGTGCTTGAAATATTCTGATTGAAGTATTGCCTCCTCAATAGTTTTCATGGCCAACATCTGAGTGGATATGCGCTCTTTGTGAGTTGGGCCCATCTCTTCTACTTCTTTCATCCATGCAGGAGGGGGTTCCTCGTATGTGTCTTGTCCTTCGTTAGTGACCCTGCCGTCGGGAAGAGGTTGAGGTTCATAAGTGTCTTGGAAGGTCTCCTCAATTGGGATGATAACTGCCTCTTCTTCTGCACGTTGATCGGGTGGTCGTTCATATTGTAATAATTTCATCTTTAGCTTGGGTTGATCAGGTGAAGTGGCGATGCTAGCCAACTCTCTAGGTTCTTTGTAGTTCTTTGTAGTTCTTTCACCTGGTCTACAAGTCTGTCAAAAGCTTCCAAGAGGTTTGCATAATTTTCTAATATCTGCTCGATATTTGCTGAGGGAATAGCCTAAAACTTAGCAGGATCTATGGGTGCCCCTAGAGTTTTTTCAATGGCCGCTTCCAGATTGTCCTGATTTTGTTGTTGTAGCCGTCTATTCTCTTCTTGGGCAGCTGTTTGGTGTCAGCGAAGTAATGCCATGTTCCTCTGTAATCGAGCATTGCGAGCTAGTTGATCTCTGACTTGCTCTTCGGTCACCTTACCTGTCGCTGCATATTTGGCTTCAATCTCAGCGTAAGATTGTTGGAGGGTGGTAAATTCTTGTTTCAATGCAGTATTACGCAACTCCAAAGCATCGACACATGCTTGGAGGTGGGCAGACAGATTACATAATTCTTTGTTGTTCTCTTTCAATAATTGATATTCCTATTTCAGCTGCATGGCCGCTTTGAATATGGTGTCTAATGCATGACTAAATGAAGTGGATGTAGAGGTAGTGGTGGAAGATGCAAGGGGTCGGGAAATGGGGAAGGGAAAGGTGGATGTTGTGCTTATAGTGGGTGTACTTGGTGATGTGAGTGAAGTAACAAGTGGTGATGTTGAGACGAAAGTGGTGGTGGGTGGTCTTGTGGAGGGTGAAATGTCCATGGGATCGGATGTGATTGTGTGTGAAGTGTGAATCGTGAATACTGGGATGGTGGTTGGTGTGTCAATGGTGGGCGTCAACATGGGTGAGGTGGGGTGGGAAAGGGAATTTTTGTTATAGGCATCAAGTTGTTGCATCATATTTACAAGGTTTGCCCAAAATTGGGGAAGGGTGGTTTGTATCGGTTGTGAGGAGGTTGAGGGGGGCATAGTGGGTCGTGGGTGGGAAAGAGGGAATGTTGTAGTGAGGGAAAATGATGGTGTCAATGATTGGCTAGAGATAAGTGGATGTCCCACAACTGGTAGTAGTAAGAAGGTGACCTATTATGGTTTGATGAGTGGCGGGGTGACCTATCTGAGGTTTGGAAAATTGACTAGAAATGGTGGAGGTAAGGGAAGGTAAGGATGGGGAAAGGGTGGTGTGTGATATAGGTTTGCAAAAGGTGAATGCTGGTTGTGCGGGAATGCTCGTAGTGAGGGTTTCGGTGGGATGGATGGGTGGTGATGGTGGAGATAGTGTCTGTGTGTTTTCATCGGGGGCGCTCAGTGGAGCTGGTCATATGAACGTCTTCTTGAGCTGTGGTTGGGAGTGAGGCGGAAACTTCAATGTGAATCATCTTACCCCTTCGCGGTCTTGTGTCCAGTCATCGTTGGTTGTATTGAATAGGAGGACGATGTATCATAGTCCACATTGCTTCCACAATCCCACAAGTGTCTGCTAGAAGATTCAAAGATTCGACAAAGTGAGGGTCCACATTCTCTGCTTGTAGCATTTGGTCCACCATTTCTCTGTTTGCCTCCTCTGACAACTTATGCCTTTTTTGTACTCGTTTGATCGTCTCATAATAACCGTTTGATTTGGGCCCTGTATGCAGGGGATTCCTCTTCACTCTCCTCTGATTCATGCTCATGTGCCTCCTTGTTCATGTGTGTCTTCAACGTGCGTGTGTTGTGCTTCCTCCTCCCAATGTACTCATCGTTCTTCTCGATGTGGACGTCCTCTATGGGATGATGATCCGGGACCTTCAGTGTCTGAAAAGAACTCCCCATTGGATAGTTGCGTTGTTTGCAAGAAGGTCTCAAAATCAAAGGAGGTATCTTCCGCTAATGCACTCATGGAGGCAAACTCAACATCCATGGGTAACAGAGGGGCTGACGGAGTGGCTTGTGTAATGCCCTCTATTTGTGATCGTTGGAGGCAGATAGTGAATGGGGTCACCTGACCTTCTTCTCTAAGGGAGGCTTCTGTGGTGGACTCACGAGGAATTGGGTGGGACATGGGAAAGTGATCCGCACATGCGTTTAGCTGGTTGAACCCCTGGTTTTCGTCCTTGGAATAACTACAGCTGTGAGTAAGTAAGTGCCTGTGCGATTTGCACATCATATGCTAGACATCTGTATATGATTTTGGTAATGGCACAACAACCATTCAAAGAAGGTTTCCTTACTCCTCGTTTGCCTGCTTCATATAATTGATCGAGAATCCACACTAGCATTTTAATAGGTAGACTCCCTGTCTCTGCTAGGTAAAGTTTGTACCAAATCTTCTTGTGAGGTTGCGTGAATCGGTCTTGACCCGGGAAGGCAAAGTGCTGAAGGCACATGCGCAATGGGATGGCAATGTTTGGAGTGAGGGCACACATATGTTTCAACTTCTTTAGCTTACTATTCTTCATAGACGCTTGTATCAGAGAGTCTCGATCATAGGGCACATGGGTGTCATACATTTGGAGGGCTTCCTTAATTAGAGTTACATTCAACTCAAACTTTTTCATTTCGTCGTGGTTTGATAGAGATGGCACTAGGAATGTGCTTGACTGATCACGATCTCCTGTAGCTTTGAGAGTTGCAATCAAATAGTAACATCTGAGGAAATCTGGCTTAGGCGAGGATGCACTAAAGTAGTCTTTCAAACCCGCTTTCTACCAAATGTCTTGAAGAGGCGCTGCATTTTGTAGTGATTCAAATTCTCTTGAGAAAAACTGAAATGTCCACCAAACTGATCCGAATTCCAACTTAGACTCCCAGATGTGATCTGCATCACCCAAATCTCCTGGCATCATTGAACCAATGAGAGTGCCCTTTTACTCTTTCTGTTAAGCTGCTCAATGGATCCAAGATGGGAATTCATCTCACATCAGATATTCTTCAGGCCTAGTTGTCAGTGGGGCCTCCATGGGCATGGTCTCCCAATCCACTTGAGAACTAGTGCCTGCCTGGGAGCTCGTGCTTGCAACATCTGCCATGAGACTGCTTGTAGTTGTTGAGGCTTATCTGCTAGAAGAAGAGAGGCACATTAGTGTTGCATAGGAAACAAGATGTTATGGTGTTCCCTCTACAATACTAACATGACATTCCAAGTGGTTAGGGGTGAAATGTTTGTGATGGGTGTGAATGTTGGTTAGTAGGTTAGAGTCATCCTAGATGCATACTTTTGGATGTGCAATGTGCTCATAATGCACCTACATCAAAGTGGATGGATTTACAAAATTGGGTCAGGGGGTTTGATACGGGGCTTAAGTCTCCCAACTTTGATTGTGGAATCGTAGTTTTTAGTGATGATGGCATGTAAAGGTTTATGGACTGGATTGTGTTAGATTTGGGACCTTTTGGGTACCCATTTCCCTATATTCCTAGGTGTGACCGAAGATGTAATGGTGTGGAGTGTAAGTGTTTGCCCTGAGATTTTTACAACGGGTGCTTGTGAGTGTTGATTCATTCTTGGGAATGGAGGTGAAGCTATTTGAGCTTGTAAGCAGGTCTTGGGCACCCATATCTGTCTAGCATTGGGGATAGCCTTCATTGACCGCTTCGGGACCCAAATAGAAATGGTATGTCTAGAGTGTTGTCTAGGGGGTTCCTTCGTTGTAATTCTCGGCGGTGTAGCTTGTTGGCATCCTTGAGAACCTGTCTCTAGAGCCATGGGTTTTCCACCCTTGCGTATCCAAATTTGCTTCATGTCACGAGGTACTTCATATTGCACAGGTGGGTACTCACACTTCTTGATCATCGGCCTCCTCGGTGTTGTGTGTTGCCCAATTTTCTTTCCTTGAATCCTCTTTGGAAAAGAAGGGAATTGCTCATTGACTTCTATATTTTCGTAAAGAGTGACAATCTTCTGCACCATAGCACGTTGGACAAGAATAACATCGTTATCTTCATGTGGGTTCTTGGAGGGACCAGGATTTGGTGCCTTTTCTAGCGACCTAAGTGCTTGATTTTCTAATTCAATCATGAGGTGGTTTTTGCCTACCCAAGCCTGCAGAAGTCCACTTCTTAGGTTGAGGTTTACTGCATGATCATAGATTCAGTCTTGGCCCAAGACAAGAGGTTCAGTAAGATCCTCATCTTTCACACACTAGCACCTTGACTGCCATTAGAACCTCTTGAATGTAGAGGGTAAGTTCCACCTCTTCCATGCAAGGGATTTCAACACCTCCGAACCCTATGAGATATGCCTCTATAGGATTGACCTTCAATTGCAATTCTTGGCAGTAAGAAAGTCGAACTGCACTAGTGGCTGCTCTTGAGTCAATTAAAGCTCTCACGGTCCTTGCACTCTCTCCTTGTCCTACTTCTAGGGTCACAAAAGGTCGTCGATCGACTATCCTATGGGAACGTTCACCTGAAGCCTCGCACATGGCCATGTGATAGCCTAGAGCTTCTTGAGTGTTAGGCATGGGCTGATCTCTACCTTGTTTTCTCAATTTCATTCGCCGGATGCGTTCTAAAGCTTCTGCCTGTGCTTCTTCTTGAATTCACTTTTCCTCTTCTTTCCATTTCTTTGTAGTATTGAGTCGATTTAACATCTCCTCCGTGAGGGGTTCCTAATATAATTTGACTCTGCATCCACTGATGTAACTTGGTAAGATGTCACCTTCTAGAGTGGCTAGTTGCACTGCTCCACTTGTGGAGATCCTATTGATAATCATTGGTCCATAGCCTCTCTTCTCTAATTTCCGTGCATGTTGCTTCAAGGTGTAGACTAGGACTATGTCTCCTACTTTCAAGCCCTTATCCTTCAAATGTGTATCGAAATATGCTTTTTGCCTCTTCTTGGCTGCATAAATTCTTATTGTAGCTCTCAATCATGTTTCACCTAAACGTTCAAGATCGAAGATTCTAGAGGAGAGCTCATGGCCTATCTAGCCATGCTCGTGTGCTACTTTCAATGTAGGTATAAAAAAGCCCAATGGTAGCACTGCATTTTGGCCAAACACCATCTAAAAGGGTGTGGCTTGGAGTACTGTTTTATAGGCAACTCTCTATGCCCAAACAACATGGTGTAGCTGTTTGTCCCAATCAGAGCGTTTATTATTCACTAATTTGGTCAACACATGACATAGAATCTTATTTGTGCTTTCGGCTTGCCATTAGCTTGTGGAAGATAGGGCACAGACTTCTTGTGTATCACCGAACTCTTGAAGAAGATTTTCTATGACTTCATTTAAGAAGTGTGTGCCTCTATCACTTACTAGCTCTATTGGCAGCCCGTATCTGGTGAACACATTCTCGAATAAGAACTTAGATGTCGTTTGGGCATCGTTCTTCGTTGTAGCTTTTACTTCTACCCATTTGGTTAGATGGTCAGAGGCCACAATAATGTATTCAGCATGGGAACCCTTAGTTGGGGGATTAATAGGATCGACAAAGTCTATTCCCCACTTAGAGGATGCACGTCCACCTATCATAGGTTTCAATGGCATCTCATCTTTACGTAGAGGGTACTGCGTTCGCTGACAAACATCACACCTTTTCACATAGGTATGTGCATCCATATGAAGTGTGGGCCACCAAAGGCCTGCAAATAGTGTTGCCTTGATCATCCTATCTGGTCCAAAGTGTCCTCTTGCTACACCTTGGTGAGCAGTTTCCAAGATCTTGAGATATTCACTCTTGTGGACACATAATCTAAGATACCCATCTTTTTCTCTTCTGTATAGGTTATCTCCAATGAGAGTATAATCTAAAGCTTCATGTTCTAAGCTCCTTTGTCTAGCCAATGTCATATCTTGGGGAAATGTTCTCGTCCTCAAAAAGGCTACTAAGGGTTCGCTCCAATCTGGCACTAAAGACACTCGATAAAGAGTAGCATGTTCCACTGGTGGTTTAGTGCGGCAGATTGGGCATTCCCTTCACATCTTATGGACGTCTACTTCCATAGTTGGCCAGTGCCCTCCGAGCCTCTTTAGTGTCTGTAGAGTTCTTTGCATTGAGTAGTGTTGCTCTAATGCACCCACATGTGCTAATTACAACCATTTTGCATACTCGTCCTTTTCCACATAACAAGCTTATATTCCTTGATCCGTATACTTGTACATACTCCCTGCCATGATATGGTACTTCTGGGCTTTTACTACCTCCATATCTTGAGCGTTTACTACTGGATCTTTAGGCCCATATGTCAGTACTGGCACTAAGTTCTTAGCCCACTGTGGTACAACCTCTAAATTAAACAAGTAAGTATCAGGAAGGTCATCTAATACTCCATGTGGGGCCTCTCCGGATGTGAGCCTCGAGGGATGATCTGCTCTCAAGTGAGTCTTGGCTTTCCTCACTACAACCTCAAAGTCATATTCCATTAGTAAGAGAAACCATCTTACTAATCTACCTATATTGCATGGCTTGTTTACCAAGTACAACAGTGCTTGATGATCAATAAAAAAATTTAAACTTATTTGCAAGCAAATAGTGTCTAAATTTTTTAACCGCATATACCATGCCTAATCCTTCTCTCTCAGTGGTGGTATAATTTCGTTCAGCTGCATTTAACTGTCTACTAGCATAGGAAATCGGAAGATCCATATTAGCTTCACCCGTAGGTTGTGCAAGCACACACCCAATAGCATAGTTGGAGGCATCCACATGAACATGGAATGGCTTGTTCTAATCTGGTGTAGTCAAGATTGGTGCTGAACACAATTGCCGTTTAAGCTCATTGAAAGATTTCTCACAATCATCAGTCCACTCAAAATTACTCAAAAGTCCGTATAGAGGCTTTGCAATGATGGCATACATGTGTATAAAATGTCGGTAATAGCCACAATGTTCCATGAAAGCTTGCACTTCCTTGACATTCTTTGGCCTAGGTAGTTTTGCGATAGCTTTCACTTTCTCTTCATCAGTTGATATGCCGTTCTTCGACACACTGTGTCCTAGAATCTTGCCTTGCCTGACCATGAAAACACACTTTTCTGGGTTCAGGTAGACTTGATATTCTCTACATTTGTCAAAGATTTGCCTAAGTTTAGGTATATATGTGTGTCTAATGTTGGAATGAGCATAGAGATCATCAACATAGACTTCCAAATTCTTCCTCACGAACTCTTTAAACACATGGCACATCAGTCTCTGGAAGGTTGCAAGCGCATTGGTTAGGCTGAATGTCATTACTCGAAAAGCAAATATACCCCATTCTGTGGCAAAAGCTGTCTTATGTTGATCTTCTGGTGCAATGGCTACCTGATTATAACCAGAGAACCATGTAGGAAGCTGTACACTTCCCTGCCATCTACCCTTTCTAATAGATGCTTAGTGATAGGAAGCGGATAACTATCTCTGATAGTGGCTACGTTAACCTTCTTCAAGTTAATGCATACACGTAATTTGCCATTCGTTTTGGGCACTATGACAATGGGGGAAACCCATTCACTGTGCTCGATTTCATAGATAAATCTAGAGGATTGATCCTACTCTGGGTGGTGGGTGGGTTACGTGTGGTGGATTAGAAGGTTGGGGAATAGAAGGTGATGGGTTGGAGGGAAATGGAAATGGGGGTGGTGGGGTGGTGTGTGAGTGAATTTGAGATGTGAGTTCAACTATCTTGGCTTTTGTTTCTCTCAAGCTTTCCTCAAGTTCGCTCATTTTCTGTGACCATTGTCTTTTCATTCTCTCCCGGCTATCTCTCCAAGCTCTTGTCCTTTTCTTGGTTATACTGTCTATCTCGCTAACCTCAGAACTCTTTTCCTACCCTACACCTTGAGTTTGCTGCAAAGCTTGAGCTCGGGTGACTACTTGCACTGGGGCAATGGAAGTCACACTTCGTGTAGAGTCTACTATTAACCCAATAACACTGATAGGAGCAATTTTTGGCATGTTGATGGGGTTCTTGGGACACTCTCGTAACAAATGCTCCTTTCCACAATCAGGGCAAAAGCCTTGAATTGTCACTGATTAGGTTTGTGTAGGTGCCGGTAGAGGGAAATCACGAATGAGGTGATCTCCCTGACATCGGAAGCATGGCCCTCTAGGAAATGGAGGTCTTATCTGCCTGGGCTGAGGTCTAGAGTTGGGGTTTGCGTACATGACATTCACATAATCTGGCTCCCAACTAGATTCACTGGGTTCTTCATAATAGTATGACTCATTATGCTCGGGTGACTGCATGTAGTAAGCCTGTGGCCAATCAATATGTGTAGAGTCAAAACTATGATCACTTGGGTCACTTTCTGTTAGCAATGGTGCTACTGGGACTATGGCTCTGTTTAGATTTTCTTCCACAGATGCATATTTCACTTGAATCACATTGGTTGGAGCAGGGGATTGTTGTGCTAGGATTGGTTGAGGTCTCTACTTCCCTTGATAGGGTGGTTGGTAGGGTTACTGGGGCCTACCATACTGCTGTGGTGGGTACTGGGTCTGGAATCTACCTTGTTGTGGATATGGCTGAGGGTAATTTTGCCCGACAATTTGTTTGTTATATGGGCAGTCTTGTGCGGTGTGGTTGGTGTACCTTCGCTCTATGGTGCAGTACCGGCTACTAGGATTCACTTGGGGTTAGGCCATAATGGGACATACACTCGCCATATGGTCTCCTCCACAAGTAAAGCACTGCTTAATGGGGCAAACCTTGGAATTTGTTTGCTAGACACACCTAGTTTTTGAGCTACCTTCTCTACAAGTTCCTTAATAGATGTGGATTGACTGGAAGTGAGGCTACTAGAGCTATCTGAATCCTTGTAGATTTTTGAAAGCTCCAGCTCCTCTCCCAGATTATCCTCAATGTCTATGCACATGCGCACACATTCTTCTATGGTTTTGGGGTCCTTTAGATACACATATGATCTGAGCTTGGTGCTCAACAATCCATCTAAGAACAAAGCCACCTGTTTGGCTGGTGTGGATAACTCAGGCACCAGACACCTCTCTAGGTATTGCTTAAACTGTCTTCCTACCAGTCTAACTGACTCTTGAGGTGTTTTCTTGAAGCTATGAATCAGTGAGGAAGTATTATGCCGTATACCACTCTTAGAAAACTCAGTGATGAAAGCTTCTAGAAGTTGGTATATGCTCCTAAACTGCCTCTCATGTAGTGGTTGAAACCATGTAAGAGCTGTGTTTCTAAGGGTTAGGCCAAAAGCATTATATTGAGTGAACAAATCTTCAACTTGTTCAGCTCTTAAGACTTGCCTAAATTCTGCCACATGGTCGTAAGGGTCTCCAGTGCCATCAAAGTAATTCTTCATGGACTTCACCAGCTGAGTTGGCTTCAGGGTCCTAGTGTGTTCTGTAGGCCTTTGCAAAGGAAAATCATCAGCATTTCTTTGGTTTTTTGGGGATCTAGATCTCTCAATTTCTTCTCTATCCATTTTTGTTCTCATCCTTTCTCTTCCTAGTGGGTTAGCAAAGCTCACCTCGGGTCTATCTCTACTCCTTTCTCTTTGAGTTCCATGAGCTTGAGATGTTCCAGCTCCTTGGTGACCATAAGACACAGTGGATTGAGGTTGGGGAAAAACAAATTCACCCTTCTAAGTGTAGGCATGTCTCCCATGCTCTGAGACCACAAAGATCCTCTTCGAAGCATCATCTAAGTAGGTCACTTTGCCTAGGCTATTGGGATCTTTGAATTCATAGATGGTAAGTGCTCCCACTTTGTTAGGCTTCTCAGGCTTGTACCTCCAAAAAGCCTCATCCGTCTCTCGACTCACGAGTAATTCTATGCTCCTATTGTCTTGGGGAACCCACTCTGGAGTGATTATTCTCGTCAGGCTTGACTTGCCTCGAGGCGTTTTTGGCTCTTTTCCTAAGTTTCCTTGCTCTATGTCGCCCATGTCAGCCTCTGTGATCACATTGCCGAACTCGTCTATCCTATCTGGAAGGGTGGTGACCACATAAATCGTTCCTTCTTTATCTAGATATGCTCGATTTTCGAACTTGACTATCGGATGTTCTAGTCCATGGGGTTGATTTGGGTTTTTAATATGGACCACCGGCCTTCTCAGGTCGTCTTTGTAGATGCGAGCGCCTAGATGATTAGTCCTGATATATTCCAATTGAGTCTTGTAAGGTCCTTCTGGCTTTTCCAGGTACGACACTCCTGAACTACCTACTGGTCTCTCCATGTTATAGGATATTTTAGAATTGCTTGTTTTTGAACTTAGAGTGTATGGATAATCACTCAACTGCTGGGCCCAAGACCTAGCAGTATGTTTGACACTAGCTTCAGAAGACCTGAGGCGTTGTCTATCTTGGCTTAAGTGTCTTCTTGACCTTAGGTTCATATGCCTGGGTTTTCTTCCCTCGAGTCCCAAGTACAATCTCGTTGCATATTAGTTCATATCAATCACTTTGTTCTTTTTAGTTGATTATTGTGTTAAGCTCTTGTTTGAAATCACGTCTTCAGGAATACTTAAGTGAATTTCGCACTTGATAGTTGATCGATTCAAGTTTACTTTTGTCTCTTAGGGTTTTTGCACTTAAGATCTACTTAATGCTTGCACTTTGTTAATCAGTTCTCTTGGACTTGATTCGTGCCTAGCGTCACTCTAATTAGTCACCACACCTAAATTGCGCTTAGCCTAAGCTAGGAATTGACAAAGAGGCTTGAGAGAACTTTCAACCTCCAATCACTCATTGCTCCAGTCTCTACATAAGCCCAGGAAGCCTTCTCCCAAGCTTGGTATTCTTCCTTGCTAGCTTGCTTTGAATGCCTTGATTGCTCACAATGTTCCTGCAAAGGTTCACAAGTTAATATTGCCCTTCATCACAATGAATTGACAGACACACATCAAAAAGTATAGGGCCCCCCTTAGAATAACTCTCTACATCCCAAGAATCCTATGACCACCTAATCCCTCCTAATGGCCAACTTAAAAATACATGTTCTAAACCTCCACATACAATTTTTACAAAAACCAGTCGAGATCCATGTAGAATTCTCAACGAGATTTCCAAGGAGACCAAAATCTCATCAATCGGAGTTCGTATGGTGGAGTTAAGACCCTTCAGACACTTGGAGGTCAAAACAGGTTCTCAGGGTTCAGGAATTTATCTAAGGTTTTCTAGTTGTTTTGCCCACTTATAAGACTTCTAAGGAAGACCGTATTTGTCAGAATCAAGACCAAAATTACCACAATTACACAATTAATTATTAATTGCATCCCCAAAAATTTATGCGTAAAGCCGGTGTATCGTGATAGCTCAGGTCGATGTGTCGCAATAGATGGGTGTGTCATGATAGATGGGTGTGTCACGATATCTCGGTGTGTCGCAATACCTCGGTGTGTCGCGATACCTCGGTGTGTCGCGATGGATGGATGTGTTGCGATACCTCGATGTGTCGTGATACCTCGGTGTGTCACGATACCTTGATGTGTCACGATACCTCAGTGTGTCGTGATGGATGGATGTGTCGCGATACCTCGGTGTGTCGCGATAGACCATAATATGGTGAATTCTCTTGATCAACCCAATGATCCTGGGAGCTCTCAGACTGCGCTGTGTTGTGGTGCACTCAGAATCATGATAGGGTTGACTTTTTGGTGTGTCACGATAGCTCAAGGTCGACGCTTCGGGGCTTGCGCAGATGAATTCCGTACCTGCAGAGCTTGCTGGGGATGGCAATGCTGCCGAAACCTGCAAGAATCATGCAAACAACACACAAACACAACAATGCACTCTCGCTCTCTCTCAAATTCTCACCATGCAAATGAGGTGAATGACATGGGAGTGGGAATATGAAAGGAAGATGGAGATGGTGTGGAGCGAAGATGGGGATGGAAATGGAGATGAAGATGGGGAAAAAATTAGTGAAAAATAAGAAATAACCTACTACTTACCTTTCCAACACATCCTCTCTATGTCTTACCATCACACACTCATCCTCAGAGCTCGAATCCCGACAACAGTGCCAAAATTTGGTGTAGCTCAGTGATGAGTAGCACCTCCTTTAATGTCAATCCGGGAAGATATGAGGATGGTATGAAGACCTCGAACAAGTGATGGCACAAGTGTGTGAGTGAGAAGCACACAAGTGGTTGGAGGGTGATGGGAATAGTGGTAGTGGAGTGGTGTGAGAGTGCATTTGAGATGTGAGTTCAATTATCTTGGCTTTGGTTTCTCTCAGGCTTTCCTCGAGTTTGCACATCTTCCTTGCCCATTGCCTTTTCATTCTCTCTCTGCTATCCCTCCAAGCTCTTGACCTTTTCTTAGCTAGGCTCTCAGTCTCACTAACTCTTTTCCTAGCCTAATTCTTGTTTTTGCTTAAATGCATGAGCCCTCGTGATGACTTGCACTGGGGTAGTGGAAGTCACACTTCTCGTAGAGTCTACCACTAACCGGATAACATTGATAGGAGTGGTTTTTGGCATATTGTTGGGGTTCTTAGGGCAATCTCAAATGTGGTGATCTCCCTGACATTGGTAGCATGGTCCTCTAGGAAATGGGGGTCTTATCTGCCTAGGTTGAGGTCTAGAGTTGGGGTGTGCATACATGACATTTGCATACTCTGGCTCCCAACTAGGTTCGCTCGGGTCTTCATAATAATATGGCTCACTATGCTTAGGTGACTGCATGTAGTAAGCGTATGGGCTATCAATATGAGTTGAGTCAAAACTATGATCATTTGGGTCACTTTCTGAAAGCAATGGTGTTACTGGGACTAAGGCTCTATTCAGATTTTCTTCTGCATATGCATACTTCATTGGAATCACATTGGCTGGAGGAGGGGGCTGCTGCGCTAGAACTGGTTGAGGTCTTTGCTGTCCTTGATAGGGTGGCTGATAGGGTTGCTGGGGCCTACCATACTACTGTTGTGGGTATTGATTCTGATATTTTCCTTGTTGTGGATACGACTGAGGATAATTTTGTCTAATAGATTTTTTATTATATGGACAATCTTGTGCAGTGTGGTTGGTATATCTCCTTTCGATGGTGCAGTATTGGCTGTTAGGGTTCACTTCGGGTTGAGCCATGATAGGGCACACATTAACCATATGGTCTCCTCCACAAGGACAACATCATTTTCCTGGGGCAAATCTAGGAATCTGCTTGCTAAAGACTCCTAATTTTTGAGCTACCTTCTCTGCCAGATCCTCAATCAATGTGGATTGTGTGGAAGCAAGGCTAATAGAACCATCTGAATCTTTATAGATCTTTGAAAGCTCTAATTCCTCCCCTAGATTATCCTCAATGTATGCACATACGTACACACTCTTCTATGGATCTAGGGTCCTTCAAGTACATGTATGACCTCAGTTTGGTACCCAACAATCCATCTAGAAATAAGGCCACTTGTTTGACTAGAGTGGGTAGCTTTGGAACAAGGTATCTCTCTAGGTATTGTCTAAATCTCCGTCCTTCGAGCCTCACTATCTCTTGAGGTGTTTGCTTGAAGCTGTATATTAGGGAGGATGTGTTATGCCTAATACCACTCTTAGAAAACTCAGTGATGAACACTTCAAGAAGTTGATCTATATTTCTGAACTGACCTTGGTGATGTGGTTAAAGCCAAGTGAATGCGGTGTTCTTGAGAGTTAGGCCAAAAAAATTGAATTGAGTGAACAAGTCCTCAACTTGTTCAGCTCTCAAAATTTGCCTAAACTCTGCCACATGGTCATATGGGTCTCCTATGCCATCGAAGCAATTCTTCATGGACTTAACCAATTGTGTAGGCCTCAAGGTCCTAGCGTGTTCTCTAGGCCTTGGCAGAGGGAATTCATCCGCATTTCTTGGATTCCCTAGATCCCTATGTCTCTCATTTTCCATCCTATCCGTCTTTGTTCTCATTCTTTCTCTTGCCAGTGGGTTAGCAAAGCTCACCTCGAGTCTATCTCTACTCCTCCCTCTTTGATTTCCATGAGCTTGTGAGGTTCCAGCTCCTTGGTGACCATAAGAGACATTGGATCATGGTTGGGGAAAAACAAGTTCACCCTTCCAAGTGCAGGCGTGTCTTCCATGCTCTGAGACCACAAAGATCCTTTTTGATGTCTGTCGTGATAGACCGTGTCTGTCGTCTATCATGGGCCTATCTGTCGCGATAGACGATGTCTATCGTGGGGTCCTATCTGTTGCGATAAACAGGTGTTTGTCACGATAGATGTGGTTCATCGTTTGTCATGCTTTTGATCTGTAGCGATAGATGGTGTCTGTTGCAATAGACACAATTTGTCATGGGACTCTCTCTGTCGCGAGGTGTCTGTCGTGATAGACGGTCTCTATCGGGGGGTGTTGTCTATCATGATAGATGTTGTTTGTCGCGATAGACAGAAAAAATGCAAAATTTTTAGAACTTTTAATGATTTGGAGTGCTTTAATGGTGTAGGTTTTTGTGTCATGCATGTAAACACAAAATATCAATAGGCAGAGATCGTCATCTCGATACCTGTGTAGAGTTTTGTCGTACCTGCGCAAGCTGCTAGAGATGGTGTAGCCGAAACCTGCAAGAAATGCTCAAAAACACATGAAAACAGGATGCATGCAAGCTCTCTCTCCCTCTCTCTCACAAGTGAAATGAGGGAAATGAGGTGGGGAGGGGAATATGACCAAAAACTAAAATTTTGGTGAAGGTGGAGATGGAGGTGGGAGGTGGTGTGGATGATGATGGTGATGATGGTGATGCAAAAAACAAGAAAAAATGATGAAAAATTAGGAAAAGTAAGGATATTACCTATGACTCCAATGTCACAGTCTACGTCTTTGATGGAGAGTGTTAATCTCCAAAAGAACAAGCTATCCTTGATGTTAGACCATCTCTATATCAAGAATAACTTCAGACTCCACTTAATTTTAAAGAACAATCACCAAACTATCAAGAAATTGATCAACTGTGAAAAATCACTTCTCAAAAAAAGTCTGCTGCACATTAATCATTCATTGATTGATCATTCATGTAAAGTTTTTCATAAAACTTTGTAGAATGTGTCGTCTAGAGGTTGCACATCTTCTCCAAGTTAAAAATCCTCAAATGCTTGAGTAGATTGTGAGAAATGACTCAGACAGTGTACCTATGTCTGAAATTGTCTCTCTGTAATGACGACTCTGACACCTGTAACTTCTAAGCTATGGTTCTCCCAAACTACAGCCCGTTTAATCAAATGAATTTAGGCATAGATGGCTTACCTCTCAACTTAAATTTTGAATCCTCATTTGTGTAAAACCTTACACTATGCACTGAGCACTGTCCATTTCTTTGACCATCGAATTTGCGCCTGTTTCAAAAGACATTCAGAACTTTCTACATATGAATGTTCCTATTTAAAATTCTCTCAGCCTTTTTGCAATTAGAGTCTCAAATTTTAACCATAGATGGATTAACTATAGACTTAGACATGTTCAAAAGGATTTCTCAAAAGATTAACCACAAAAGGAGAATCAGAGAAAAGATCGACGCGCAATTCTCTGAAGATTTTTCTTCTCATAACTTTTCATACATCTGATGGATGACATGCATAATGTTCATCTCATACTCTCCTATTCTTCTATTGTTCACTTCTATTGTCTTCTCTATCTCTTCTAGATCTCTCTCTCTACGACTATGAACATGTATCTATATATATATATATATATATACGAGTCTTACTCGTCAATTTTCCAAATACATTGAAATATTTACAAGAGTAATGTACAAAAGAACTTTGTTTCTGAATCTCCTCTTTCTTGAAACTGATCTTCAATCTTCCAATCATTTTTCCACTTCTGGATTTTATGTAATCACTAATTGTTGATTGTTCTGCTCCAACAGTCTTACCATCACACACTCGTCCTCGAAGCTCTCCCCGACAACATCGCCAAATTTGGTGTCACTCTAGCACAATGGCAAGTACCAACGTGAGGAGATCCACCAAGTAATTGTCAATCAGTGGAGACGTGAGGACTAGTATGAAGAATATGAGCAAGTGATGGCACAAGTGTGTGAGTGAGAAGCACACAAACATGCACACACATACACACATGCGCACACAAGGTAAGAACAAGGAGAGGAATAATGGAGTTCTTTGCATTAGTCAAAAGGTCTCTTACACAAGCTCCAATCACTAACAATCCAACCTCAAAAATGAGCTCTCTAGCTCTTTTTATAGTTTTTTGACTAGATTTGGCCTTGTTCCAGACCTATTGTCTGGCCTAGTTAAAAATTAGGTTTTAGAGCTTATTTGAGGGCTCAAACGGAATCTAAAAATGATGAAAAATTGGTATGTAGCTAATTCTAATACTCCTCAAGCTTGAGGACTACTTGGCTTGAAAAAAATAGAGTCTATTCTACCAAAAACGGGATTTACAATGTTTGTGTAGTGATGAAAATCATTCTTAATTGGAAGTAAGTTTAGAAAAAAAATGATTAGGCCTCATTGCGGGATTGTGCTTGACTACTCTTTGGTGCCTGTATGCTCTTCTTATAGATTGTATGCCAATAGTGTCCTGGCTTTTTGTGTCAAGGATGATGAACATAACAGTTGGTTGCAACAAGGTCATGAAGGATTGCTAGGAAATCACTATTCTAAACAAGGAACATTGCAGAATCTAAAATGTTTAGGAGTTTTTTGGCCTAGCATGGATAAAGAAATACATGATTATATTAAAAATTGTGAGTGTGCCAGGAGAGACCCCCTAGTGGAGTATGCTACCCTTTATCACGTATTGTTAATTCCAGAGTGGAGTGCTCCATTGGTAGAATTTATGAGATCCAAAAACACTACCCAGTGAAGCTAGTCTAGCAAGAAAATGAGCATGGAACAAGAGGCTCAAGACTATGCCTTAGTAGGAGACAACATATATTGAAGAGGCAAAGATGGTTACTTAATACTGTGCATTCATGAATCAAACTATTTGAAAATATTAGAAATTGCACATAGTGGTGTTGCATGTGGACACTTTGGGCCTGGCCGAGTAATCATGATCATTCTATTCTCAGGACTTTGGTGGCCCACTCTTCATATGGATGCACATACTTGTGTGAAAAGATGTGACACATGCCAACATGCACAATATCCAATAAAAAAAGATGAGTTGCCTTTGAGACCAGTGATGGGAGGACGTGCATTCTCAAAGTGGGGTATAGACTTTGTAGGTCCTATTAATCCCCCAACTAGAAACTCCCATATAGAATACATTATTGTAGCCATAGATTACCTTACAAAGTGGATAGAAATAAAATCCACGACAAAGAATGATGCTCAAATGATAGATAAGGTTTTATTTGAGAACGTGTTCACCAGATATGGGTTACCAATAGAGTTCGTAAGTGATAGAGGCACACACTTCTTGAATGAAGTCATTGAAAACCTTCTCCAAGAATTCGGTGATACATAAGAAGTCTACCCCCTATCATCCACAAACTAACGCACAAGCCGAGATCACAAATAGGATCCTATGTAATGTATTGACAAAACTCGTAAATAATAAATGCTCTGATTGGGATAAAAAGCTTCATGATATTGTTTGGGCTTACCGAGCTGCCTACAAATCGGTAAATAATGCCACCCCATTTTAGATGGCCTTCGGACAGAATGTTGTGTTACCATGAAACTTCTTGATCTCGACATTAAAAGTACCAGTGGAATGGACATGAGTTTTCCTCCAACCTAGTGTTGCTTTATACACTCAAGCATCATGTCTATAAATTAGAAAAATGAGGATATGGATTGATGATCATTAATCGAATTTCCACTAGTGGTGTGGTTCAACTGGCCACTCTAGAAGGTGACATATTGCCAAGCTATATTAGTGGATGCCGAGTCAAGCTATATCAAGAACCTCTTATAGGGGATATGCTAATGAGACTCAATACTGCTACGAAGCGAAAAGAAGAAGAGTTAAGGTTTAGAGAAGAAGCACAAGTAGAGGCTAGAGAGCGCATTAGGAGAAATAAGTTAAGGCGACAAGGCCTAGATGTCAATCTCAATGCCACAAGATATCACATGGCCATGTGCAAAACATCAGGTGTAATTGCTCCTCGAATAATCGACCGATGTCCCTTTGTGACCATAGAGGTAGGACAAGGAAAGAGTGTAAGAACTATGAGAGCCTTGATTGACTCAAGTGCAACAACTAGTGTCGTTAGACTTTCATACTGCCAAGATCTCCAATTGAACATCACTTCCATAGAAGCCTATCTCATAGGATTGGGAGGTGTGGAAACCCCTTGTTTGGGTGAGGTGGAGTTTCCCATCTACCTTTAAGATGTCCCAATGAAAGTCAAAATGCTAGTGTTTCAAGATGAGGACCTTATAGAACCACTTGTCTTGGGTCATGATTGGATCTATGACCATGCAGTCAACTTAAACCTAAGAAGTCAACTTAAACCTAAGAAGTCAACTTCTTCAAGTTTGGGTACATGAACAATGCATTACATTAGAATTAGAGAATTGCATGATCACAAATCCTGGTATCACACATTCTCTTAGTTCTTCTAAGACTAATCTTGGAGAAAGAATATGTTGTAGGTGTCAAAAGCTCTAGGATGTAGAAGGGCTCAATCATGGGAGAATAAGCTAGAAGGCAAGTGGATATCTCTCCTTTTTCAAAGACTCATGTAGCCACAATAGTTCAAGCACAAAGGCAAGCGAAATAGTACAAGACAACTACTATATCAAATAGACAAACAAAATTCAAGAAGAACGTAGTTTCATGCATGAAGGAGATCTGGGTACAAAAAGGAGAGCACCCACCAGCTTTGCCCCAAAAAATTCCACCCAATCAAGCCAAACATGCCACTAGAAGAACCAAGCAGCTCGGACTAGCTCAACCACAAAATATCTGACAAATTTGGGTGCCTAAGGAATTAGTTGCAACTGAACAAGGGTGATTACACATGTGGGAACCCAAGGAACTCTTACATACACAAAACCCTAAACTCTCATTCATGAAAAAGGTCTCAACAAAGAAGCGAAGGAGAGGTAAAAGAGTTAGAACCAAGCACAAAGATCAAAAGAGGATGAACTCAACTCTTTGGAAATAGTAAGAAGACATGTAACAAGGGTATGGTTTTGGAAGCCAAAAGCACCACTAGCCCCTAGAAAACTAAAGATCCCACCACAAGGAATACAAAAGGTACAAAACCATCCGAAGATGAAGCGGCAAAAGGTGATATGTAAAAAGCCAAACACAATGCTAAAATGGATCCCTATAAGGAGGAATGATCAGTTTTCAGTTGACAGATGTAAAGTATTTTATTGATACTAACATCCTTCTTCTTGTTTAGTGACATTGTTCCAAAAAAAACAAAAAAGGGAGAAAAAAAGAAGAAAAAAAGAAGAAAAATAAAAAAAAGGGACAGGACCATGCACTCGAAGAATCTCATAAGTGAATGATCAATAAGGACATCCATCAAGAACAAAAGAGAAACCAGTGGTCAATGTGTAATTAAATTCAACCGCAAGCCAATTGTGAGCATTTGCATGCTCACTATCTGTGCACCCACTATCTGATAACTTGTTGGTCACATGTGCACCACTTGTGCACCTCTTTGCCAAGTAAGCACCATGAAAGGCTTAACAAACAATTATTTTGAAAGTATTCCTTGAATGTTAAAGTATAGATGATAAAATTTCTTTTTTTTTCTTTAGACTCAAAAAATAGAACAGCTTGTAAAGCTCCATGGCATTACATATTCGGATCCCCTTGATAGCATTTGCATAACAGTTGAGGAAGATTCATCTTTCTGCTGTCGAAATACAGAGAGAGAGAGAGAGAACACGCGTGTGGACATAATGATCTACATGATTCGGGAAAAAAAGACACACAAGAGGAAGAGCTGAATAAATTCTCTCATGGATGTTTAAGAAGAAAGTGATGGAATCCCTTAGGTCTCCATGAAAGCTTAAGCTCTCATACGAGTGCTAGGAACTAAGATCAGAATCAGCACCACAATTGAAGAGATGACTTTCCTTCCAACTTTATGCCTCTATATAGAGCTTTCTCCAAGGGATTACCCTCTATGGTAGGTGATACTAACCATCCAAGTGTAGGTCATGTAACTACATCTGCATCAAGTGTCCTAGTTAAACTAGAGTTAACTCAAGTGGATGCTTCTAAAAGGCTTTTAAGGCTCTTGGGACAAAACACTTTCCCATGACTCTCATAATATTTGAAATCAATAACTCCTCCTTCCCATCCATATGACTTAACTTCTAGCCCAAACACATTTGCTTGTTTATAGAGCACATGCATGTTTGCTTAAGTCTTCTCTTTAGACCTTGGCCTTACATGAGAATGACCAAACGATGTCCAATTTTAGATTTGTATGAACCTATCAAACACCCATAAGCTTACTTTATAGCGAACAAAATGATGGCATAAGCGCACGTCTAAAAACAATACGGACCCAATTTTGGTCTTCTTAATAAGCTAGAAATAAAATGAAAAATACAAACATTTAGTATAAAGAATCTCATAGTTTGGCATATGAGATGGTAACCGTGTGTTATGGCAGACTATGATGACAAGATGATTGTGCATGTAAACATTGCACCAAGACTTCTTTAATTGTCTTTTTGCTTTGCTTGATCCTAAAGGCAACACTCTTTCCCATACATGATCATTTGAAGACACTTACTCCATGCTTATGCTTCTACCATCATGGCTACATCAGCACATAAGACCCTTTTGAGATAAGAACTTCAGTCAATTTATCCTCATTAAAAAGAATATAGATTGTAATTGAGAATACAGATGTTTGAAGTCTATGTGGCCTTGAAGTGGATGCCATAGAGCTTACATAACATCAAGAAGTCATATAGTGAGAAGTAAAGGATATGTTCAAAGAGAAAGGTGTCGAGGGAGGAAGGTGATAAAGAAGTTCAAAATTACCTATGCATGAGACCCAAAGCACACTCCTTTAAAACGCCTCTTCCATCTCAAATCATCTTTTTGGTGTAAATTATGCCTAATTATGATCAAATTTTCATAATATCATATTATCTTCAAAAAATATTTAATGTTGCATTGGCCTTTACCTTATTGAACACACTTTTTTTTCTCTCACCTATAAAAAGCCCTTCATTTGACCTCAAAATAGCTCTAAGGACAATCTCCTCATGGTTACCTCAATCATCACTCAATTTTTTCATCCATATTTATATTAAAGCTCGCAATATCCCTTTGAAATTTCCATAGAACATGTTTCTAATATTTCTTTATATCTCATCCCCTTTCCTCTCTTAGTTTTGTCTTACTTTGCACATTATTTTGATAATCACGTTGAATATATTTTTATGAAAGAAGTTTCCCAAATTTTACATAGGTTTTTGTAATAATGAGGCGTTCTCGAATTTTGTTGAGAGAAGAAGCTTTGGAATTTTTGCATTAATCTTGTAATTTACAATTCAATTTGAACTATGGTACTAATGAAATACAACATATCAGCCAATCTCCCTCATTTCCATGTTTATATCCATGTGTATCTTAAATACGTTATTTTCTTTTTATGTGTATGTATGCATAATAGAAGAGTGCTTGGCATCAAGCATCAAATATTGTGGCTATCGTTCACCAAATCACATCAAAACAAAGAAGTAGTTCATTCAAACTTCAATATATGAATTACAACATAACATCAAGCCATGTATTCAATATGTTGCAAAGAAGTAGCTCATTCAAACATCAATACATGAATTGCAACATAACATCAAACCATGTATTCAATATGTTACATGCTTTAGGCGTTGGGAGAACCAAAGAAACCATTCTTTCCCTTTTTCGGCAGCCAACGCTTCAAACTAATTGATGGAAAAAATGTATAACAAAAGGAACCACTTAAAACTTTCAGCTTCATGGTGCTACCATGTATTTCACATTCTTTTGGGTACTTGAAGAGGGTTTTGTTGATATATTTAGGTAGTAATGTGTGTAAACACTCTAGGATCATCGGGCCACTTTGTTCCTTCTTTAGGAGGTTTTTTTCCCTCGGCTTGTATATACACCTATAACCCTAATGGGTCACTTATCTTTGTACATTATCTTGGTAATACATTCAATATTGTGTGTTGTGCTCCAAGCTTCTTATTCTTCCTTGTGTTGTTTGCATGCTTTCATAGACCTCAAATTCCAACAATTGGTATCAGAGGAGTTCCCCGCTTCATCTAGAACATTGTTGACACCCCTTAGATCACAGTCTCAAAATCACATGAACATTGGTCACAGTCGAAATCGCAATCTAAGCTTGTTTTGGCCTCCGAACCCACTATTGTAGTGCCTATGTAGGAAATTTCATCCTTTTGTGCCAACTATATATATATATATAGGTTTCAATTCGCCAATATAAGCACCTTGAAGTCTACTACAAGTTTAGTAGAATTTGAGAAGGTAATTTTGTTCAACTTTTTGAGATACAATCATTTTTTTGCATTAGGGTATTTTAGATAGTGGCCATCGCTGAAAGCAATGATGTATTCCAAATGTTCGCTATTGAGGATTATTTGGATGGTACCAATTACCCATTATGGGCTTATATGATGCATCATGTATTGGTTGCAAATACAATTACTGAAGGTGATACAAATGGCATTGAAGATGGTGTTTTTCTTCAAGTTCCTGTTCGTGCTATGGTTCCTACTGCACCTATCGTAGAGCAAATTTTTTGGGATGGTAGAGATGCTCAAGAACATGCATTGATAGCCTTGTATGTCAAACGTGCCATTATTCCTCACATTCGCTCCTACAAAACAACAAAGGATGCTTGGGATACATTTACCACTTTATACCACGCAAGGAATGAGGCTCGTGTTGCTTACCTCCGAAAACGATTGGAGATTGAGCACATGAATGAAGGAGATTCCATGGAAAATTTTTTGACAAAGATCAAAGATTTGAAGGAGTAGTTGATTTTTGCTGATGAAGACTTGCCTGGCAGTTCACTTATGCAGACTGTTTGAATGGTCTTCCAGGTTCATATCAGAATTTCGCTTCTACTCTTTGATTGATGATGAAAGGCAATCCAAATGCCTTAATGTTTGAGGAGTTAGTCTCTAATATGTCAGTGTAGGAAGATTAGTCTAGGTAGAACAAGTCCATTATGCGTGTTGTAGATCAAGCTTCCCTGACTAGTCAGAAGGGCAAAGGTAAATGGAGCTCATCTACTAGTAAGTAGAAATCTGCTAGTTTTGCACAAAGAAGGATGACGAAGATGAGAAAAAAACAAAAAAGTAGACATTGTTTTGCAAATACTGTAAAGGAAATGATCATGTCATAAAGAGTTGTCCAAAATTGGCTCCAAAAGAGGCAAAGAAGAAAGAGGCTAGAATGGTTGTTGCAGAGGCCACTACACCCAAAATAGAGTCTACTAACCTTGTGCAGAATCAAGAATGGGCATTTACTAACAACCAAACATATAACCTTGAGCCTGCCCCTACAGGGAATATTGTCACATGCACCAACAACCCCTCTTACCCTATCATGGGAGTTGGTAAGATTATTTTTTCTACTATTGATGGTCGTTCTTTTGCATTGTTAGATGCTTTATCTGTGTCAAAGATCAAGAAAAAACTGTTATTAGTTTCAATGTTAACAAAGATTGGCTTGATTGTGAAATTAGTTGATGCTAGATATATAGTTCATGATCTATCAAATGGTGACATCATTATTGATTCTTGCATTTTATGTTGTGGGATGTATAAGCTCATAGATTATGCAAAATCTATGAATGATTCAACATGTGCAACTCAAAATTCTCAGGCTATGTCAGATACAAAGCCTTGGCATGCACACTTTGATCATCTAAATTTTTCTAATTTGCTACGCCTACAGAAATATGAAATGGTGTCCTCTCTACCCAAACTTGAGATGCCTAGTAAACATGTCTATGAAGGCTGTATTTTGGGCAAAATACAATGTTCCTCCTTCCCAAAAGATGGTTCAGTATGAGCTACTAAAAAATTGCATCTTATTCACAATGATGTTTATGGTCCTATGCCAACACCTTCTTTCAGGAACTATCTTTACTTCATGACTCTCATCTATAGTAAGTGCCATAGCATTTCACATAGGTATATGCATCCATGTGAAGTGTGGGACACCATAGACCTGAGAACAAATGGTCTTGATTAGATGATTAGTTCCAAAGTATCCACATGACACTCTAATATGTGCCATTTCTAAGATTTTCAAGTATTCACTCTCATGTACACACACTCTTAAATAACCATCTTGATCTCATCTATATAGGTTATCTCTGATAAGAGCATAGTCTTGAGATTCTAGAAAGAGTTCATTTTCTGGCTAGAGTAGTCCTTGAAGGAAGAAAAGTACCTAATCATAAGTATTCTACCAATAGAGTGCTCCACTCTAGTGCTAAAGAGACATGGTAGAAGGCGGCATGTTCCCGGGTTTTGACAATGCATATAGGGCACTTCTTCAAAAGCAAGTTCCATTGAGAGCCAATACACTCCTAAGCATTTGAGGTTTTGTAGGCTCTTTTTTTAGAATGGTGGGTGCTTAACAACCCTACATGTGCTTGTTGTAGTAGGATTTCATGTTCTTCATCATCAACACAAGAAGACAAGATAACTTGTTTGTCTTGTCAGTATAAACTTTTTGCTAATAACTAGTACCATTGATCATATCACTTCACTTTTGATCATTCTAATGTGCTTATGTGAGGGGCCAAAAGTTAAGATTGGGACTAAATATTGGGTTTGATTTGGAAATTCTTCTTCCTTCTTGGACTTTCCAAAGGTATCCAAGACGATTGACTTATCATCTTCTCATCACTCTCTTGGTTCATGATGGGTTCACACAAATAAAGAAATATAATAACCATTCATGATGGGTTTGCACATAAAGAAATATCATAACCATCATCATCAAATGAGGTGTCACATAAACAAAGAAATATCATGATGGGTTCACATAAACAAAGAAATATCATAACCATCATCATCAAAATGAGGTTTCCACTATTCCTCATTGAAAAATATATCCATGGTTGCGAGTATCTTTTCCTATTTGTGAGGCTCAAACTCCTCATCTAGAAAGATCATTGAGGTGTCAGCTAGATCTTCTATCAACTTGGGGTTAGTATTTTTTCCTCATTCATTCAACTCTAATCGTTTCTGTTTGACTTTAGGTACTTTGCATAAGAAGGTATCTTCATGAATCCATGAAGGGTCCAAAGTGTTTATTAGTGGATGAACATTGAATCTTATACATCTTATGAACAAGATTCTGTTATATGGGTGGAGCAACTCTAAATGAGTAATCCTTTAAGTTTACCTTGATAGTAACCCCTAAGTGTTGCAAGTATAAAGAGTTGGTACCCTAATCTTACACTATCTATGGATAACGTAGAAAGGCTCCACATAGTATCATTTCATATGCATTTTTCTTCTCGAATTCATCAATGACAAAATTGTGTTAAATTTAGGAACCACATGTAGTGAATGTGATCGCTTCAAGAAATCGGAATGGTCCATCAACCATTTGGAGCTTCATTCTTGTGGGTTTTAAGGCCAATCTACCCCATCGTACCCATAGGTATGTGGTAGAAATAGCAACACCTGCACTTGAGTCTATGATTGCCTTCATGGTATATCCCTTATCAATTATGGGAATCTAGGTGTTTCCTTCTTTACCATCACTCGTGTCACCCATCTTTTCTAGAGGGATTTGGGACACCTTTTGTTTGGAACCTATCGTTAGATGGTTTGAGCCAAGTTCTAGAACTTGATCCACCACACTCTTCCATAGTTTCATTTTTACCTTTAAGAATTCTTCTAAAGTGAGGCAAACTTTTTTCTTAGAGCATTAGTATTTTTGGGGATAATCAAATCTTGATTTCTAGGGAATAATATAGATGCTCTCATATGGATTGACTTAGATTCCCATGGTGGAGTTAATTGATGTAGTTTTGTAATGAATTAGACTCAAAGTCTAATCCCTCTTCTTGCTAATGATCCAAAGATCTCAAAGAGATGGAATATCTTGGGAGAAGTGGTCCTATAAATAATATATTTCTTGTATGGGTGGGGATTTCCTTCTTCTTTAGCCCACTTATATTCCTAAATTTATTGCAAGAACTCTTGAGAGTATTTGGTAATGGAAGAATGCATTTTGAACTTGATGGAGGTAGGAACACAAGCTCCTTTGAGGGTAGAGCTTTCTCTTGTACTGTGGATAGAAGGAGCCTCTTGGGGTGATATGGATTCTTATCTAGACACACTTTGATATAATGTTTCTAATATGCCTTGGAAGTGTGGCTTGGGTTTGAAAGAGTTAGAGAGATGAAAAGGTTGCTGGCCTTGAACATAGCTCGAGTAATCCCACCATCATTAGACATAGCTTAGTTCATTCAATCTCTAAATCCCCATGAGAGTCTCTATTTTCTAAGTTTGATACAATTTGTCCCTGCTTGAAGTCAAACCTAATATGCCTTGCACATTTGTTGTAGCAAAGAGAAGAAAAGAGGCAATGTAGAGAAGAAGAGACAAAGGAGCCCCAAATGTTTCATTTAAACTCTTTGTTGATAATGTAATGACATACCTTCAAGCCTTGTAATCGTGCACTAAGCGGAGTCCTCTAGTGTCACACTCTCAATTGTGTATCATAGCGGTTATAGCTCACTTGTGGAGCAGATGTGTGTGAAGGGGAGGTTGACAATTTATTTGCATTTGAATAACACCTCACCACCAGTGCGTATGTGGAGAAAGTTGGTTAGTTTAGGAGAGGTTAGCATTTCTAAGATTTATATTTCACATTGTGAGTAGGCTAAGGAAAATTAGGATTTGCTAAAAACACAAAATTTCTTTTGTTTTTTTTAATATTACCTAGGATTCGTTTTGTTAAAGGTTACTTCGTCGTTTACGATTATCGTAACTGTTAATTGCCTACCGCGGTCGTTAATTACTACTTCAACGCAACAACCCTTCGGAGACTCCAGAATCTGGTTCCATACCTGTGTACCAGATATTTCCGAGTCTCTCCCTTTTGCTCTGAATTCAATATTACCGCAGAAACTACACTGCCTCGAACCATGTGGGTCCTTGGGAGTGGTAGGGGTCTGTTAGACAGAGGCCCTGTACTATTTTCCCAATTCCTTACTCAACCGTAGTTGTGGCTATTCCGTCTTCGCTCAGGTTTCGCTCCTGAACAACTTCAATTAGACCAACATACTGGACTCAGAGTTCTCAGGCTGTTTTGCCATAGTGGTTGAGCAGTAGTCTGAGATTGCAGTCCAACACTTTTAGTAACTTAACACACAATCCTCCTTATCAGTTCACAAACTTACCGCGTGTCTACCTTTCAAATCGTAATCTCTACGGATCATAAGACGCATCGCAACCGTGTTGCCATTCTACGCGTACTTAGGTATTACTGGCGTTACCTTGAACATAGACTACGATACCAACTCAATCCCTTACAGAGAATCCTACCAGCTCATGTCCATCCTTCACACTTACTTATTCCACCACAGGAATAGCAAATAGACAACACTCTAACACCTTACGCATAATCAAGTCACCTCAACTCGTTACCGAACAGACTCTCACAATCGCAGTACCGACTCGTAACACACAGTGTATCACACATACACAGTCGAATGATTACACAGAGAAGGTGCACAGACAGGACAGAACCAAGACACTCTACTCGTTTGCACACAGTAGAAGCAGTAAAAGTAACCCCAAAAACGGGAACTCTCACAATATATTCGCAACTTCCAAAAAACGGGGGGGCGGGGGGCTCTTTTTGATGCCCTCTCTGATCGCTTTAAATAGAGTTTTGTTACAAGGCTTTTACGCGAATCTTTCTTTACCGCGTACTTTCAGAAGGGTTCTTTCTACATTAAAAACCTCTGTCTAAGTACAATTGTCCTTTGTTCGGCGGCCGTCTAACACTGGCACGCACGGTGGACTCGAACCCGCAAGTGCAATACTGTAGGTGATATCCTTTTGCCTGGGGCTATGCATCAGAAAGACTCTGGTTAATCGTTCATAATGTCCATATCATGCGGGTGATTCTGCAACTATCTTCCAATCCCGAATATGTCGCTGTATGTGGTAGGTCGTCTCTTTCTCCATAATTTCCTCAAACTCGTATAGCTGGTCTAGTTGCCTCAAGGACTCAATACTTTAGATACTCGCAGCTCTTCCTTTAAATAGCTTTCTGAACATCTAAGCCCTTCTGAAAAACATGTCGATTTATACATATAATAAGAATCTACTCTTGATTTCGTTGTTACCTGGGCCCACCTTCTTGATCTTGTGCTTTAAGCGCTTCGTGTATGGAATCAAAGTACCCTCTGTGCTGTTGAATCCATGTCTTCTGTAGAAGTCATGTAACCATACAGTATCCTATCACCACCTGGCTGAGATATCCATTTATATTGTCTGTCGGTCCATGCCAGGAATTAACTCCCCAATCCTTTCTGATCGCACTTGTTCTAGTGGCGGAACAAGTCCACTGTCCCCAGGGTGACTTAGCAAACTGTAGGAGTCCCATCCTCTGGTGATGTTGTCGAAGTTCTTTGATATTCTCCATCAAATCCTCGTCATTATCCTGTTCGTTTCGCCTATCGTCTTCCGAATCGCTAGCCATGATCACTTCTCCCGAGTCGCTGGAAATGATCAATTCTTCCCCGCAGTTGTATGCGCACTTCATCACTCCCCGTCTTGCTTTTGTCTGCATCGGCACCATCCTTGACGCTACCTTGCTTCATCACCCTTTCCGGCCACCATGAAGAGCGTTGTCTTTCAGTCTTGTTCCACACTAAGTCACACAGCGTACGCCTAGTGTCTTGCCAGCTCGATCGAAGCCACTGTGATGTAGTATCGGTTGTAGTCTCAACACCGTTTGGTGTAAGTGTGCGTTCCCGGGTATTCGTATTTATAAGTGCGAGACCTTAAGCTGCCAGTCGCTAGAATGATGGTATTCCATTCTGATATGACATTTTAGGCTGCTGACCGGGATTCTAGAATCATCATTCTGGAGACTGGTGCTGGACTTGGAACGTCTTTTACATGTGTGAAAGTATTATGCACAAAAAATCGTGACTTCTAATACTAACTTTCGGACTTAGTATTATCGGGTCCTCGGGACTCGTACCCGCAAGTACCTACGGTTCGGATACTATACCTTCTAAATACATACTTCTGGCAAGCCTAAATGTTCGGGTAATTTTCTTTTTGAGGGTTTCTAACATTTGTACTATGGTGGTAGGTTCTAATAATTGGGCGTCGGTTCTTACTGCACTAAGGGCTATGGCTTGATTTAACAAAATTTCAGCTTGGGTTTGAAGAAAAGCCTCCTGGAGATAGAAGTCGTTGGCTAGTGCCGCATCTCGGGCTGTCGTTATTTCCACTAGTTTGTTCTGCATTTCTCTGATGCACTCCTTCTGGTTGCGTATCTGGTTGTCGTTGCGTTCAAACTGTTGGTTTTGGAATGCCAGACTTTTCTGCAGTGAATCTCGTTCTCTGCGCGTCCTTGCAATATCCTTTTGATATTGGCCTTCCTTTATTAATTGTTTTTTGAGAATGCTGTTGACCGCGTCGGCACATTCTTCGGCTCTCCGTAATCGTTCTTGAACTTCGGCAGCTTCTTTCTGTTGCTCCTGCATCGTCTGGGTGGTTTCTTGTAATTGACGCTTCGTGTCTGCGATCAGTTCTTCGAGAGAGACGTTGATATTTGCTTGTTCTTGAAGGGCGGCCTTCAGTGTCCGAATTTCCTCATGTGCATCGTGTATGAGTTTGTCTTTAGCAGCTATCTGGTCCAGGGCTTCATCTCGTTGTTGTACTAGCGTCTGTTCTATCGAAACTCGTGCTTCGAGTTCTGCTAGCTGTGCCCGCAGTTGATGATTTTCGGTTTTTACGGCATCAATTTCTTCCTGGAGGGGGGCGATGTCGGCTTCTAGAGTGTCTACCTTGTGTTGGTATTCGAGTTTCAGGTGGTCCGTGGCTGCCGAAAATTGGGCGGGTAGCTGGTGTGATAACTGGATGAGGTACTGCCCCATGGCGGCAAGTTCCGAGAGTGCGTTCGGTGGTGGTGGTGGTGGTGGAGGACGACGAGGTTGAGAGGATGTGTCGGTGAGGAGTTGCTGGGAGTTTGGTGGAGAGTAGTTGGGGGAGGAAGAGGAAGATGCTGTGGGTTCATCGGTGGGTGGGAGGGGTGGTTCAGGTGGGGGTAGGGGTTTGGCAGGAGGTGATGTAGGGAGGACGGTGTCTGAGGGGTTTACCTTGGCGAGTGTTTCTGTCTGGTTGATGGCGTCGATGAGTTGTTCCAGGGCTTTGGTGGCCGATTCCTGTTCATCCTGGTGCTGCTCCGACTCTTTTTCTGTGGATACTAGTTCCGTCTCTGCTTGATCCGGCTGGTCTGGTTGCTCCGTCGATGTTTCGATGTGTGTGGTGGTGTCGTGGTACGTTTCTTCTTGGTCGTCTGGCTTCGTCTCCTGATCTTTTCCGGTGGATCCTTGGACTTCACTCTCCGAGGAGCTGATCCGAATTCGCTTGGTACGGAAGAGTTGATTAATTTCTTCGTCTTCTTCTTCGCTGTCCTCGATTGGTTGGGCGGACTCTTCGTGTCGAAGTGTGGGGCCTGCGGGTGGGGGTTGCGCGGCGAGGATGGTAGGGAAGAGGAAGGAGATGATGTGTGGAAGGCGAGAGCGGGGGGAAGAACCCTTTTGGAGCTGTTTTACGATAGCTACACATTCTTTATGGATTCTATGGAAGAAATAGGAGGCAAAATTTACCGGTTCGCGGGCAGCTAAATCTAAGGCAGAGTAGAAGGGGCGAGAGATGCCATAAGTTCGTTTCTGCAGGTTAAGGATGGCTACAAGGAACTGGAGGGCGGATCGCTCGGGTTCGGGGCGACATAGGATGGCGTATTCGTTTGATGAGGAACGGGGAAAGAGTTCGGCCATACGGGCTACAATGATGGTAGGGCCATTTTCGCGACCTTGCGGGGTGAGGCGGTAGGCGTCGGCGAAGGCTTGGAAGGTGATGACGGTTCTGTGTGGGAGGGAAAGGAAGGCCCACTGTCGTTCGGTGGCGGAGTTTTGGGCAATGGCTTGAATGATCTGGGCGGAGAAGGGATGGGTTTCCACTGAGTGCCAAGGCAACTCAGCGAAGTTGGCCAACCCTCTGCATCTCAGGTATTCGCCTACGTCTGTAGGGATGCCTTCGCGGAAAGAAGCGTAGTTGGCTAGAGCTTCCATGGCGTTCACAGTGCACAGAAAACACAGAATACACAATCACGAAAACACAATAGCGGTTTTTTTTGCGCAACTCAGGGGTTTAAATATGTAGAACACGGTGTGGAGGTGAGGATCATTGTGTGGTGCGGGAACGATATGGTTTGCAGGCGTGCGTACTGAGTGATCGGTAGGGAGAGGCGGCTGGTATCATAAAGATCTGTACAAAAGACGGCTAAAAGCAAAACGTATAAATTTGTACAAAAACGTGGCTCGTCGCCGAATAATTAAGGCGTACTGGTAGTGGGATAATACGGTCGCAACTTCGATCCATTAATTACTTTTGGAAGTGGAATTTCGGTCAACGTAGTCAACCGAAAAGTTGCCGGACCTACTTGTGCTGAGATCTTGAAAGGGCCGAACCATCGTAGTTTGAATTTTCCTGCTGCTCTGTCCGATTTTGCATTATAGAAGAGTACAAGCTGTCCTACCGAAAAGATTGGCGTCTTCAAATATCGATCGTGCGTCTTAGCCTGCCTTAGTTGAACTTCACGCATAGTTAAAAAACTGAGCCATCGGTGCTCATCGAGTGCTCTGAGTGCGTCCATTCGTTCTGTCAGTGAAGATTCTGGAAGCATCTTCTGAGTGATTGCTACCCGCAAACTTGGGATGACTATTTCCATGGGAGCGATAGCTTCTAAGCCATAAGCTAACTTGAAAGGTGTCAGGCCTGTGGTTACTTTATATGTAGTTCGGTATGCCCATAATACTGCAGGTAGTAGTTGATCCCATCTTTCCGGTGTTTCTATGATCAATTTCCGGAGGATATTTAACAGTGCTTTGTTTGTACTTTCAGCTAGTCCATTGGCACGTGGATAATAAGGAGAGCTAAATTTATGTGTGACTTGGAAGGACTGAGTGAGAGCCTTCATTAAATTGTTTACAAAATGAGTACCTTGATCTGAGACAATTTCCAGGGGTAAACCAAATCGTGGAAAGACATCCGTGAGTAGGCATTTTGCTACCGTAACTGCTGTAGCAGATCGCAAAGCCCAAGCTTCTGCCCATCGAGTTGCGTAATCTGTGCAAGTTAGTATGTATCGATTGTTACTGGATACTGCTGGAGGTGTAATTGGCCCAATAAAATCTAAACCCCATTTCTGAAAAGGTTCTAATGGTAAGATGGGTTGCAGGGGAAAAAGATGCCGTTGTAAGGGCTGACCAGTTCTTTGGCAAGCATCGCATTGTCTAACAAACTGTGAGATATCTCTGTACATAGTTGGCCACCAGAGTCCTCCTTGTAGAATTTTCCGGTGAGTTAAGTCTGCTGCAAAATGGCCACCGGAAGGAATTGAGTGAGCCAAAGTGATAACTGAGTTAACTTCATGTGGTGGAATACAGCGAAGTAGGATTCCGGTACGATCTGTATAATACGGTTCTCCAGCAACTAACCGAAATCGGCGGCTAACAACTGCGATTTTTCTTCGAACTGCCTTGGCAGTCTCCGCTGGAAAGCGTCCTTCGGTGAGGAAAGTTAGAATCTGATCATAGTATGTAGGTGGTGTTTCTAAGTTGGGTGACTCATCCGGTAGTGGTTCAGCATTATAAATCGCAGGAGTCGTGTCATCTATTCCTATCGGAGCTTCACCGGAATCTAGGCGTGATAAGAAATCTGCTAAGGCGTGTGCATTTCCGGGTCGGTGAATGACATCATAATCGAATTCTTGTAAAAGTAGCACCCATCGTGCCAATCGTCCTCCTAAGTGCTGCTGTCTTACTAGATAAACAAGGGCAGCATGATCCACATGGAAGGTAAATTTACGACCTAGTAGATAATGTCTGAACTTTTTGATTGAGTAGATTAGTCCTAGACATTCTCTTTCCGTGGTGGAGTAGTTCTTTTCTGCAGGCGCAAGTCTTCTACTGGCGTAATAAACAGGGCGAAACCACTTGTCTGTTTGCTGCATCAGAATACTGCCTATTGCAATATCTGAAGCGTCAACAAAAACATGGAACGGATTGTCCCAGTCCGGTGGTTGTAAAATTGGAGCGTGCGTCAGGAGATACTTGAGTCGATCAAATGTAGTTTGACATTCTTCAGTCCATTCAAACTGTCGGGGAGTTTTTGTGATTAGCTTGTTCAGAGGTACTGCTAGGTGAGCAAGCCATCGTAAGTGTCTGCCATGCCATCGTATTTGACCCATAAAACGCATTACTCCCTTCGGAGTTGTGGGTATCGGGGCTTCTAAAATCGCTGAAATCTTATCGGGGTCCACTTGAATACCTTGAGCAGATACGATATGCCCAAGTAGTTTACCACACGAAACGGCAAATACGGATTTGCTAGGATTAAGGCAGAGTCTATATTCTCTACACTTCTGAAAGCAGCATCGTAAGTGAAACAAATGGGCTATCATCTTCCCAAAGATTGAGAAGTCGTCGAGGTAGACTTGCATGAATGAAGTGAGATAAGGAGAAAATATCTCCTGCATACATCTTTGAAATGTGCTTGGCGCATTTCTTAATCCGAACCACATTACTGTACAGGCAAAAACACCCCAATTGGTAATGAAGGCAGTTTTTGGTATATCTTCTTCAGCCATTCTAACCTGGTTGTACCCGCTGTATCCATCTAAAAATGAATACATTTCATGACCTGCGACTCTATCGAGCATGGTATCCAAAAAGGGGATCGGGAAAGGATCTGGTACTGTTGCTGCATTTAGTTTCCGGTAATCCACACAGATTCGTAACTGCTTGTTTTTCTTTGGCACGATCACGATGGGTGAGATCCATTCAGCGTGTTCTACTGGTACAATGAATCCGACTTTTAATAGTCTATCAAGTTCAGCTTTTACTTGTGATGCATAATGGGGGTTCATTCTATAGCTGGGTTGTCTTTGCGGTTTCACTTCTGGTTTCAACATGACCCTGTGTTGATAGATGCGCGGATCTAATCCTTTCATGTCTTTGTAATCCCATGCAAAGACGTCTGCAAATTCGCGAAGAAGTTTAATCAAATCGGCCTTAAATGTTTCCGGTAAGTTCTGCCTTATCTTCACAGGTCGTGGGTGGTCTCTATCTCCTAGATTGTACGTGATGAGCTGGTCTTCTGGAATATAAAATTGTTGAGGTTTCTCTTTATCATCTGTTGGCTTGAACAGTGGCTGTAATTCGTCGTCATGGGTTGAGGAAGTATTTTCCTGGACCGAATTTCCGGTGATAGCTACTACTGTACATATTGACGTGTTCCAGTTATCTATGACGGATTGTAGGTCAACAGTTCCTAGAGTCATTAAATCGGCGTTACTCTTCAGAAATTGCTCTTCTTCATCATCTGACAGTCCATCTAACATGTGAACTGGTTCAGCAAAGTATGGTCGGGCGTGAGGTTCGCAAGATTGCATAGCATCTAGTTTCACCACATATTTACGATGGGCATCCTTAAACGTAAGCTCTTGTGCAGACCAGTCCTGTATTACCTTCGCATGCTTCAGCCAAGGTCGGCCGAAAAGAAGATTGTAATCCAAAGTGGATTCGGGTAGATCTAGTATGACAAAAGTCATCTTGAAGGTTGTACCTTGTAGAGTGATTGGTACATTCCGCACAAGCCCTACAGGATGGACTCTCGATTGATCCGCCATTCGAACAAAGAATTGCACTGGTTCAATTTCGGTCCAGCCTAGCTTTTTGCATAATGCTGCGGTTGCAATGTTTACGCCTGAGCCTCCATCAATCAATACTTGCGTGATCTTTTGGTTCTTATACCATACTGTGATCAAGGGCACTGCGTGGTCAATCGCAGCATCAGGTTCCGGTTGAACGGCGGCTGTCGTAGGAATGCAAGAAGGTACTGGACTGAATTGTTGCTGAAACTGTTGTCGGATCCCAGGCACTAAGGTCAGAAGTTGGCCTAGAGGTAGCGTGATGGATGCCTTGGACAAAATTTCCCAGGCCTGTTGAGCTTGATTGTCTTGTTCTTTTGGACTTGCAGTCTCTACTGACGCAGAAATGTCTGCTGTTGTTTCTGCTGATGACGTTGGCCCTACTGATGCATCCTTTTGTGTTGTGTCGTCCTGTGATGAAGAAGCCTGAGTCACCGGAATAGGTTCAGGGAACACTGGTGGTTCTGTTGTGGTCCAGTGACTGGCTTTGTTATACATCCTTCGTTGTTCTTGTATCCCTGGTTCAAAGATTTCTGCTGCCGACTGAAGTTGTTTACCAGAACGGGTCTGGATTGTAGCAGTCTGTGTCTCAAGCGGTGTAATTGTTACCATGTTGGCCATTGGATTCTGGCGTTCCTTCCTTCTTTGATCATACTCTATTGCGTCCTTACAAAACCTTCTAATGTGGCCGAATTCGCCACAAAAATGGCATCGTGGAGGTGGTAACTCAGGTTTTTCCGGTGGTGGTCCATTCTGCCATCGGTTGGCATTATAAGTGTTGTTTCTCTGTCCTCGATAGTTCCGATATCCTTGTTGTTGATTGTTTCTCTGTTGCGGAGGCACATAGCGATTTACTGGTTGGCCATGTTCTTGGATGACTGCATTGACGGTTGCTGTCCCTTGTATCCTAGCGTTGTAGATACAGTTTCCGGTGGTGTGTCCGGTAGTGTTGCAGATAGCGCAAAACACTTGGTTCAGTGCACAGTTGGTACTTGTATGCCCCGAATTTTTGCATGTGGTGCAATATACTTGCCTGGTGATATCTTCAGCCGTATTTTTGTTTGTTTTTAGCCATTCCAAGTCTTCCGAAAATCCACCAACCTTGGATTCTAGCTGTAGAGCCATTGCAATAACGGCATCCAAGGTCATAGCTCCGACACATCTTATGATCATGATCTGCTTCAGTTGTGGGGTTAATCCATTGATAAACCATTGAGAGATGACATCATCAGGTAGATTAGCGTGAGCCTGTGGTATCTGCCGTAAATGTGTTCGAAAGAGGGTAGCGTACTCTTGGACGGTCTGATTTACCTTCTGTCTGTTGTTCTGTAGATACTCAAAGATTTCAGCGGGATTCTTCTTCAGTCTGAATCGCTGTAAAAAGGCGTCTCGTACTGCATCGTAAGTACCGAAATGATTGATATCATATTCCGTGAGCCATCTCGCCGCTTCATTGATCAGTGTTGATTGAAAAACAATGGCCTTATACGCCTGATCTGGTGGGTGGTTAAGAACTGCATAACTTATCTCGAACGTCCGTACGTGGGCGTCTGGGTCGTCTCCTGGGAATCCACCGAATTTCGCGTAGGTTACTCCTGTTGGAGGTGGCCTTGGCGGTCCTAGTTGTTGTTGTTGATGGTGTTGTTGTTGGTGTTGCCCGCTCATTGTGAAGGGTTCAGGGTTTCCTTCTATATCTCGGGATTGATCGGGTGAACTATCGGGACTTGTATCGCCGGATGGTGCGTTTTCCGGTGTACTGTGTCGGCTTAAGATGCTTCGGATCTCTGTTTCGAACAGCTTTCCTTCCTTCTAGATGTCTAATATTCGAAATCTTTCTTCCAAACACGAAGGTCGAGTTGATGATTCCGCAAAAAAGGCTAACCCTTTGCCAGCGATTGGTAATTCTATTACCGGAATCTCACCGGAATGAACCGAAATTGGGCCAGAATGCCCTGTTTTACTACTTTTACCGAACTTTTCTAACGTATTTCTGACCGTGGATAACTCTAAATCTTTATCTGATATTGTTAGACTAGGTTCCAACGGCGTTTTGATAGAGTCTGGTCTTGCTATATCTTCGATATGCTGGGTCGAAGTAGCATCAGAATGTATCAAAGGCGTTGACCGTTCTACCGGAATATGACCGGAATTACTTGTAACGTTTCTACTTTCCTTGACCACTTGGTCAGATCTAATTATGCCTACTTCTTCCGGGGCTATCTTTTGGGATTTTCGTGCTTCAGTCTGACGATTCTTAGGATATGTTTCGCCCGATCGAGTGACCGGCATGTATCATTGCCCAGTGATACTATTCGAGCAGTTCGCAACAATCTGGGTCTGTTGCTACTGTTAGTGAAGAAAATGTTGCTGGATGTTTGCTTCTTACAAACCGTTAGCACTCTAGTGCCACTGTCTCACAAGTGACTCGTAATCAAATGCTACTTCACCGTAGAGACCGGTAATCAGTTGCCATTTTCTCGCAGGCACCTGGGCCAGAGAGCTGGCAGGCGGATGCCACTTTCCCACAGACGGCGCCAAATGTTAAAGGTTACTTCGTCGTTTACGATTATCGTAACTATTAATTGCCTACCGCGGTCGTTAATTACTACTTCAACGCAACAACCCTTCGGAGACTCCAGAATCTGGTTCCATACCTGTGTACCAGATATTTCCGAGTCTCTCCCTTTTGCTCTGAATTCAATATTACCGCAGAAACTACACTGCCTCGAACCATGTGGGTCCTTGGGAGTGGTAGGGGTCTGTTAGACAGAGGCCCTGTACTATTTTCCCAATTCCTTACTCAACCGTTGTTGTGGCTATTCCGTCTTCGCTCAGGTTTCGCTCCTGAACAACTTCAATTAGACCAACATACTGGACTCAGAGTTCTCAGGCTGTTCTGCCATAGTGGTTGAGCAGTAGTCTGAGATTGCAGTCCAACACTTTTAGTAACTTAACACACAATCCTCCTTATCAGTTCACAAACTTACCGCGTGTCTACCTTTCAAATCGTAATCTCTACGGATCATAAGACGCATCGCAACCGTGTTGCCATTCTACGCGTACTTAGGTATTACTGGCGTTACCTTGAACATAGACTACGATACCAACTCAATCCCTTACAGAGAATCCTACCAGCTCATGTCCATCCTTCACACTTACTTATTCCACCACAGGAATAGCAAATAGACAACACTCTAACACCTTACGCATAATCAAGTCACCTCAACTCGTTACCGAACAGACTCTCACAATCGCAGTACCGACTCGTAACACACAGTGTATCACACATACACAGTCGAATGATTACACAGAGAAGGTGCACAGACAGGACAGAACCAAGACACTCTACTCGTTTGCACACAGTAGAAGCAGTAAAAGTAACCCCAAAAACGGGAACTCTCACAATATATTCGCAACTTCCAAAAAACGGGGGGGGCGGGGGGCTCTTTTTGATGCCCTCTCTGATCGCTTTAAATAGAGTTTTGTTACAAGGCTTTTACGCGAATCTTTCTTTACCGCGTACTTTCAGAAGGGTTCTTTCTACATTAAAAACCTCTGTCTAAGTACAATTGTCCTTTGTTCGGCGGCCGTCTAACAGTTTTTTTGTGTAGAGTATGTATATATATATATATATATATATATATATATATATATATATATATATATATATATATATATATATATATATATATATATATATATATATATATATCAAATGAGACTTCAATTGGCCAATGATTATGTTGAACGTGTACTAAGTCTACTAGAAAATGTCACTTTTGAAACTTTTGGGATGGATTATGAACATTTCTTAGACATGTGCCAATTTGGAAAGGGAAGAAACTATGAAACGATCTTGGGAAGACCATTAATACATCATGGTGGTGCAAGATTGGGGAAGAGATTCCTTATATCTACAACACTAGAGGGCTACAACCAAAATAGATTTGCATAACTTCTCATATAAAGATGTTTCTCCTCTCTAGTGAAACCCCATCCAAAAAGTAGTAGATGACATCTCTATCCATAGTACTGGCTTAAGTGACCAATCTTAGATGCATGAGGATATACACTTATGGATTTGCAAGGCAGCCAAGAGAGAAGAGAAGAGGCTTCATATACTAATGCCAATGAATGGAGAAGAGATGTAGTAGAGAATCCAACCTATATGCCTCAAAATATTCCTCAATAAAGCTTTTGAACCACATGGCATGTCATGAGAAGAGGAGAAACTATTGATCAATTTACTACAAGAGAAAAGGGATGTTTTTTGCATGGACATACAAGAGTTCATCCAGAGATATGCTCAAATATGGTTTCTATGATTCTAGAAGCTACACCTTCCAAGAAAAGGCCCTATACATACAATGATGTCTGTTCAACCAAAATCAAAGAAGAATAGAAAAATTTGTTGATATATTTAGGTAGTGATGTGTGTGAACACACTAGGACCATCAAGGCACCTTTTTCCCTCTTTAGGAGGTTTTTTCCCCCCAGCTTGCATATACGCCTATAGCCCTAATGGGTTACTTATCTTTGTACATTCTAGTGGTAATACCTTCAGTATTGTGTGTTGTGCTCCAAGCCTATTCTTCTTCCTTGTGTTGTTTGTGTGCTTCTGAAGATGTCTAACTCCAACAATTGGTATCACAAGAGGTCCCTGCTTCATCTAGAGCATCGTCGATACCCCTTCGGTCACAGTCTCAGAATCGCACGGAATTTGGCCAGCATACTCAGGGTGATTAAGAGATCTGAGCTTGTTTCGGCCTCCGAATGCACTATCGTAGTGCTTGTGCAGGCTATTTCATCTTTTTGTGTCAAAGATATATACAGGTTTCAGTTTGCCAATATAAGCATCTCAAAGTCTACTACAGGTCTAGCAAAACTTGTCAGGGTAGTTCTGTTCAACTTTTTCAGATACAATCATTTTTCTACATCAAGGTATTTTAGTTAGTGGCCATGGCTGAAAGCAGTGATGTATTCTGTATGTTGGCTATTGAGGATAAGTTGGATGGTACCATTTACCCATTGTGGGCTTATATGATGCGACATGTATTGGTTGCAAAAGGACTGTGGAACATTGTGCAAGGTGTTGAAAAATGTCCTATTACACCTACAAATACAGGTATTGAAGTTGATGCAGATGGCATTGAAGATGTTGATATTCTTTAGATTCCTGTTTGTGATGTGGTTTCTACTGCACCTACTATAGAGAAAATTCATTGGGATGGCAGATATGCTCAGGCACATGCATTGATAACCATGTCTGTCAAACATGCCATTATTCCTCACATTCACTCTTGCAGAATAAGAAAGGATGCTAGGGATACACTTAACACATTGTACCAAGCTAGGAATTGAGTGAGCATATGAATGAAAGTGATTCTATGGACAATGCATGATGATGGTAGAATTAGCACAAGCAATGTTCGAAGCCTCTAGATATCTTAATTGGAATAACATGGCATAACCGGAATTACACTTTCAAAGACTGATGGAGAGGCTAGAATACTTGATCGATAGCAAGGAGAAAAAGAATCAGCATAGGAACCCTACTGCCTCAGAGACATCGGAAAAGAATGCACCATCCCTGTCTCAAGTACCCAATACAGAAAGTCAAGACAACCTGTCTTCCATACATAAGTACTCACATGAATTTCTAAGAGAAATCCAAGAAGAGAAATGGAGAATAGAATAAGGAACTCATCCTCCTATTCAAGAGATAGACGACTTGCAGGAACAATTCCCCCAAGACATCCCCTCTATTTACAATGATGTAGAGGAGGAGCAACTGAGTGAACACACAGGATTTGAATCTAACTCTTTACAAGAATTACCTCAGTTCACAGGACCTTGGGAAGACAAGTCTATTAGCATGAGAGCACCCACGATAGTAGTGAGGAATGAAGAATCAGTGATCCCTAGAAACACGGAAGTGGTCAAGAACGCTAAAGTTCAGTGTCACCTCACGCTTGAGGAATTGTTGAAGGTTAAGCTAGAACTGTGGAAGCACATAGCAAATCAATTCCTTGAGCTTGCTACTACTCCCTCACAGATAGGAACACACAAGAAGGTACCAGAGATACCAGTAGAAAAGATCGGAGATGTAAGCGAAGGAGAGGAAGGTAACACTTATCTTCCAATAACCCATCACGGCTACACCACGAAAACCATCTTAGATTCAGGAGCCGGAGTAGCCATTGCTACCACCGCTTTATGGAAACGTTGGGGTAAGCCAACACTAAGACCTACCAGGATGAAACTACAAATCGCTGATGGACACATAGAAAAACCATTAGGCTTACTAGAAGGCATATCTCTCACCACTTGTGGTGTGGAGTTTGAGCATACCTTCGCCATTTGTGATTTTGCTAAAAATCATGCGTATGAGATGATATTAGTACGACCATTCATGCGTCAGTTGCAAATTGTACAAGATTGGGGAACTAATTCTTTGTACTTACAACATTTAGGTGTGACTACCAAAGTCAATCTTAAAGACTATTCACATCGAGATGTACCCCCAATACAATGGAATACCATCCATAAAACAAGTAGAAACAGAATCAGTACACTCATTAGAATCGGACCCCTCATGGTTGCACGAGGATACTCATTTATGGATGTGTAAAGTAGCAAAACAAGAGGAAGAACGGTTAGAAGCAAGGAACTTAGGTGCAGAACAACATCCGCGAACTCTTCAAGACCCAGCGTACGCACCTGTAGTATTTCCAGATGAGGAGTTTGAACCCCACGGTTGGGCAAAACTCCTAGCAACCATGGATGTAGCCATCAATGAAGAACAATGGACACCCCACTGTGACGAGGATGGCTATGACATCTCAGTCTTTACGATAGAGCCAATCATATGTGATTCAATTATAGAAGAATGTGAACCTAGCACTGATGCATTTGAGGATGCAAGTGACTTCGATTTAGAGTCAATTATTATGGACCCTCCATTTGCATCAGAAGAAGAATATTTCTACGAAGTAGAAACTCATCCTCAGAAACACGAAGAAATTATGAATGAGGTGAGGTTAGCCACTCAAGTGACCACTAAAAGTGAAGGCAAGAAGAGAAAGAAGAAAGAAACCATGTCAGAGGAAGAAGAGTCTCTATTTGAAGTTCCTGACAACTTCAAGAAATATGAAATAGAAGATAGACGAATCATGGTACGAATGCCTAACAGAAAAGCTGACATTGGAGAAGTATATGATAATCGAGAGAAAACCAAGAAAATAATAGTTGCCATAGAAGGAGAAGAAGAAAAATGTGCATACATAGGGCATGATTTGACGACAGAAAAAGAAGAAGAGTTAGTTGCCCTATTGCGCGAATATAGAGATGTGTTTGCTTGGAGTTACAAAGATTTGAAAGGAGTAGACCCAGATATATGTTCTCATAGAATCCCTATGACTCCAGATGCAAAACCTACATAGCCAACATACGAAATACATCACTACTTTCAGCCATGGCCACTGATTAAAATACTCTGATTAAAAAAAAATGACTATATCTCACAAAGCTGAATAGAACTACCTTGTCGAGATCTACTAAACCTATAGCAAACTTTCGGAAGCTTATACTAGTTAACTGAAACATGTATATATCTTTGGCACAAAAAGATGAAATTGCCTACACATGCACTATGATAGTGCATTCAGAGGCCGTAACAAGCTTAGATCGTGATTTTGACACCACAAAATGAAGCTGTTTTGAATCCTAATTAGCCTAAGTATGCTCAAAGTATACATCACATGAGGTTCCTACACAATGCTGAAAATCATGACTATACAATAGAAAGATATGTTGTACATTCAGAGAATGAAACAAACTATCTAAGTTTAAAGATGAGAGCACTAGGTACATCTCTCTCTCTCTCCATCTCTCCCTAAATACAAAATCTACTTTCATTCTTCATAAATCCAAAGAGTGCTATTTTGATAAATGTGTTTAAGTGTATCTCAAAATCCCAAAAACCATTCTCTACCTAACAAAAGGTATATCCTCTCCATGCCCATTATTTGGAAGACCACATGATCTGTGTCTTCTTGTATTTGGACTTCCAAATTTGATACCATAGTATCCCATATCCTCTTATCCTCATGCTACATCATAGATATGACATATTTATGTGCACTAGGTTCTTGAGGAATCTTCAATTTTATGACCAGAGCATAGTTTATGAAATTATTTGTGGAAACATCATCTATCGTGAATCTCACCTTGGTCCTATAAGCACTATCATGAAGCTTAATCAATTCATGTGGTCCAAACTATAGTGACCAAAATGATTGAGTCAAACAATAGGTATGCTCTTTATCTTCATGCATAACTTCCATCTCCTCATAGCCAGAGTTGGCATGTATAGGACGTGTCTACACAAGGCGGGCCACCTTCTTGACCTTGTCAAGGTTCTTATTAGTCCTTGGTTCTCCCTTTTTCTTCCTCTTTATGAAGTGGATACTTCCATTGTGCATGATTAGGAGACAAACACCTAAAGCACATGTTTTTGCTTTTGGCATTTTCATACTGTTATGTAGGTAATTAGGGCCTTTGTGGTATTTGTTTCTTCATGAAAAAAATGTTTTTGACCATTATTATCTTTTTCCTGAATTTTTAGGCACTAATAGGTTTGAAGGGTTGATTTTGTCTCCATAGGAGTATATTGAGGTTAGTTATGGTCCTCATATCTGTGCATATTTGATTGCATCCTCAAATGTTTTTGGTGTATTTCTCTTTACTTCTCTCTTTACGGCCTTATCTAATCCTCTACAAAACCCCCTAGTCTTCTAGAAATCATCAACTCTTTTAACTTTCAAAATGACGCCCGCAAGGTGGGGCCCGTAGAAAATCCAAGTCAGTTTTAGAAACTATAATTTGTCTTGTGTTTGGCAACACTCATATATTCCAGATCCAGAATTTCAAGCGATTCCGTGTACTATTGATACATGAAAACTGTGTTTTTTTGAGATCGAATTGTCACGTCATAGTGCAAGAGTGTTCAAGTAAAAGTGCTGCTTGTCATGTTTTGCAGTGTTGTGAATTGCGGCAGAAATGGCAAACGCAGATGGAATGAGTCAACTTATGAGTGATAAGCTGGACAAGAATAACTTCCATGCTTGGAGATTTAGAATGACGAATTTCTTGATGGGAAAAGGCTAGTGGAAGTACATCGAAGGAGAGAATGAAAATGCTCCATAGTTACCAGAAAGGAATCGGACTGTAGATCAGTTAAGAGCATATGAGGAATGGAACCAAGGAACATGAAAGGTAATGTATTGGCTATCTGTTAGCATACAAGATAACATGATTGGACACATACAGGATGCCAAGACTCCAAAAGAGGCTTGGAACAATTTGGTCACATTGTATGAGACCAATACAAAGGCACGAAAATTGCAACTCAAGAACGAGCTACATACATTGGAGAAGAAGAGCATTTCGGTAAGTGACTAGACCTTGAAAATCAAAAGCATATGTGAGTCACTTGCATCTATTGGAGTGAATGTAGATGATGATGATAAGGTGGAAGTGTGTCTTCGTGGTTTAGGAGTTGCATATAAGTAGTTCAGAACTTCCCTACAAACCAGGGAAAGGCCAAAATGCTGCAATAATGTGTCAATATATTTCGTTTGACACAAAGCAATTCCACCATCAACTTGCATAAACTGAATGCCCAAATAGTGATGCAAATGCCCCAAATCAGACATCTCAAATGAGGCATGCAAATCAGCTTTAAAATCAGCAATATGCTTCTGAATAGGACCAGTGAGCAGCATGTCATCAATTTAGACAACAATGATCAGAAGCACATCATTAGCATGCTTAACGTATAAGGTGTTTTCAGTTGGGCTGTTCTCAAAACCATGTGCAATCAGATATGCATGTACCTTCTCATACCAAGCACGTGGTGCTTGCTTTAAACCATATAATGCCTTCTTTAACCTACACACTTGGTTTTCATGCCCTTTCTGCACAAAGCCATGGGGTTGAAAAACATACACTTCTTCATGCAAGTCACCATTCAGAAATGCTGTTTTAATGTCCAATTGATGTACATTCCAACCATGATGGGCTGCAAGTGCAGAAATGCTCCGGACAGTAGTCATACGGCATGTAGGTGCAAAGGTCTCATCAAAATCAATGCCTCTTTCCTGCGAATAACCCTTTGCAACAAGCCTAGCCTTATACCTGTCAACTATACCATCAGGTTTAGGCTTCAACTTGTATACCCACTTAGTGCCAATGGCCTTCTTGCCAGGAGCCAAGTCACATAAAGACCAAGTACCATTCTTCATTATTGCATCATATTCAGATTACATAGCAGCCATCCAATATTTTGAATTTTGTGCTTCATCAAATGAAACAGGCTCATTGTAGCTCAGTGATGACTAGCACCTCCTTTAATGTCAATCCGGGAAGACGTGAGGATGGTATGAAGACCTCGAGCAAGTGAAGGCACAAGTGCGTGAGTGAGAAGCACACAAACATGCACACACATACACACACACGCGCACACATGGCAAGACAAAGAGTGAGAAGCAATGGAGTTCTTAGATTACTTTTAGAAAGCTCATACAAGTCCAAAACTATTACAAGCTAACCTCAAAAATGAGCTCTCTAGCTCCTTTTATAGTTTTTGACTAGCTTTGACCCTATCCAGTGCTAATGTCCGGCCTAGTTAAAAATTAGGTTCCAGGACTTTTTTGAGGGCTCAAACGAGATCCAAAAATATGAAAATTGGCAGGTAGATACTTCTAAAGCTCCTCAAGCTCAAGGACTCCTTGGCTTGCACAAAATGGAGCTACAAAAATACGAAATGGTATTTACAATGGTTTTTAGTGATTAAAATCACTATTTGTGTAGGGATTTTCTTTGTTGATTTGTCGTACACATCTTTGAGCTCCCTACTTGCTCTTTCTTCTTGTGTGCTCAACTCCTTGATGTCTGAAAAATTTACATGGCCTACTTGTCAGATCTTCTTTGGCTACTGTGTCTGCTTGTGCTATCTCTTCGTTCCGACCCTCTTTGTCTTGTGGCTCCTTCGGTTCCCTGACTGCTGCCAACACTCATTCTCATCATAGAGACTAGATGCAGCCATAGCATAGCAATTTGATGCAAAAGAGGCACTATGAGAGCCTGAACGAGTACGATATGACAGAGGTGCATCTAGTTTGCTGTCACGCAAGGTCTGCACTAGCCATTTTGGCATAGTTCTTGCGTGCTCAATATCAGCTCTCTCATCAATAAGTGCATCATGATACTACATTTGCATTAGAAATGGAATTATCTGCATCATCACATAAAACCTCCAAAGGCTGCGAAGATGCCTCATTAGAACCAGCACTAGACTGTCCACCTGTAAAAAGAGGCAGCAAAGTATTATACATGTCTTTGGAGCTAACAGATGCGTCCTGAGTACATGAAAGCAATGGCTGAATAGCATCTTCCACAAAAACAACATCACGGCTAACCAGAATGCGTTTAGTCTGTGGATGATACAGACGATAGCCTTTACTTTCAGAATTGTACCCAACAAAAATACACTTTACTGCTTTATCAATTTTCTACGATGTTGTTCAGGCACTAATGCATATGCCAAACAACCAAAAACACGCAGATGAGCAACAGATGGCTTGCGGTCATGCCAAGCCTCATATGGAATGATAGACTGTAGTGCTTTAGTGGGACACCTATCCAGTACATATGCTGCACACATGACAGCCTCAAGCTAGAAACTATGTGGTAAAGCCTGGCTCTTGACCATACACCTCGTTATCTCCATGAGTAACCTATTCTTTTGTTCAGCACCTCCATTCTATTGAGGTGTATACGACACTGTACACTGGTGTTTTATCCCATGTTCAGCCAGAAATGAATTAAAATCAGAAGACATATATTCCCCCCCTCGATCTGAATGGAAGGTGCCCATTTTACATGCTGACAGATTTTCAGCCAAAACCAAAAACTGTTTGAAGCACATGAACACTTCAAACTTTGCCTTCAATGGATATACCCATGCATGCCTGGAAAAATCATATTTGAAAGTCACGAAGTAAAGATAATTCCCAAAAGAAGGTGTCTGCATAGGACCACAGACATCACTATGTACAAGCTACAATTTCTGAGTAGCCCGAACTGAACCATCTTTTGGAAAGGATGAACGCTGCATTTTGCCCAAAATACAGCCTTCACAAACATGTTTTCCAGGTGCCTCAAGTTTGGGCAAAGAGGACACCATTTCAGATTTCTGCAGGTGTAGCAAACTAGCAAAATTCAGATGACCAAAGCGTGCATGCCAAAGCTTTGCATCTGACATAGCCTGAGAATCATTTACTGCACATGCCAAATCATTTATAGATCTTTCATAGTCTATGAGCTTATACTACCCACGACATAGAATTCTAGAAGCAATAATCACATCGTCATTTGATAGATCATGAACTGTACACCTATCGTCAACAAATTTCACAACCAAGCCAATCTTGGCTAATGCAGAAACTGATAACAGGTTCTTCTTGATCCTTGGTACAAATAAGGCATTTAACAAAGTGAAAGAACTACCATCAGCAGTAGTTAAAATGATCTTACCAACTCCCATAACAGGATAAGAGGAGTTGTTGGCACATGTAACAGTATTCCCTATAGGGGAAAGCTCGAGTGAAGAGAAGAAACTACGCTGCGAGGTAATATGTTTGTCGCCCCACTGTCAAAGTACCAAACATCTGAGTCTAATGCAGACATGTACTGCTCATGAGAAGATGGGTCAAAACTGCAAACAGTAGTAAACGCTCATTCTTCTTCCTACACAAGATTAGTAGACTCCGTTTTTGGTGTAGAGGCTTCTACAACAACCATTCCAGCCTCTTTCTTCTTTGCCTCTTTAGCAGCCAGTTTTGGACAGTTCTTTATGATATGATCATTCCCTTTACAGTACTTACAAAACAATTTCTCTTTTCTGATTTTTTCTCATCTTTGTCTTGGTTCTTCGAATGTGCAGCATTTGGAGAAGAGCTCCATTTTCCTTTGCCCTTCTGACTAGCCAGGAAAGCTTGATCGGCAACACGCATAATGGACCTCTTCTGCCTGGACTGATCTTCCTGCAATAGAACAGAGACGAACTCCTCAAATGACAAGGCATTTGGATTGCCTTTCATCATCAACCGAAGAGTAGAAGCAAAACTCTGATATGAATCGGGAAGACCATTCAGAACGGTCTGCACAAGTGAGTATCTGGTATAACCTCATCATCAGAAATCAATTGTTCCTTCAAGTCTTTGATCTTTGTTAGGAAACTGTCCATAGAATCACCTCTATTCATGTGCTCACTCTCCAACTGTTTTTGGAGGTAAGCAACACGAACCTCATTCCTAGCTTGGTAAAATGTGGTAAGTGTATCCCAAGCATCCTTAGTTATTCTGCAAGAGCGAATATAAGGAATAATGACACGTTTGATAGACAAAGCTATCAATGCAAGTGCCTGGGCATCTCTGCCATCCCAACGAATCTGCTCTTCAGTAGGTGCAGTAGAAACCACAACACGAACAGGAATATGCAGAATATCAGCATCTTCAACACCTTCTGCATCAGCTTCAGTACCTGCAGTTGTAACAGTTGCAGGTGTGATAGGATGTTTTTCGACACCCTGCACAATGTTCCATAGTCCTTTTGCAACCAACACATGTCGCATCATATAAGCCCATAACGGGTGGTTGGTACCATCCAACTTAATTCTCAACAACCAACATACGGAATACATCACTGCTTTTAGCCATGGCCAGTGACTAAAATACCTTGATGCAGAAAATTGACTGTATCTCAGAAAGTTGAAGGGAACTGCCCAGATGAATTCCGCTAGACCTATAGAAAACTTCGAGACGCTTATAATGGTGAACAAAAATTGGTATATACCTTTGGCACAAAAAGACGAAATAGCCTGCACAAGCACTGTGATAGTGCGTTTGGAGGCTGAAACGAGCTTAGATCGCGATTTCGGCACCCTGAGTATGCTCACCAAATTTTGTGCGAATCTGAGACTGCAAATGGGGGAGTGTCGATGGCGCCCTAGATGAAGCGATGACCTGCTCTGATACCAATTGTTGGAGTTAGACGTTTGCGGAAGCACGTGAACAACACAAGGAAGAAGAAGAAGCTTGGAGCACAACACACAATACTGAATGTATTACTAAAGAATGTACAAAGATACGTAGCCCATTAGGGCAATAGGCGTATATACAAGCCGGGGAAAAAAAACTCCTAAAGAGGGAAAAAAGTGCCCCGATGGTCCTAGAGTGTTCACACACATCACTACCTAAATATATCAACATATGGCTCTCCAATTTGGTTGTGCTTGAAGAAGTTTCTTGGGAATCCAAATTTGTTTCAATAATTTTGATGGACGCCTTCTTTTGATGCCATGATATTGTAGGATCTTTGGGTGGTTCATCTTTGCTTGAAATTTGTGACACTTCGTGTTGATGTAGAGTTCTCTCTTCAATTGTTGTGGATTTCATTGTGTCTTATTAAACTTTTTGATCTGTTGGATATAAGGTGGTGGGATCAAGATTGGTTGCCTTTTTACCATTTGGTGTTACCCTAAGGAATGTGTTATCTCTTGTGTACAAAATGGTGCCTTGATCTTGACTATACAATGATTCTCTACAGATGTTTCCTCCTTTTCCATAGGATTGTTACAACTTGGAGAGGTTACAATTTGTAATAAATCTAAATCAGATTTGGCATGATTATATATAGGATCTCTAGATTTACAAGGGGAATTACAATGGTTCTTCAAAGGATCATCTTTGCATAAGTCTCTATTATTCATTTCATCCAATGAAGTAGAGCATGAAGTCTTTTTATCTAACTCATGAGAAATATGTGAGGGGGAAGAAGAAGGTCTGCCTTCCAAAATACCCTTAGGTTCCTCCTCCTCCAAGTGTTCCTGTGACTCAAACAAACAAGGATTAGGCAACATAGATGAGTCTTCATCATCAAAATCTTCATTACCTTCATAAATAACACTTAATTGATCTTTTGCATCAAGGTCATATTGGGGAGGGGGGGAGATTCTCTATTATATTTCTTGATTCACGTAGCCCTTGCTAAGGCCTTGAATGTAGATTTCCCACCAAAATGGGAGAGCTCTTAGGACCCTATGAACAAAACTAGCATAATTCACTATTTTGGAGATTGTTCTTGAATTAATTGCTTTAGTAAAGAGGGAGATTCTTGTTGGAGTTAGACGTTTGCGGAAGCACGTGAACAACACAAGGAAGAAGAAGAAGCTTGGAGCACAATACACAATGTTGAATGTATTACCACTAGAATGTACAAAGATAAGTAGCATGTTAGGGCAATAGGCATATGTACAAGCCGGGGGGAAAAACCTCCTAAAGAGGGAAAAAAGTGCCCTGGCGGTCCTAGAGTGTTCACACACATCACTACCTAAATATATCAACAAATCCCCCCTGGGAGTGATGCGGCGAACAAGGAGCTAACACTCATGTATAACAAAGTGCCAAACTATGTGGAATCAATCCACAAAACCAAGTAATCCCAAAGCTCTGCGAAAAGCTTCAAACGTCTCCCTAGGCAGAGCCTTCATGAAAAGGTCTGCAATGTTCTCCTGTGTGGGCACATATGCCAAGCTGATCTTCCTAGCAGAGAACCTCTCCCTGACATAATGATAATACATCTCAATGTGCTTAGTGCGAGCATGGAACACAGGGTTCCTCGCAACTGCCAATGTGCTCTGATTGTCAGTGAAGATGGTGGTGGCAGAAGATTGACCAACATCCAAATCAGTCTGAGCCACACACACTCAACAATCACTATGAAAGCTGCCCTATACTCAGCCTCACAATTGGAAGTGGCCACAGTAGGCTGCTTCTTGCTCAACCAAGATATACATGAGCTACCAAGCATGAAGCAAAAACCACTGGTGGACACACAAGTGTCATAGCAACCAACCCAATCACTATCAAAAAAGCATGCAAATCTAGCAGTAGTGATTCCCCCTTGGGATAAAACAATCCAAGTAGCTGGGTACCACTCAAGTTGCGAAAGATGTGCTTAATTTCCTGCCAATGCTTGACACCTGGGCAATGCATAAACCTACCCATCTATGAGACGACAAACTGAATATATGGTCGAGTAATGCATAAATAAATCAAGCATCCAACAGTTGATAGAGAACAGCATCAAATGCATCTCGAGCATCATGAAGACTCAATTATGAGATTTATCATATCATTTTTGATATATATAGAAAGTTTTCGGGAGTGGCAATAGGCTTATAGTCTTCGAGGCCGAAACAGTGCAATAATGTGTCAATATATTTCATTTGACACAGAGCCATTCCACGATCAACTTGCAGAAATTGAATGCCCAAATAGTGATGCAAATGCCCAAATCAGACATCTCAAATGAGGCATGCAAATCAGCCTTAAAATCAAGAATACGCGTGTCATGAGGACCAATGAGCAGCATGTCATCAACATATACCACAATGATCAGAAGCACATCATTAGCATGCTTAACATATAAGGTGCTTTCAGTTGAACTGTTCTCAAAACCATGTGCAATCAGATAGGCATGTATCTTTTCATACCAAGCACATGGTGCTTGCTTTAAACCATATAATGCCTTCTTTAACTTGCACACCTGGTTTTCATGCCCTTTCCACACAAAGCCACGGGGCTGAAAAACATACACTTCTTCATGCAAGTCACCACTCAACTGATGTACATTCTAACCATGATGAATTACAACTAATGTACATTCCAACCATGATGCTATTTTAATGTACAACTGATGTACATTCCAACCATGATGAGTTACAAGTGTACAGATGCTACGAACAGTAGTCATTCGGCAAGTAGGAGCAAAGGTTTCATCAAAATCAATGCCTCTTTCCTACGCATAACCCTTTGCAACAAGCCTAGCCTTATACATGTCAACTGTTCCATCAGGTTTACACTTCAGCTTGTATACCCACTTTGTGCCAATGGCCTTCTTGCCAGGAGGCAAGTCACATAAAGACCACGTACCATTCTTCATTATAGAATCATATTCAGATTGCATAGTAGCCATCCAATTCTTTGAATTTTGTGCTTCTTCAAATTAAATAGGCTCATTCTCATCACCGAGACTAGACGCAACCATAGCATAGCAATCTGATGCAAAAGAGGCACTATGAGAGCCTGATCGAGTACGATATGACAGAGGTGCATCTAATTTGTTGTCACGCAAAGTCTGTACCAACCATTTTGGCATAATTTTTGCCTGCTCAATATTAGCTCTCTCATCAACAAGTGCATCATGTAAATCTACATCAGAAATGGAATGATCTGCATCATCACATGAAATCTACAAAGGTTGAGAAGTTGCCTCATTAGGACCAGCACTAGACTGTCCACCTATAAAGAGAGGAAGCAAAGTATCATACATGTCTTTGGAGCTAACAAATGCCTCCTTAGTACATGAAAGAAAGGGGTGAAAAGCATCTTCACAAAAACAACATCACGGCTAACCAAAATGTGTTTAGTCTATGGATGATACAAACGATAGCATTTGCTTTCAGAGCTGTAACCAACAAAAATACAATTTACTACTTTATCATCCAATTTTCTACGATGTTTTTCAGGCACTAATGCATATGCCAAACAACCAAAAACATGTAGATGAGTAACATATGGATTGCGACCATGCCAAGCCTCATATGGAGTGATAGACTGCAGCGCTTTAGTGGGACACCTATTAAGTACATATGCTACTCACATGACAGCCTCAAGCCTGAAACGACTATGTGGTAAAGCCTGACTCTTGACCATACACCTTGCCATCTCCATGAGTGACCTATTCTTTCGTTCAGCAACTCCATTCTGTTGAGGTGTTTATGGCACTATACATTGATGTTTTATCCCACATTCAGCCAGAAATGCATTAAAGTTAGAAGACATATATTCCTCCCCTCTATCAGAACGGAGGGTGCCCATTTTACATGCTGACAAATTTTCAGCCAAAACCAGAAACTGTTTGAAGCACACAAACACTTCGGACTTTGCCTTCAATGGATATACCCATGCATGCCTGGAAAAATCATCAATGAAAGTCACGAAGTAAAGATAGTTTCCAGAAGAAGGTGTCTGCATAGGACCACAAACATCACTATGTACAAGTTATAGTTTTTTAGTAGCCTGAACTGAACCATCTTTTGGAAGGAGGAATGCTTCATTTTGCCCAAAATATAGCCTTCACAAACATGTTTTTTGGGTGCCTCAAGTTTGGGCAAAGAGGACAACTTTTCAAATTTCTGCAGGCATAGCAAACTAGCAAAATTCAGATGACCAAAGCATGCATGCCAAAGCTTTGCATCTAACATAGCCTGAAATTCATGTACTGCACATGCCAAATCATTTACAGATCTTTCATAGTCTATGATCTTATACAACCCACAACATAAAATGCCAAAAGCAATAATGACATTGCCATTTCACAGATCATCAACTGTGCATCTGTCATCAACAAATTTTACAACCAAGCCAATTTTGGCTAATGGAGAAACTCATAACAGATTTTTCTTGATCCTTGGCACAAACAAAACATCTGAGAAAGTGAAAGAACTACCATCAACACTAGTCAAAGTGATCTTACCAACTCCCATAATAGGATAATAGGAGTTGTTGGTGCATGTAACAATATTCCCTTTAGGGCAAGCTCGAGTGAAGAGAAGAAACTGCACTGTGAGGTAATAAGTTTGGTCGCCCCAATATCAAAGTACTAAACATCTAAGTCTAATGCAGACATGCACTGCTCATGAGAAGATGTGTCAAAACTGCAAATAATAGTAAACGCCCATTCTTCTTCCTACACAAGATTAGCAGACTCTGTTTTCAGTGTAGAGGCCTCTGCAACAACCATTCCGGCCTCTTTCTTCTTTGCCTCTTTAGCAGCCACTTTTGGATAGCTCTTGATGACATGATCATTTGCTTTACATTATTTACAAAACAATATCTGCTTTTCTAATTTCTTCTCATCTTTGTCTTCCTTCTTCAAATGTGCAGCATTTATAGATTTTTTCTTAGTAGTAGAAGAGCTCCATTTACCTTTACCCTTATGACTAGCTAGGAAGGCTTCATCTGCAGCAGGCATAATAGACCTATTCTGCCTAGACTGGTCTTCTTGCAACAGAACAGAGACTAAGTCCTCAAATGACAAGGCATTTGGATTGCCTTTCATCATCAAACAAAGAGTAGAAGCAAAACTTTGATATGAGTCAGGAAGACCATTTAGAAGAGTCTGCACAAGTGAGCTATCTGGTATAAATTCATCAGTAGAAATCAACTGTTCTTTCAAATCCTTGATCTTTGTGAGAAAACTCTCCATAGAATCACCTTCATTCATGTTCTCACTCTCCAATTGTTTTCAAAGGTAAGCAACACGAGCCTCATTCCTAGCCTGGTACAATGTGGTAAGTGTATCCCAAGCATCCTTAGCTATTCTGCAAGAGCGAATGTGAGGAATAACGACACATTTGATAGACAAAGATATCAAAGCATGTGTCTGAGCATCTCTGTCATCCCAACAGATTTGCTCTAGAGTAGGTGCAACAAAAGCAATAGCATGAACACAAATCTGCAAAATATCAACATCTTCGACACCATCTCCATCAGCTCTAGCACCTATATTTGTAGTACCTGTATTCGCAGGTGTAACAGAATGTCTTTCAACATTGTGCACAATATTCCATAGTCCTTTTGCAATCAATACATGACACATCATATAAGCCCATAATGGGTAGTTGGTACCATCCAAGTTATCCTCAACAACTAACATACGGAATACATCACTACTTTCAGCCATGTCCGGTGACCAAAATACCTTGATGCAGAAAATTGATTGTATCTCAAAAAGTTGAACAAAATTGCCCAGATGAATTCTGCTAAACGTGTAGCAAACTTTGAGACACTTATAGTAGCGAATCAAAATTGGTATATACCTTTGACACAAAAAGACAAAATAGCCTGCATAAGGGCTGCAATAGTGTGTTCAGAGGGTGAAATGAGGTTAGATCGCGATTTGGGCACCACAGAGCAAAGCGGTTTTGATCTCTGAAACAACCTGAGTATGCTTACCAAATCTGGTGCGATTCTGAGACTGCAACCAGAGAGGTGTAGAAAACACCCTAGATGAAGCGGTGACCTCCTCTGATACCATTTGTTGGAGTTAAACATCTGCAAAAGCACGTGAACAACACAAGGAAGAAGAAGAAGCTTGGAGCACAACACACAATGCTGAATGTATTACCACTAGAATGTACAAAGATAAGTGGCCCGTTAGGGCAATAGGCATATATGCAAGCCGGGGGGAAAAAACCTCCTAAAGAGGGAAAAGTGCCCCGGTGGTCCTAGAGTGTTCAATTCATCACTACCTAAATATATCAACAATTCCCTTGAGAAAAGGAAAGAGGATTTGAGTCTACTTTGTAGGCTTATGTTTTCAAAGCTCTCCTTTAGGAATATGTAGAAAAAACGCCCATCCGAATCTCTCTTATACAAATTTGACTACATGTCTTAGCACACTCACTCTACAACATATATCTACCCTTTTCAATGTGGCATAGTTTAAACTACCCACTAGGCTTTGATATGTTATGACATCCTCTATGAGTTCACCTTCATGTGAGCTCAGTTTGTGATTAACCTCCATTGGAGTACCTGCAATCTTACAATCTTGCATCTTGAATTTACCTCTCTTTTGATTACTTTTCTTGAAGGAAAAAATCAAATTCATGAGAGAAGAATTCTCCCCCTCCATCTGACTTTAGCCTCTTTAGTGATTTACCTGTTTGATTCTCCACAAGAGCTAAATATCTTTTGAAGCATGAAAAAACTTCATCTTTGTGTTTCATAAAGAATAGGATAGTCCACCTATTGCAATCATCAATAAATGAGACATAATACCAGAGACTGAAGCATCTCTGCTAGGTCCCCATACATATGTGTGGACCAATTCCAAGAGGTCTCCATGGATATAGCCTTTCTTCATGAATGTAACCTATAAGACTTTCCAAATTGACATGCACTGCATTTATAAATCATATGTTGCTTTGACAAATTAGGGAGTCAAAGTACACTTTGGTCTCTATATATTTTCTTTAGTGATCTTTCATCAATATGTGCTAAGCTCTTGTGCCATACCTCCAATTCTATGAGTGTTTGATTACCATAATTGAAAAGAATTATGTTTTTTCTGTCTTGCAGCTCAAATGTGAATAATCTACCTATTTTTTCTCCCTTTGCAATTCTTCTGAATCCTTGGCTTGGATCCTCAACATATGCTCCTCCTCTTGTGAACCTGACTTGCAACCCTTTCTCTACTATCTGCCCAACACTTATCAAATTCTTTGTAATGGTAGGGACATAGAGTACCTTACTGAGTAGGTTGATGTTTCCATCAGGTGCTTTGACATTTCCTATTTTCTCCACAAGGTGTCTTGTATCAACTCCTGTTTGTACCTCATGCTTGTTCCTTGGATCTTTTGAATCTGATAGGAGGGCCACATTTCCTTCCACATGATTGGAACAACCTGAATCTATGTAGAAAGCATGCTCATCAGATTTACCTTGGGGCATTGCCATGTTCATGATTAATAATGAGTCTTCTTGATTTGATTCATCTGTGTAATTATTGAAATCTCTTCTTCCTTTGTAGCTTCCTTGATAGGTTGAGCGACTGTAGTTGTTACGATAGCCATTGTTGAATCTTCCTCTTGAGTAGCCATATCCTCCTCTATTGTATCCTCTGCCTCTTTGAATCCTGGAATTCCTAAAACAATTTTTAGTTGTATGATTGGTTAGTCCACAAATAGAACAAGGATTAGGGACTTGAGATCTCCCCGTGCCTCGCCTACCTCCTCTTCCTCTACCTCTACCATGTCTTCCTCTACCTGCATAGTTAACTTGATGCATACCTGCTTCATCATCTACTTTCTTTGCCTTCCCTTTATTATCTTTAGTCTTGCTTTTATCAGTGTATAAGGCTGAAGATTGATAACCTTTGGAGCCTTCTCCATTCTTCATGAGTTTGGCCTCTTGAGTGAGTAATTGTCCAATTAGAGTGTTGGTCTGGTACATGCATATCCATGTACAAATCCATTGTTGTGGTGAAAGCGTCCCACTTGTCATCTGCCTTTATAACATTGATGACTTGCCTTACAATCTGCTCCACTTCTATAACTTTTCCAAGACTCCCTAACTGATCAGCTATGTCCTTGATTTTTGTGACAAAGTCAGTCACATTCTGCTTGGGGGCTTTCTTGAGGGTTGTGAAGTCCAACCATAGTTGATGCGTTCTAGCTTTAGTGCCTGAAGAGAAGAATTCTCAAGTGCATTCCACACTTCCTGAGATGTTTTACAACTTTTGATATGAGGTAACAAAAAATCAGAGATAGAGTTGACAAGATAAGACCTTGCTAATGCATATTTGGAACACCATGTATTTAGTCTCTCCTGCTCTTCATGTGTTGGTTGACTCTTGTTCCTGAATGTAGGCATAACTTCATCTCCAACCACATAACCATATAGATTCCTGCCTTCGAGATAAGCTTCCATCCTTAATGACCAAGCGGAGTAATCACCTCTATCCAATTTGTCAATTGATGAAGGGAATTCATCTGCCATACTTGCTCTGATACCACTATGCAGAGATGGACTGATATGTTCTTGGAGATTAAGTGGTGCTGCAAAATCCTTGCACTACACCAACCAAATAAACTCCAGAGATGTGTTGTGGGCCCTTCTAGCTTGTCAATGAGTATATTTGAGACCCTATGTACCTTGGAAGACCACTTGCAAAAAGTTGAATCAAGATAGACAAGTTTGGCTAAAAGTCAACTAGCTAAAACCTTCTATTTTTGAACTATGTCACTCAGTGTTTTACTCAGTACTCCTTCTCTGGTCAAAATTGGCCAGAAATTTTTTAGAAGAGTCTAATTAGGAAGCAAAGCAGCCTATTACAAGTTATTTCACTGAACATGATGAGCCATAGGATGAGAAATGAATTTAGCAATTCACCTATGTAAACCCGACTTTTGAGGAAGTAATAGACATCTATACATAGTCAAGCTTACATGTCCATTGCTCACGGCACACAGATCCAACTGAGATAAAACTGTGGAATATGATTGTATACTTAGAGAGCTACCAATATCAAGTTAAAGCTCTAAAAATGATGAACCGTGCTCAGAGAAATCTGCTCTACAAGCTGACTGAAAACTGAGAGGTTGTGACAGAGAGCAGTACATTCAAATAGACTTGACAATATAGCAATAAATGATCATGAAATCAATTCTATATTGAGTGGTAAATACAATGACTTATTGGTAAGTGTGCCTTGAGATCACACACTGATCTTGCAATAAGCTACTATCATGTGACTAAAACATACATGTATATATAGTGAGAGTTGGAGCCAATATTTGAATTTTGAATAGGAGCTCACCTAAACCACTTTTCCTTAATTCTAGTGATAGATTCTAACTAATTCAATTACGAGTTCTTGGAGTTTTCTTTTTCCTAATCATCAAGTGGATTCAATCACTTTTGATTCTTTACTTTTACATCAGGTAAATGCTAAAAAAATTACAAGAGATCGTTCACAAGTGAACTCTTCAATTTTCATACATTGTCTTCGCTTTAAAGCTTCTCCTATGACCTTGTGAGACTCAAACCAATACTTAGGCTTGTCATAGACTTGCTACAACAAGGACCACCAATGCTTATGAAGCAATTGACAAAACCAAAGCGACTAGTGGTTGCACATCTAAGATTTTATTCATAATGTGTACTCTCCATTTGGGTGCCAAAGAGGTCAAAGAATGAGAACCAAATACATGAATAATTTTGGGTTTCTAAGACCTACATTAGGGCTCAAATAGCTACACATAAGCTCACAAGGTTCAAATAACCTTCATCAACCTTAACATCACCTCAACCTATATCAAAAGTTGTTGTAACCACACCATCATGTAAAATCCTCTCTATAGTCATAAATGGATACCCAAAAAGTCCCATATCCAAGTCAACTCATTAGTGAAACTCTTACATGTAACTAAATGCTATAATTTTTGTCCCATAAGGAAAATGTGGAATGTCAAATCATGTCACAAACCACCAGATTCCACATCATAACATCTATGTACATTACTAGAAGCATATTGAGGCCACTGTATGATCTGAGTATGTATCTAGGTTACACACTAACCACACTAACTTTAACCCCAATTAAATCCACCATTCACTCATGACAACATTCACAATACACACATGGTTCAAGCCCACTCGTGTTGGTGTTGTATGGGGAGCAATTTCATCCAACTTCTCATATAGTACTAATATGAATTTTCTTATTCTAGAAGATCAACCAAGGCTATCAGTGTGATACATTATGGTAGAAGCAGACACAAGTTCACAACATTTTGACATTGGAAGCTTGCCAGTGTCAGAACTTCCTATTCAGGATCCCCCCATCAGACAAACAAAAAAGGTGAATCCCCACTCACACTGGTTTAATGAAATGTCAAGACAAATAGGAGATACTACTCATATTTGGGAATCAAAGTGTGAATTCAACAATATGTGGGGATGCTTCCAATTTTTTACTCGAGAATTTGAAAAACTCTAGAACATCCTTGAGCTTTAGGTTATTTTTCAAAGAGCAAGGCTAGCTAACTAATTTTGTGAACCATTACCCAAGACCGATTTTATGCAATGTTATTATCTTGTTTCTACATCACAAGCCACTATTGTGAAAAGATGCCCAAGGTACATTCATCATTCCCACTTTACTATGCAATAATGAATTAAAAAAGTTCAAGCTCACTTTGAACTACGTGCTGAAGGCACTCAACATGCAAGATTTGCACATCCTATTCGATAAGGAAACCTTGATACCGGATAGCATGAAGAACAAAAATATAGTAAAGTTGAAGGACATGGCTGCCATGATGCCTAATATCTCAATGCCCCTCAAGACTTTGTATGCAACATTTCACATTTCCAGGACATGATCGCTTCATGCAACCTCATAAGAAAATATGGTTCAGTCTACATTTGGTAGCAACTTTTGGATTCACAATTAATCTTCCAATATAGATCATCGACTAGTTATATGAAGCTAACAAAAAATAGTATTGTAAACCTATCTTTAATGGATTTTGTGCAATCACACGCATAGTGTATAAATGTTTTTCTTATGATGTTCCCATCAGAAAAGCTTTGATGTGGGCTCAACTACAATTATTTAAGGGACAAAGAGCTTCAACACATCAATCGAAGAGAATGTGAGGTAACCCTCCTTGTGCTCAACCTAAGGGTGCAGTCTTGACCCTAGATATATCTCCAATCAGAGAGTGCACCATTCCTCCATTCACCATTAGATTACAAAGATCCAACACTAAAGACACATCCATAGCAACGTCGTCAATTCCACCATTTTCGATCGACTTCGAGTTTCAACCTATAGGCAACCTAAAGGAATTGGGCACCTTCGGATTTGAACAATTGTTATAAGACACTCAATTATCAGATATGGAAATTTACTCAAAGCCACAACCTACAACCAAGACATCATGAAGGATGGGATGAGGTCAACAAACATAAAGAAGACAAGTGCATTGGGAACACGATGAGCATAGAACATTGCCACAACAGCTAGAAAGACCACACACACCTCACTTGTAGACACTGCATTCACTTATCCCATCCCCACTTCCCTTTCCCTTACATCACCACATGTACATATTGCATCCACTACTATAGATATTGCATTAAATACAATGATTCAATATGCTCAACAGTTATGGAATGAGTATCAACAGCTAGAAGAATGCAACCAACCACTTCAACATCAAACAACACAACTTTGAAAATGCCTTGAAGACTTAGAAGCTGAGAATGAACAATAACACATGTACAACACATTAGAAGACGTCCATCATCAACTTGAGATAAAAAGGTAGAACATAGATCAAGAGGCAATTGAGGCTATTGAAGGCCATCTACACACACAAATGGAAAGAAACACAAATCTTACACACAACATGGCACTCTTGATATGCCACTTGGTAGCAGCACACAAAGAAAACAAAAGGCTCCAACCACAAAATCAAGATAATGTAGAGGCAGCCATTGAAAGTACATCAAGAGTTTTGGCGAACAGGCAAGACTTAGTAGACAAGGGAGTCTTAGAGGAGAAATCCAAAGAGAAAAATGGCCAAGACTAAGCAAAAACAGTAGTCAAAGAAGATCAGACAATTATGCCTATTCAAAATTCAAGAAATCTCTTTTCAAACAACTTTGATTCTTATCATTGAATCACATTATAAATATCATTTCATAATTTTTGGATTCTATTTGAGCCCTCAAATAAGCCTAGCAACCTAATTTTTAATAAGGCCAGACACTAGGTCTAAAGAGGTCCAAATCTAGCTAAACACTATTAAAGGAGCTAGAGATCTCACTTTTGAGATGTGGCTTTTAGAGAATTGAAGTAACATTGTATGAAAAGTAGTTAAGCAATAGATTCCATTGTTCTCTCTCTTTGTCTTACCTTGTACATGCATGTGTATATGTGTCTGTGTGCATTAGTGTGCTTCTCACTCATGTAGTTATGTATTCACTTGCTCATAGTCTTCATACCATCCTCACGTCTCCATGGATTGACAATTATGAGATGGATCTCCTCACATTGGTGCTTACCATTGTTCTAGACTGACACCAAATTGATCTTCTTTGATTACTTTCTTTGCTTGGTCCTAGCTGCTCCTCTCTTTGGCTTTCTCCTCTAAGACTCCCATGTCTGCTAAGTCCTACTTGTTGCCCAAACACTGGCCAAGAAATTTGGAAGACACAAAATCGTCACATTATGGTGGGTAGCTTGTATTTCGAAGATTCAAATGGAGTGCTATTAAGACCTGTAGAGGATGGAGAAAAACTAACCCTTATTCATCAAGCTCATGTTAACCTTTGGAACCAAGATAAAGGAATAAGTAGAACTGCTCAAGAATTGTGATGCGTAGAAGTGTATTGCCCAGATATATAGAAAGAAGTACATGAATATGTAGCCAATTGTGATGTATGCCAAGCAGCCCATCCAAATTAACACTCATCAATGAGCTATTCCACAATAGCTTTAGAATGGAGTAAAACCAATGATAGAGTTCCTCAAGAAGCAACCATATCCATTAGGAGTGATTTTAGCAAGAAAACAACCTCTAAAAAAGAACAAAGCAAAGATAATGTAAGCATTGACTAGCAAATTTTTATAGGGAGTAAGGGTAATCAATTGCAAGTATGTGTCCATGAACATGAATAATTCCAATCCTAGAGATGTCTCATACAAGTGTGGTTGGAGTTCATTTCTCTGTTGAGAAAACAATAAAGATTCTGTTTGTTGGATTATGGTGACCTACACTAGACATGGATGTAGAAACTTATGTAAAGAGTTGTGACATTTTCTAAAGAACCAAGTATCCTATTAGGAGGGATGACATGCCCCTATGAACTATGGCTTGCGCTAGAGCTTTCTCAAGATGGGGAATCAATTTTAGTGGACTTATTAACCCCCAAACAAGAGGCTCTCATGCAGAATATATTGTTATGGCCATAGGCTACTTGACTAAATGGGTGGAGGCAAAATCCACAAAGAAAAATGATGCTCATATCATTGCAAAATTCCTATTTGAACACATATTTCCCATGTTTGGATTTCCCATTGAGATAGTTAGTGATAGGTTTACTCACTTCATTAATGATGTAGTTGAATCCCTTATGAACAATTTCTTGATGATTTATAAAAAAATTGCACCCTGTCATCCACAAGCCAATGGACAAGCAAAAAGTTCAAAAAAGGTTTTATGCACTATTCAACAAAGATATTCAACAATGGATAACTGAATTGAGATAAACAATTACTTCATGCAATATGGGCATTTAGAGTAGCATATAAAAGATTGATGGAAACTACACCTTTTAACCTAGTGTATGAAAAAACTGCAATCTTACATAATCAATTCCATTATTTGTGAATAATTATAGAATTTTATGTTGAACCCTTATTATTCGACCAAGTTATTTGGTGCCATGTCAGCTTATTCGAACATGAGCGAATAGTTTTTGCACGGTAATTGAGAACTATTTTGATTGTAAACCTTTACGATGCTAATTTGCTCCCAGCCAGAGGCATAAACCAAGATTTCTATTTTCTTGTAAAAATTGATATGGGAGATTTTAGCAAGCTTCTAATCCATTTGTAATATGGTTTTTTCTTGAATTTCCCATTCCCTATGGTTATATATATATATATATATATATATATATATATATATATATATATATATATATATATATATATATATATATATATATATATATATATATATATATATATATATATATATATATATATATATATATATATATATATATATATATCGTACTTCATGTATGTATACATTATTCCATGAGAATCCTCTTAACCTATCTCTTTTCTTGCTCCAAAAAGTGGAGATTTAGTAAAATTTCCATCTAAATTTTTTCAAAAAGGTGCGTAAAGGGGGCTTTTGAGGATGCAAATCTCTTCCTTAACTTATGATTTTCATGAATCTAATGATTCCATAGGGAATTCCATATGGCATACTCTGTCTGAACCGATTGGACCCTTAGATCTTAGACTTACTTTATTGCATTATTCAAGTATCTATCCATTCATTTATTCATTTATCTATCATTTATTTATCTATATAGATCTATGTCTTTATATTTATCTATCTATTTATTTATCTATCCATTCATTTATTAATTTATCTATATATAGGTCTATCTATCTATTCAATTATCTATCCATGCAGTGGTTCTGTTGGCAGCAGTCAGGGAACCGAAGGAGCCACAAGACGAAGAGAGTCAGAGCGAAGGAACAGCACAAGCAGACATGGCAGTCAAAGAAGATCTGGCAAGTAGGCCATCTAATTTTTCAGACATCAAGGAGTTGAGCACACAAGAAGAAAGAGCAAGTAGGGAGCTCAAAGAGGTGTATGACAAATCAACAGAGAAAATCCCTACACAAATAGTGATTTTCATCACTAAAAACCATTGTAAATATCATTTCGTATTTTTGTAGCTCCATTTTGTGCAAGCCAAGGAGTCCTTGAGCTTGAGGAGCTTTAGAAGTATCTACCTGCCAATTTTCATATTTTTTAGATCTCGTTTGAGCCCTCTAATAAGCCCTGGAACCTAATTTTTAACTAGGCCGGACACTAGGTCTGAACAGGGCCAAAGCTAGTCAAAAACTATAAAAGGAGCTAGAGAGCTCATTTTTGAGGGTGGATTGTAATTGAAATGAACTTGTAAGAGCTTTTTGAAAGTAATCTAAGAACTCCATTGCTTCTCACTCTTTGTCTTGCCGTGTGTGCGCGTGTGCGTGTATGTGTGTGCATGCTTGTGTGCTTCTCACTCACGCACTTGTGCCTCCACTTGCTCGAGGTCTTCATACCATCCTCACGTCTTCCCGGATTGACATTAAAGGAGGTGCTACTCATCACTGAGCTACACCAAATTTTGGCGCCGTTGCCGGGGATCGAGCTTTGAGGACGAGCGTGTGATGGTAAGACGTAGATTGGAGACGTTGGTGTTGTAGGTAATTTCTTTACTTTTCCTATTTTTCTCTTTCTTACCTTACCACCATCATCACCATCATCATCATCACCATCTCCCACCTCCATTTCCATCATCGCGGAAATTTCAGTTTTTTGATCATATCACCTTCTCCACCTCATTTCCCTCATTTCACTTGTGAGAGAGAGCGAGAGAGCGAAATTGTGTGTGCTGTTTTTGCATGTTTTTTGAGCTGTATTGCAGGTACAGGCCGCATCATCGTCCCCAGCACTCTGCGCAGGTATGGAATTCGCAGTAACTGTCTGTGTGTTGCCGACCTCTGTCAATCGCGACCGACAGAAAAAATGCTCAAAGTGCCAAACAAAGTGCAAAACCATGATCTACAGGCCTAGAGCTTCCCAAAAATGTGCTTAGAATTTTGAAATTCCTCAGATTTCTGTCAATCGCGATCACTCTGTCAATCACGATCGACAAACCACGACGGACAGACCTGTCAATCGCGATCGACCAGTCAATCGCGACGGACAGCCCACGACGGCTCTGTCAATCACGACCGACAGAGTCAACGACCGATTGACCACGACGGACAGAAGCTACGCGTGACACGTGTCAATCGCGATCGAGCCATCAATCGCGATCGACCTATCAATCGCGACGGACAGCCACGACGGACCTATCAATCGCAACTGACACAGTCAACGACTGTTTGACCACGACTGACCGAGCCTTCGCGACGGACCTGTCAATCGCGATCGACACATCAATCGCGATCGACAGAGTCAACGACCCTTTGACCACGATTGACTCAATTTTTGGCCATGTGTCAATCGCGACTGACCAGTCAATCACGACTGGCAGCCACGACGGACCTGTCAATCGCGATCGACACGTCGATCGCGACTGACCTGTCAATTGCGACCGACAAACTTTGCGAACACGTTAGAAGGGCAAATTAGGTCAAATTTTTAAGACAAAAATAATGGTCTAAATTTTGGCCAAGTGTGGGACAAACACTAGGGTGTAGTATTGCATTACGTGGGCATGACCCAAGTAACCCGAGAATTCCTGTTTGCCTGTTAACCTAGTTTAATCCTGTTTTAGCCCCAAAACCGTGAACTGGCATAACTTTCTCATACAAAATCCGTTTGCTGTGATTTCTGTTTTGTTGGAAAGCTCGCGGGGAGTACAACATTAGATAGGGTATTTTGAAGTTGACCATACTCAGGGGGAGCAAAATTCAGGGATCTCTAGAGTTGTGTCCAAAAAATCATAGTGCAAATTGGTGAAGTGTTACATGAATGAAAGTGATTGGTTCTGTCTTTTGAATTTAAGTCTTGAGCTAACGGTGGGCCTTTTACAGGTCCTTTGAGAGCATCGAAGGGTACGCAAAGCAAGAGTAAGTGCAGGCTTGGGAACACGCATCCTGGGCACACCAGGGCAACAACACAAGGAAAGGAACTCAAGGTTGGAAAACCCGCAACACCCTCTGTCAATTCTTAGTTTAGGCTAAGTGCGGGTAGTGTTAGAAGTAATTCCAGGCAACGATAGGCACGAGATAAATCAAAGAATATCTAAGAAATCAAGTTCAAGTCATGGGATAACTTGTGTGAGTGGACGACAACCTTAAAGGAAAAGAACCTAACGTGAAACGACCAAACTAAAGTGCAAAATTAAACTCAAGTATTCCTAACGACGTGATATCAGACAAGAGTATAAACACGATAATCAACATAAAAAGGGAATTAAGTAATTGATACAAAGGACTCAGAAACGTGGTTGTACCTGGGACAAATTGGGTTAATCAGTTAGGCATATGAACCTTAGATCAGGACGACACCTAGTAAGAGATAGACAAAGCCTTAGGTCTTCAGAGGCTAGTGTCAATCATACTGCGAGGTCTTGGGCCCAGCAATTGAGTCACCACTCGCATTACCCTAGCTCTGATACCAGTGAATCAGAGATGTCTCAAGGCATGGACAGACCTACGGGAAGTTCAGGAGTGCCATACTTGCACAGGGTAGAAGGCCCATACAAAACGCAATTGGAATACCTTAGGACCAACCGATTAGGTGCCAGCATCTATGAGGACGGCCTAGGAAGATCTGTGGTACAGATTAAGAATCCTGATCAATCCATTGGACTAGAGCGCCTAGCTGTCAAGTTTGAAAACGGAGCATACTTGGACAAAGAAGGAACCATATACGTAGTCACCAGTCACCCAGATAGGACGGACGAATTTGGAAATGTGATCCCAGAAGCGGACTTAGGTGACCTAGAGCAAGGAAACATGGGTACAGAACCTAGAACCCCTCGAGGCAAATCGGTTCTCACTAGGATTATCACACCAGAGTGGATTCCCCAGGATAATAAGAGCATAGATTTGCTCCTCAATCGAGAAACTGACGAAGCCTTTTAGAGGTATAAATCTGATCAGCCAACTGATATAGGAACAATCATGATCTATTAGTTTAAGGATCCTGATAGCCCAGGCAGCGTGACCTACTTAGATCACGTTTCAGAGAGGATCTTTGTGGTTACAGAACATGATAGACATGCTTACACTTGGAAGGGTGAATTCGTTTTCCCCCAACCAAGATCGAATGTGTCCTATGGTCACCCTGGTGCTGGAACATCCCAAGCTCAAGGAATTCAAAGAGACAGGAGTAGAGATAGGCCAGAAGTAAGCTTTGCCAACCCAGGGGGCAGAGAAAGAACGAGAATGGAAACGAATAGAGTAGAACCTGAGATGCTTAGAGCTCACAGGAATCAAAGAAATGCGGATGAGTTCCCTCTACCACGACCTAGAGAGCACACAAGGACTTTGAGACCGACTCAGCTAGTTAAGTCCATGAAGAACTACTTCGATGGCACTGGAGATCCATACGATCATGTGGCTGAGTTTAGACAAGTCCTGAGAGCTGAACAAGTGGAGGATCTATTCACGCAGTACAATGCCTTTGGTCTAACCCTTAGGAACACTGCCCTGACATGGTTTCAGCCCCTAAACGAGAGGCAGTTCAGGAGCATAGACCAACTCCTAGAGGCTTTCATTATTGAATTCTCTAAGAGTGGCATAAGACATAATACCTCCTCACTGATTCACACTTTCAAGCAGACCCCGCAAGAGACCGTGAGACTTGCAGGAAGGAGATTTAGGCAATATCTTGAAAGATGCCCTGTCCCTGAGCTACCCACACCAGCTAAGCAAGTGGCTTTATTCTTGGATGGATTGCTAAGTACCAAATTAAGATCATATGTGTACTTGAAAGACCCTAGGACCATAGAAGAGTGTGTACGCATGTGTATTGACATTGAGGATAACCTAGGGGAGGAGTTAGAGCTTTCCAAGATATACAAAGATTCAGATAGTGCCTCTAGCCTCTCTTCCACGCAATCCACATCGATTGAGGAACTTGCAGAGAAAGTTGCTCAGAAACTAGGTGTCTCTAGTAAACAAATCCCAAGGTTCGCCCCTGTAAAAAGATGCTATAATTGTGGAGGCGACCATATGGCAAATGTATGTCCCATTATGGCTCAACCCCAAGTAAATTCTAGTGGCCAATACTGCACCATAGAACGGAGATACACAAATCACACAGCGCAAGATTGCCCATACAACAAGCAAGCAGTTAGGCAAACCTACCCTCAGACATACCCTCAACAAGGAAGATATCAGAACCAATATCCACCACAACAGTACGCTAGGCCTCAACAAACCTACCAACCACAATATCAAGCCCAGCAAAGGCCTCAGCCTGTGTTAGCCCAACAACCTCCAGCTCCATCCAACGTGATCCCTGTAAAGTATGCCGCTGTAGAAGAAAACCTGAATAGAGCGATAGTCCCGGTAACCCAATTGCTTTCTGAAAGTGACCCGAGTGACCATAGTTTTGATTCTACACATGTTGATAGTCCCTAGGCCTACTACATGCAGTCTCCTGAGCATGGTGAGTCTTACTATAGTGAAGAGCCAAATGAACCTAGTTGGGAGTCAGATTACACAAACGTCATGTATGCAAACCCCAACCCTAGGCCTCAACCTAAGCAAGTAAGACCCCCATTCGCTAAAGGACCATGCTACAGATGTCAGGGAGATCATCTCATTCGTGATTGTCCCTTACCTCCACCTATGCAACCCCAGTCAGTAACAATTCAAGGTTTTTGCCAAGAGTGTGGAAAGGAGCATCTCTTACGAGACTACCCTAAGAATCCTAATAATATGCCAAAAATCACTCCTATTAATGTTATTGGGTTAGTGGTAGATTCCACAGGAAGTGTCACTTCCACTGCACCCGTACAGGTAGTCACTAGAGCTCAAGCAGTGCAGCAGAACCAAGGGGTAAGCAAGGAAAAGAGCCCAGACGCTAGCGATACTGAGAGCCAAAATAAGAAGAGAACACGAGCTTGGAGAGATAGCCGTGAACGTATGAAAAGGCAATGGGCAAAGAAGATGAGTGAACTCGAGGAAAGTCTACGAGAAACCAAGGCCAAAATCATAGAGATCACATCTCAACAACACTCTCACACATTCCCACCGCTACCATCCCCATCACCCTCCATCCCTCCACCCTCTAATACACCCCACGTAACCCACCCACCACCCCAAGCAGGATCAGTATTAGCTGACCCCACTCCTGAAGATATAGACATGATGCTTAAAGCATATCAGGCCAGAATCCAAGAAGGGCCAAATGTCACGGATCATGACAAGTGTTACCCTAGAGCTGACCTAGAGATAGAAAGGACCAAGCTTTGCGCGAAAATGGTCGCATTGGCTCAGACTATGTTTGAAGCCAGTCGCCTTTTCAATTACTCGGGCTCAGCCAAGACGCAATTACACTTGGATGGACTTCTAGAGAAGTTAGAGGGCATGATTGCAAGATCTGCCAAGGAAGAAAAAAATCAAGAAAGAGATAAAACAAACAAAAACATGACCCCTTCCCCATCGAAAGCTTCTGTGCCTAATTCCACTGAACTAGACAACCCCCCCTCCCTAGAAAGAATAGAGAAGCTCATTGCACAATCAGAAAAGGAACCAGCCTCTCAACACAAGGACAAGGCAAGTGAAAGAGTAAGCATTCCTGCTCAGGAAGCCTATGTGCCTGAAGCCTACGTGCCTAACTCTACGGAGCCAGACACCTCTTCGTCTATGAATCAATACACACCAGAATTCTTGCGAGAGATTCAAGAAGAGAAATGGGCTAAAGAGAGTGAAGTTCCTCCTCCCATTGAACTGGTGGATGACACACACGATCAATTCCCACAAGACCTTCCTTCCATTTATGGAGAGCAGGAGAGTGCCCAATCTCAAGAAAGATTAGACTTCGAGTCTAATTCTTTACAAGAACTACCCCATTTCACAGGCCCGTGGGAAGCAAAGTCCACCTGTATGAGAGCACCTACAGTCATGGTAAGAAACGAAGATTCAGTCATACCTAGGAACACAGAGGTAGTGAAGAACACCAAAGTGCAGTGCAATCTCACTTTGGAAGAGCTGCTTAAGGTTAGACCAGAAGTGTGGAAATATGTAGCCAATCAAGTGCCCGAGATAGCAAAACCTTGTTCCCAGGTAGGATCACATAGGACAGTGCCAGAGATGCCCTTGGATAAGATAGGAGATATGTGTGAAGGTGAAGAAGGGAACACCTATCTTCCCATTACCTACCAGGAGTACACCACCAAGGCAATTTTGGACTCAGGTGCAGGAGTTGCAATTGCCACCACTTCCCTATGGAAGCGTTGGGGCAAGCCAGCACTCAGGCCAACGAGAATGAAATTGCAGATGGCGGATGGTCATATTGAAAGGCCCTTAGGATTGCTAGAAGGAATAACTCTCACCACCTGTGGTGTCGAGTTCGAGCATACCTTTGCTTTACGACCAAAGTCAATCTCAAGGATTACTCTCATAGAGATGTCCCTCCTATCCAATGGAACCCCATCCATAGAGCCAAAGATGATACGGAATCGGTGCATTCCATAGGATCAGGATCCTCATGGATGCATGAAGACACTCACTTATGGATGTGCAAAGTAGCAGTAGAGGAAGAGAAGAGAGAAAAGGCCAGAGAAATAGGTGCAAAAGAAACTCATAGATCAATCCAAGACCCAGCCTATGCACCTGTAGTTTTTCCAGACGAAGAATTCGAACCTCACGGCTGGGTAGAAATTCTAGCAACCATGGATGTAGCCATCAATGAGGAACAATGGACACCTCACTGTGATGAGGATGGCTATGATATTTCAGTCTTCTCCATAGAGCCAATCATGGGAGAGGCAGTTCTAGAAGAATGCGAACCTAGCCCTGATGCATTTGAGGATGCAAGTGACTCCGATCTAGAGTCAATCATTATGGACCCACCTTTTGCATCAGATGAAGAATACTTCCATGAAGTAGAATTTCAACCCCAGAGGCATGGAGAGCTTACAAATGATGTAAGATTAGCCACACATGTGACCCCAAAGGAAGAAGGAAAGAAACGAAAGAAGAGAGAAGTCTAACACACCGAACCAGTTATGAAAACCAGTTGACCAGAAGAGGAAGAATCTTTGTTTGAGGTCCCGGAAAATTTTAAGAAGTATGAGATAGACGACAGGAGAGTCATGATAAGAATGCCTAAACGAGAGGCGCAATCAGGAGAGGCCTATGATAACAAAGAAACCACCAAGAAAATAGTAGTGGCCCTAGAAGAAGGAGAGGAGAGATGCACTTACATAGGACATGACTTGACGGAAGAAGAAGAGCAAGCGCTAATAGCCTTGCTAAGAGAATACAGAGATGTATTCGCTTGGAGTTACAAGGATTTGAAAGGTAATGACCCTGACAAATGCTCACACACTATCCCCATGACCTCAGACGCTAAACCCTCTAAGCCCTATACATATAACGATAATTACGCTGCCAAGATTAAAGAGGAGATAGATAGACTGGTTGAAGCTGGATTTATCTATGAAATTGAGCACACTGAGTGGGTATCCCCCATCGTAGTGGTGCCCAAGAAGAATGGCAAGCTACGTGTATGCATTAACTTGAAGAAGGTCAATGCAGCCACAATTCGAGATAACTATCCGCTTCCCATCACAGAACATCTCTTAGAAAGAGTAGCAGGCAAGGAAGTGTATAGCTTCCTTGATGGATTCTCTGGCTACAATCAAGTAGCCATTGCTCCAGAGGATCAACATAAGACGGCTTTTGCCACGGAGTGGGGCATATTTGCCTTTAGAGTAATGCCATTTGGGCTTACTAATGCACCTGCTACCTTTCAAAGATTGATGTGCCATGTATTTAAAGAGTTCCTGAGGAAGAACTTAGAAGTCTATGTTGATGATCTTTGTGCTCATTCCAACATCAGACAAACCCATATTCCTGAACTCAGACAAATCTTTGACAAATGTAGAGAATATCAAGTCTGCCTGAACCGAGAAAAGTGCGTTTTTATGGTAAGGCAAGGCAAGATTCTAGGACACATAGTGTCAAAGAATGGCATATCTACTGACGAAGAGAAAGTGAGAGCTATAGCAGAGCTACCTAGGCCAAGGAATGTCAAGGAAGTACAAGCTTTCATGGGACATTGTGGTTACTACCGTCGGTTCATTCACATGTATGCTGTCATTGCAAAGCCCATGTACGGACTTCTGACAAACTTTGAGTGGACTGAGGAATGTGAGAATTCCTTCAATGAGCTTAAACGGCGATTATGTTCAGCACCAATCTTAACCACACCGGATTGGAATAAGCCTTTCCATGTTCATGTGGATGCATCCAATTATGCCATTGGATGTGTGCTTGCACAACCTACTGGTGAAGGTAATATGGATCTTCCAATTGCCTATGCTAGTCGACAATTGAATGCAGCTGAACGAAATTACACCACTACTGAGAGAGAAGGCTTAGGCATGATATATGCAGTTAAGAAATTTAGACACTATTTGCTTGCAAATAAGTTTAAATTTTTTACTGATCATCAGGCATTGCTATACCTCGTAAACAAGCCATGCAATACAGGAAGATTAGTAAGATGGTTTCTCTTGCTAATGGAATACGATTTTGAGGTAGTGGTGAGAAAAGGGAGGACTCATTTGAGAGCAGATCATCTCTCTAGGCTCACATCTGGAGAAGCCCCACAAGGAGTATCAGATGACCTTCCTGATGCTTACTTGTTTAATTTGGAAGTGGTGCCGCAGTGGGCTAAGCCATTGGTGCCAGTATTGACATACGGGCCTAACCATCCAGTAGTAAACACACAGAATAGGGAGGTTGTGAAAGCCCAAAAGTACCACATCATGGCAGGAAGCATGTACAAGCACACAGATCAAGGAATCTTGGCTTGTTGTATGGCTGCATTTAGCACATGTAGGTGCGTTAGAGCAACACTACTCAAAGCAACGAACCTTACAGACGCTAAGGAGACTAGGAGTACATTGGCCAACTATGGAAGCTGATGTCCAAAGGTTGTGCAAGGAATGCCCAATCTGTTGCACTAAACCACTTGTGGAACACGCCACTCTTTATCAAGTGTCCATAGTCCCAGATTGGAGTGAACCACTAGTATCCTTCCTGAGGACGAAAACATTCCCTCCAGACATGACTCTGGCTAGGAAAAGGAGTTTAGAACAAGAAGCCCAGGATTACTCACTCATTGGTGATAATCTATACAAGCGTGGTAAAGATGGTTACCTGAGGCTATGTGTCCATGAAAGTGAATATCTCAAGATCTTGGAAACTGCTCACCAAGGTGTAGCAAGAGGACACTTTGGACCAGATCGGGTGATCAAGGCAATACTATTTGCGGGTTTCTGGTGGTCGACCCTTCACATGGATGCACATACCTATGTGAAACGCTGTGATGTCTGTCAGAGAACTCAGTATCCTATACGTAAAGATGAGATGCCACTGAAACCTATGATGGGTGGACGTGCATTCTCTAAGTGGGGAATAGACTTCGTAGGTCCTATTAATCCCCCAGCTAAGGGTTCCCATGCAGAATATATCATTGTTGCGACAGACTATCTAACAAAGTGGGTAGAGGTAAAAGCCACAACGAAGAACGATGCTCAAACAACAGCTAAGTTTTTATTTGAGAATGTGTTCACCAGATACGGGCTACCTATAGAGCTAGTTAGTGATAGAGGCACACACTTCTTGAACGAAGTGATTGAAAATCTACTCCAAGAATTCTTGGTAGTTCATAAGAAATATGCCCCCTATCACCCTCAAGCAAATGGCCAAGCTGAGAGCACCAACAAGATCTTATGCAATGTACTGACGAAATTAGTGAACAATAAACGCTCTGATTGGGACAAACAGCTACACCATGCTGTTTGGGCATACCGAGTCGCCTACAAAACGGTACTCCAAGCCACCCCCTTTCAGATGGTATTTGGCCAAAACGCCGTGCTACCTTTGGACTTCTTAATACCTACATTGAAAGTAGCACAAGAGCACGAATGGACGGGTCATGAACTATCCTCTAGACTTTTTGACCTGGAACGATTAGGAGAAACAAGACTGAGGGCAGCTGCAGGGATATATGCAGCAAAGAAACGACAGAAGGCATACTTTGATGCCCACGTTAAGGATAAAGGTTTAAAGGCAGGCGACTTAGTTCTAGTATACACATTGAAGCAACATGCGAGGAAACTGGAGAAGAGAGGCTACGGACCCATGATCATTAACAGAATCTCAACAAGTGGAGCAGTGCAACTAGCCACATTAGAAGGCGATGTTCTCCCAAGTTATATCAGCGGATGCAGAGTCAAGTTGTATAAGGAACCTCTCACAGAGGAAATGATAAGTCGACTCAATACTGCTAAGAAACGCAAAGAGGAAGAAAAGCGAATTCGAGAAGAAGCTCAAGCAGAAACCCTAGAGCGCATCCGGAGAATGAAATTAAGAAGACAAGGTAGAGAGCACCCTAGGCAAGATGCATATGCAGATCAAGGATATGACGTGGCTATGTGTGAAGTTTCAGGTGTTAGCTCACATAGGATAACTGACCGACGTCCTTTCATAACCTTAGATATAGGACAAGGAAAGAGTGCAAGAACTGTAAGAGCCTTGATTGACTCAGGTGCAGCCACTAGTGCTTTTAAATTGTCTTACTGTCAAGAGTTGTAATTAACTATCAATCCTGTGGAAGCATATCTCATAGGATTGGGAGGCGTGGAAACCCCTTGCATGGGCGAGGTGGAACTTCCCCTCTATATTCATGATGAGGCAATGACAGTTAAAGTGCTAGTATGTCAAGATGAGGACCTCACTGAATCCCTTGTCCTGGGTCAAGACTGGATTTATGACCAACTAGTCAACTTAAACCTAAGAAGTGGACTTCTTCAGGTATGGGTGAATCAGACTAGAATTACAATCGAGTTAAATAATGGAGCACTCAAGGAACTAGGAAAGGCACAGACTCCTGGTCCCTCCAGGGGTACACATGAAGTTGACCATGTTGTTCTTGTCCAAGGCTATGTGATACAGAAGAACGAAGATCTCAAAGAAGGAGCCAGAACCACAATGGAACTCCCTTCTTTTCCAAAGGCTAGAAGGAGGCAGCAACTAAGGGCAGATCAATCACTCAAGATTCTCCAGGCGAGAGACCAAAAGAACGCGCGAAGCAGAACAACTCAGCCGATGAAACAAATGTGGGTGCGGAAAGACGAGCTGCCAGCCGTAACTAAGCTGCAACAACGGTCTCAACTTCCTATTAGTAATCAACGACTTGATGCTAATAAGAGGACTCCTAAAACCTCTGTTGAGAAAGTGAAATCCATTTGGGTACCCAAGAAGTCGATGAAGGCTGACCCACAATCAAGACAAATTTGGGTGCCTAAGGCTTGCTTGCGGGCTCAACTATTCCCACACAATTCACATCATACACGATAGGGTTCACTCGCTCAAGCAGCCGCCACCCACTCTTGTCTGATACACTCGAACACACTACCACCTAGAAGCACGCACAGACTCACTCGTAAATGGGTCCCAATGACACAACAACTCCCAGCAGAATTACCCATGCGACCCTCCCAAGTCTCCACAAAACCAAGACCAAAAGTCATCCATGGTGTTTGGCAACTTAAGACTTGTAATAAACCCCCAGACCCCAATCTGTGAATTCATCTCCACTAACTAACTGCATTAATCAGACAGTGCATCTTTCCATCTAGCTCCTAGGACTATCCAGGCATTAACTACACACACTGTCATCGTGCACTCACTGACCACTGACTCATCATCTACCTCATGTTAATGTTGTAACGGGGACAACAACGGGTTTATTCTGTCCATTACAAAATTAACACCTGGTTCTATATTCTCACAGAACCAACAAGCAAGCAGGGCCATGGCAGAAGCCGGAGGTGCCAGTTCTCACGCCGGATCCAGCGCACAGATTGTGGATATAGAAACACTCCTCCTCGAATCACATCTCACCGAAAGACCGCAAGAACTTCAAGCTGTGCATGTACTCCCAGTTCAGGATCCTCCCCAGGGGCACACCTCTCAAGTGGGCAAACACGCTCATTGGTTCAGTGATGTTGCAGGACCATTGGGTGATGGAACCTATTTCTGGGAAGCTGAATTGGAGTTTAATGGTAAATGGGGATGCTACCATTTTTTCACGCGCGAATTTGAGAGCTATCAGAATGCCGAAGTCATGCGTTCAGTATGGACCAAAGCTGGCCTGGACAGTTATTTCAGGGCCCACTTACCGAAGCCAGATTTCTTACGTTGTTCTTATCTTATCAGTACCATCACTCCTAGCAGGGCCAAGGGAGGTGACAACACCTTTGTGTTACCCTCACTATTACCGGGCCACGAACTTAAAAGATTCAAACTGACCCTCAATCTGGTACGAGAAGCATTGGGCATGTATGGTATGCACATTCCTACTGAAAAGGAAACAATGGTTCCAAGCAGAATGAAACATAAAGATCTCAATAAGCTGAAGGATATGGTAGCAATGACACCGACCATCGCTCTTCACCTACGGACCGTCATGCAGCATTTTGCTTTCCCCGCCCAGGAAAGATTCACCATGCCCCCAAAGAAGATATGGTTTAGCTTGTATTTGGCAGAGACAGAAAACCTCCCTATCAACGTACCACATTGGATCATAGATCAGATTCACCTAGCCCATCAACGGTGGAACAAGAAGCAGAAAAATGTGCTCCACGGATGTTGTGCTCTAACCAAGATAATCTATCGATGTCTAGCCTATGACGTGCCTATTCAGCGGGCACTCGTATGGTCCCAGGCCCAGGAATTCCAGAGAAGGCTATCAGCGGCAGGTCCCCCATCAAAGAAGATGAGAGGGGGAGTCCAATTACCCTGCGCTCAACCAAGGGGAGCCACCACTACACCAGAAATTAGCCCTCCCCAAACACGACGCATTAGACCATTCACCATTCGGCTACCAAGACCAAGTACAGAGGGACCCAATCTGGTGTTTCCACCCGTCCCATCGGACTTGGAATTTCCACAGGGCTTTACTCTCAATGATCTCACTGATGAAGAAGTGGCTAGACTAATCTACGACTCTAATCTCGAAACGGAAACAGAGCGAGCTCAGGAACCACAACCCCATACAACAACGTCAGCCCCCACCCGACCACAAGTGGTAGAAGTCGATGTAGATGAACAAGAGACCGAACAAGAGGAAGAAGCCTACGAAGAACAAGAATATGATGAACTTTCAGAGTTAGCAAGTGCCCCCGCGTATTCGGCACAAATAAAAAGACTATATTGAACCATGCAGCTAGTTCAAGAACAACATAAAATGTCACTTCAAGCACGCAAGAAACTCATGAACCAATTGCTGGCAGAGGAAGGCGTGGATGATATGTTCATCAAGTCCATAAACCTACACGCCGATGCAGTAGGATTGGATGAGGCCATTCATAAGGCAATGGCCTACATTCACCGATTTGAGAAAAGAGTTCCCGCCCGTCCCATGAGGTCTGGGAAACAAATTCATATCAACGTATCAGCACCAGGAGATACAACGCAAGCAGACGAACATCAGGAAGCACCATTGTCACCACCCTCCCCACCTCTCACTACACAACTCGCTCCCCCACATGACACTATCACCACCACGTGCACTACCACCACAATCGTCATGGGAATTCCACTCTCTCTGGGAATCCAATTCGGGGGAGCCACCATGCCCACTTTCACCACTCTCTTCACTAACGTCACTTCCACCCCACCCACGATCCCCATTTACACGGTCACTCAAACATTTGACACTATGGAAACGTCTCCTGCCACTGCACCGCTCCCTCCCCCCATGCACCCTCCGTCTCCCATACCCCCTCCACCCACATCTCCACTTGCATCCACATCATTCACAACTCCCCTTCCCGCCCCCATTCCCCCTGCATCTTCATCTCTCCCTGCATCATTTAATGTAAATAGTATATTTCTAGCATTAAATCAATGTGTATATCAGCTTCAGAATGAGTACAGAGCTCTTGATGACCGGTATCAACAACTGACAACAAATCACCAGAACTTACAAAGGCAACTTACAATTCTTGAAGAGGAAAATGCAGATGTGAATCAACGTTATACAACGCTTGAGCAGGCTCACCAAACACTACTGGAGGCACCCCAACCATCAAAAGAATCAGGCATCAAACAACTAGAAGCCTTGCTCGAAGTATACCAGGCCGATAACCTACGAGTCAGACGTAACTTGGTGCTACTCAGGAAACATATGGCCACAGCACTTGAAGAGAACAAGAGATTGCAGAAACAAAATGAAGAGAATCTGGAAGCGGCAATGGAAGGCTCTCCCCACGAAATTGATCCAGAGCAGTTTAAAGCCGTACCTTCAGAGACAATGAAGACCATCTTAGAAAGCTATGCAGATCTATTAGATGCTCATGATGAGTTGGAAAGGGAACGTGATGAGCTGCATGGCCAGCTCAAGGAACAGGAGGCTCCAACGAAAGTAATAGAGTCGGCCTCGACTTCAGAGGAAGTGAAGGCATTGATAGAGCAGGTGGTTGAGCTCCAGAAAAAGTTACTAGAGTATGAAAGACAACCCTCTCCAGTTATTGAACCTGAGCCAGAAGACTTGGTTCCCATTGAGGTAGATGATTCGTACGAGGAACCATACGTTCCTATGCCAATGCCAGGAGGGCAACGAACCTCAGAGGGACTAGACACCTTGGAAGTGGAAGCACCCGAGTGGCTTCAGACACTGGAAAAGACAGCGAACACCCATGAAGAACGGGTGGCCATTCAGATCCAATCACTAGCAAACCTAGAAGAAACTGTCATAAAGTCAGAATATTTCAGAAGCATGTCTCATCATAGATGGATCGGCACCAATAATGACCAATATGTGCCATACTGCATACTTTTGGCCGATTACAACGCCGAAATTCAACGACAATGTGGCAAGCCTCCCACATTTGCTACACAATTTGGTCCAGATGATATACCGGAAAGTGCTAAGCGTGGGTCCATCCATCAACCCACCTGGAGGATCCGGCTTTTGGAAACATATCCTGAAATGGTCCGAACCTGGAATAATATGCCGTTGTTTATTAAATATAATCCTTGTTACGTTCCAGTTCTTCGAAGACACACCCGACCTGAATTCACTATTGCCGTCAGAGACATCAAAGCCTGCGCAAAATGGTTAAATTACGTTTATCTAGCACCTCCACGAGGACCCCCCACGGTGAACTACATGATTTCTACAATCCGTCACTGGAGCATTCGGCTACGCAATAATCCCGATGTGATGGCCCAGATGTGTATGAAAATATTTGAATTAATGCTGATCACTTTCAGGACGTTTAAGAATATTAAGGACCCCCACTTCTCAGGAGCAGGCTTCGTGACAGGAAACCAGGATCTGGTGTACGATATGAGTACCACCCCCTCAATTGAAGTAATATATGCTTGGCACGCCAGAATCAAGTACCTCCCAGCCTGCTTTAAACAAACATTTGAGGAGATGTTCATCACAGGATTCTGGGAATATCACTCCGAAATATTTATACCTAGACCATCACATCTCCTCCAATTATTTGCTGTGGAGAGAACTATTCACTCAGAACAATTGAGGGTGCCTCATCCAGATGTTCTCGGACCTGTTGATTAGGATGATTTGCTCACAGATCTAGCACGCGGCTTACGACTCGAAGAACACCACCTAGCCTCCGATGTCGTCCAATATTATGTTCAAAAATCCTCTAGACAAGGGTCTGTCAGGGGCGACAGACGCGAGAGTGGGGGGGGGTGTTGGCAGCAGTCAGGGAACCGAAGGAGCCACAAGACGAAGAGAGTCAGAGCGAAGGGACAGCACAAGCAGACATGGCAGTCAAAGAAGATCTGGCAAGTATGCCATCTAATTTTTCAGACATCAAGGAGTTGAGCACACAAGAAGAAAGAGCAAGTAGGGAGCTCAAAGAGGTGTATGACAAATCAACAGAGAAAATCCCTACACAAATAGTGATTTTCATCACTAAAAACCATTGTAAATATCATTTTGTATTTTTGTAGCTCCATTTCGTGCAAGCCAAGGAGTCCTTGCGCTTGAGGAGCTTTAGAAGTATCTACCTGCCAATTTTCATATTTTTTAGATCTCGTTTGAGCCCTCTAATAAGCCCTGGAACCTAATTTTTAACTAGGCCGGACACTAGGTCTGAACAGGGCCAAAGCTAGTCAAAAACTATAAAAGGAGCTAGAGAGCTCATTTTTGAGGGTGGATTGTAATTGAAATGAACTTGTAAGAGCTTTTTGAAAGTAATCTAAGAACTCCATTGCTTCTCACACTTTGTCTTGCCGTGTGTGCGTGTGTGCGTGTATGTGTGTGCATGCTTGTGTGCTTCTCACTCACGCACTTGTGCCTCCACTTGCTCGAGGTCTTCATACCATCCTCACGTCTTCCCGGATTGACATTAAAGGAGGTGCTACTCATCACTGAGCTACAGGTTCATTTTTCTATCATTTCTTTGTTTATATATTGATATGCATATCCATGCACTTACTGATTTATCTATTTATGTGTGTACTTACAATTTATTTATCTATCATTTTATTTATGAGTCTCATTTTTAATTATTGCTTTTATGAATCAGATTAGTGTTTAAATATTTAATATCAATCAAAATTTTAATTTTAATGGATAGTCTACTTTTTATATTTGCACACATGGCAGGTAAAAATGAATAAGCACGAGTGAAAGTTTTTGGAAGAGTTTGTCTACTCTTACATGTTTGGAATGCAAGAAGAGCAGATCACAATAGCCATGGATATATGAAATTACAAGGATTTCATCAAACAACTATCTAGAACAACATACATCAATATTGAAGATAAATTTAGAAGCATATCAGGAGGAGCACAAGTACGAGATGAACAAATGTCCAAAAACCTCACTCACATCTTTGCACAAGTAGTAAAAGTAGTAGAATCATTTGCTCAAGAAAATCCTTCTTTTCAAAAGCTATAGGTATTGTGTTCTATGATTTAGTACGAACAAAGCATGGTGACACATTATTAAATCCACTGTTTTTACTACATTCACTAGGTCCACTCTCTCTTGATGCAGCTAGAGAAAATGGAGTACATGTATCTTGATTACTCTCAAAAATAGTTTTTGATAATTGAGTAGAGATATCATAAGGATCCTTTGTTATCATTGATACATCTACTCGCTCTTGCTCTACACGTGGACTACTTTGAAATTACTATGAACTACTCATGCGTTTAAATCTTTTGATGTGTCACTCATACACACACATACACTTACACATACTATTGTCAAGGTAGAATGAAGGTTGAGTCAGCCAATAACAATAAATTTTAATTCTCAATCATACACACACATACATTTACACATACTATTGTGAAGTAAGAATCAATGTTGACTCAAACAATCAAAATGGATTTTAATTCTCAATCATGCACACATATACACTTACACATACTATTAAAAAGTAAGAATCTATGTTGAGTCAGACAATCACAATAGATTTTAAATTCTCAATCACATGCACATACACTTACATACTATTGTGAAGTAAGAATCAATGTTTAGTCAAAAAATCACAATAGATTTTAAATTCTCGATCATATGCACATACATTTACACATACTATTGTGAAGTAAGAAGTAATGTTGAGTCAGACAATCACAATAGATTTTAAATTCTTGATCATACACCCATACACTTACACATACTATTGTGAAGTAAGAACCAATGTTGAGCCAGACAATGACAATAGATTTTCATTCACAATTATACACTCATATGGACATACACACATTATTGGATGAAACTTTGTTGGATCCCTTTACAATTCAAGGGATCTGGGAAGGTGTTAATAAGTCCACAAGATAGATCCATTTAGAGACCTAAAAATCTCTAGTTCACTTATTAACACCTTCTCAACCCTTGAATTATAAAAAAGAAGTTAAAAGCTTTTCCAACATATACAGTAGATTTTAATTCACAATCGAAAACACAGATACACATGCAGATACAGAATCAAAATAGATTTTCACTCAAAACCATACACACACATACACATACACATAATATTATGAAGTAAGAATCAAAATTGAGTCAAACAATCACAATACATTTTTACTCACGATCATACACACACACATATACTATTGTGAAGTAAGAATCAATGTTGAGTCAAACAATCACAATAGTTTTTTACTCACAATTAAACAAAACAAAAATATTTTTCTTTATTTTTTAATACTAAAAGACTAAATATTTTTTACAAGAGCTTATACCTTGTTCTTTGTATGACACTATAAGTTCACAAAAAACAAATTAACTATGATGAGGTATAATTATGAGTGCATTACACTCACTATACTATGTATGATTGTTGTCACATGAGTGTATATAACTATTGGGATAGTAAGAGTCAAAGAATCAGACAATCACAATAGTCCCTACACACTCCCTATTCTATTGAGAGAGTAAGAATCAAGGTGGCAATTCAAACAATCTCAATAGATCTATTGCTCAGTCCTATACTACTATGAGAGTAAGAATGAAAGTAGTGAGACATACAATCATAGTTCTTGCTTATTTTAAATTTGATTCATGAAAGTATACAATTAAGAAACACTTTTGCGAGTTGAACATGTATACTGTTGATGATTAAAATACATAAAACCAATCACATAAATACAAATCATACATATGTAAGAGACGCATATGTGAATCATAACATATGCATGACACACAATGAACATAACAATAAAATAGAAAATAAATGAAAAATAGAGAAATACCTGAATGATATGATGAGGAAATGGCTCTAAGAGTGGTATGGAAGTAGTGGAGCTCTAAGAACTTGTCAAAAAACATGTGTGGAATAAGATTTTCAATCAATTGAAAACATATATATATATATATATATATATATATATATATATATATATATATATATATATATATATATATATATTGCTGAGAAATAGCTTTTTGATCAAAAGTGATTTTGTTAGAAAGCACTTTTGATTGAAAATGTATGCATACCCAATTCGTTATTTGCATTTATTCCAAAATCCCCTAACAAAATGAGCATATCCGATATTTTTCTATTATTCGATCGGATAAATGCAACCTAGGTATGAATGGAAAGTTCACGAATGGTCACGATAGTTGGAACAAATTATGAAGTTATAGGTCTAATGGTGGCTACATTAACTTTCTTCAAATTGATGCAAACCCTAAGTTTTCCATTCTTTTTTTTGGTAGTACCACTATGGAAGATACCCACTCTATGTGCTCTATTTCATATATGAATCTTGCAGATAGTAATTTTTTTGGAGTTAGATGTCTATGGAAGCACACGAACATCGCAAGGAAGAAGAAGAAGCTTGGAGCACAAAACACAATACTGAATGTATTACCACTAGAGTGTACAAAGATAAGTAACCCGTTAGGGCTATAGGCATATATACCAGCCAAAAGAAACTCCTAAAGAGGGAAAAAAGTGCCCCGGTGGTCCTAGTGTGTTCACACACATCACTACCTAAATATATCAACAAATTCCCCCTGGGAGTGATGCAGTGAGCAAGGAGCTGGCACTCATGTATAAGTAGTAAACCGATGCCTAGGTTAACAAGCGTTGTTATATTTGTGGTGGTGATCATATGGCGAATGTGTGTCCCAATGCAACACAACCACAAGCCAACCCTAGTGGCCAATACTGTACGATTGAGAGACGATACTCGAATCACACGGCTTAGGACTGCCCATACAACAAACAAGTAGTAAGATAGAATTATCCACAAGCATACCCTCAACCAGGGAGGTATCAAGGGCAATACAATGTTCAGCCTCATTACCATAGGCCTCCTCAAAACTATCCTTATCAGGCTCAATAGAGACCTCAACTTGTTTTAGCTCAGCAGCCACCCCACCAACAAATGTCATCCCAGTTAAATATTCTGTTGTAGAAGAGAACCTCAATAGGGCTTTAGTGCCTTCTTCACCCAATCATATAAAGTGACCCTAAATCCAACAGTTTTGACTCTACTCATGTAGATAGTCCACTTGCATATTATACGGAGTAGACAAAACATGTGGAAACATATCAGTATGATAGTCCACCATTGGAACCCATTTGGGAACCCGATTATGCTAATGTGATGTACGCTAACCCTAATCCGCAACCCCAATTAAGACAACAAAGACCACAGAGCCCTAGAGGACCATGCTTTAGGTACCAAGGAGATCATTTCATAAAGGATTGTCCACATCCTCCGATGGTAGGATAGTCACAATACTATAACATACAAGGCTTTTGTGCCAAGTGTGGTAAAGAGCATGTCATCAAAGATTGTCCCAAGAACCCTGCTAATGCTTCAAACGTGACACCCATCAATGTGATAGGTATTGTAAATAATGCAGATGGATCCAGCCCTACATACATGCCTATCCAAGCTATAAAGAGAGCACAGGAGCTCTTACAAAATCAACAACTTAATGCTGAGAAAATAGTTGAATCTAGCAAAGTTGGAGAGTCTAGTAATAAAAAGAGGAAATCTTGGAAAGATTCCAGAGAAATAATTAAGAGAAAGTGGAGTAAAAAGATAACTGAGTTGGAAGGAAGTTTGAAGGAATCTAGAGCCAAAATCCTAGAATTGACTTCGCAAGAATCTAATCAAGAGAACCTAGCTTAGAGATCAGGATCAGTTCTAGCAGAACCCATACCAGAAAACCTAGACATGATGTTTCGTGCATATCAGGCTAGACTAAAGGAAGGACCCCAGATAGCGGAAATGAGTAAGAACTATCCACGAGAAGATCTAGAAATTGAGAGGACTAAACTTTGCATGAAAGTGGTAGAATTAGCACAAACTATGTTCGAAGCCTCTCGTTATCTTAACTGGAACAACATGGCAAATCCTGAATTACACTTTCAAGGATTACTCAAGAGGTTAGAATACTTGGTCAATAGTAACGAGAAAAAGAATCTGCATAGGAATCTGAATGATGTTGAGACCGAAGAAAGGAATGCTCCATCCCTGTCTCAAGTACCAAATACAGAGGTTGAAGACAATCTGTCTTCCATCCACAAATATTCACACGAATTTCTAAGAGAAATCCAAGAAGAGAAGTGGAGAAAAGAACAAGGAACCCATCCTCCTATTCAAGAAATAGACAACTTGCAGGAACAATTTCCCCAAGACATTCCCTCTATCTACGATGATGTAGAGGAAGAACAGCTGAGTGAACACACAGATTTTGAATCCAATTCTTTGCAAGACTTACCTCAGTTCACACTACCTTGGGAAGCCAAATCTATTAGCATGAGAGCACCCACTATACTAGTGAGGAATGAAGAATCAGTAATCCTTAGAAACACGGAAGTGATAAAGAACACCAAAGTTCAATGCCATCTCACTCTAGAGGAATTGTTGAAGGTTAAACCAGAATTGTGGAAACATGTAGCAAATCAATTCCTGAGGTTACTATTGCTCCCTCACAGAAAGGATCATACAAGAAGGTACTAGAAATACCCGTAGAAAGAATCAGAGATGTGAGCGAAGGAGAGGAAGGTAACACTTATCTTCCTATAACCCATCAGGGCTACACCACCAAAGCCATCTTAGATTCAGGAGCCAGAGTAGCCATCGCTACCACCGCGTTATGGAAACGTTGGGGTAAGCCTGCATTAAGACCTACCAAGACGAAGCTACAAATGGCTGACGGACATATAGAGAAACCATTAGGCTTACTAGAAGGCATATCTCTCACCACTTGTGGTGTGGAATTTGAGCATACTTTTGCCATTTGTGATTTTGGGAAAAATCATGCTTACGAGATGGTTTTAGGACGACCATTCAGGTGTCAGTTGCAAATCGTACAAGATTGGGGAACTAATTTGTTGTACTAGCAACGTTTAGGAGTGACTACTAAAGTCAATCTTAAAGACTATTCCCATCGAGATGTACCCCCAATACAATGGAACACCATCCATAAGACACAAGAAGAAGCAAAATCAATACACTCATTGGAGTCAAACCCCTCATGGTTGCACGAGGATACTCATCTATGGATGTGTAAAGTAGCCAAACAAGAGGAAGAACGGTTAGAAGCTAGGACTTTAGGTTTGGAACAACATCCACAAACTCTTCAAGACCCAGCTTACACACCTATAGTATTTCCAGACGAGGAATTCGAGCCTCACGATTGGGTAGAAATTTTAGCCACGATGGAGATAGCGGTGAATGAACAACAACGAACCCCTCATTGTGATGAGGACGGATATGAAATTTCCATTTTCATGATCGAACCTGTTGAGGAAGACTTTATCCTAGAAGATACACGTAAGTGACACAAGAACCGGACAAGAGTAGTGATGACAAAGACCTAGAATCCATCATCATGGAACCCTTATGTTCCACAGAAGAGGAATATCTTTACTTTGTAGAAGCCAAAAACCCTGAAGAAGAAAAGGAAAGACAAATGGAACAACATGAGCCATCCATAAGAGATACAGAAAGCAAACAAAAGAAGAGAAAGATATCACCTAAATAGAAGAAGAAGAAGAACCACTCATGGAAGTACCGGAGAACTTCAAGAAATATGAAATGGAAGATAGACGAATCATGGTACGAATGCCTAAAAGAAAAGATGATGTTGGAGAAGTATATGATAACCGAGAGAAAACCAAAAAAATCATAGTCACCATAGAAGGAGAAGAAGAAAAATGTACATACATTGGGCATGATTTGACGAATGAAGAAGAAGAAGAGTTAATTGCCCTATTGCAAGAATATCGAGATGTGTTTGTCTGGAGTTACAAAGACTTGAAAGGAGTAGACCTGGATATATGCTCCCATAGAATCCCTATGACTCCAGATGCAAAACCTATGAAACAAAAACCATACACGTACAATGATAACTATGCTATGAAGATTAAAGAAGAAATAGATCGTTTGATAGAAGCAGGATTCATTTATGAAATTGAGCATTTTGAATGGGTATCCCCCATTGTGGTCGTGCCCAAGAATGGACAATTGCGTGTGTGTATTAACCTTAAAAAAGTTAATGCTGCCATGATTAGAGATAGTCATCCTCTTCCTATCAACACAAGACTGCTTTTGCCATAGAATGGGGCATATTTGCATTTCGTGTGATGCCATTTGGGCTCACAAATGCACTCGCTACTTTCCAGCGACTTATGTGTCATGTTTTTAAGGAATTCTTACATAAGAATTTGGAAGTTTATGTTGATGACATATGTGCACATTCGAATATGAGGCAGACTCATATCCCATAACTAAGGCAAATATTTGACAAATGTCGAGAATATCAGGTTTGTCTGAACCCAAAAAAATGTGTTTTCATGGTCAGACAAGGCAAAATGCTAGGACACATTGTGTCAAAGAACGGAATCTCTACTGATGAGGAAAAAGTAAAAGTAATTGCCGACCTACCTAGACTAAATAATGTAAAAGAGGTACAGGCATTTATGGGTCATTGTGGTTATTACAGACAATTCATACACATGTATAATCATAGCCAAGCCTTTGTACTCTCTTTTGACCAAGTTTGAATGGACAGATGAGTGTGAAAATCCATTCAATGAACTCAAACGATGTTTGTGTTCGGCACCTATATTGACAACCCCAGATTGTAGTAAGCCATTCCATGTACATGTGGATGCATCCAACTATGCGATAGGATGTGTTTTGGCACAACCCACGAATGAAGGAAATGTAGATCTCCCCATAGCTAATGCAAGCAGACAGTTGAATGCAACAGAAAGAAATTACACCACTACAGAACAAGAAGGATTAGGAATGATCTATGCAGTGAAGAAATTCAGGCATTATTTGTTGGCAAATAAGTTCAAGTTCTTCACGGATCACCAAGCATTATTGTACTTAGTCAATAAGCCATGTAACACAGGACGGTTGATACGTTGGTTTCTATTGCTCATGGAGTATGACTTTGAAGTAGTAGTCAGGAAAGGGAAAACCCATCTTAGAGCTGACCACCTCTCAAGATTAACCACAGGAGAAGCTCCTCAAGGAGTAGCTGATGAATTACTCGATGCATATTTGTTTAACCTTGAGAAAGTACCAGAATGGGCTAAGCCGATTGTCCCTATTCTCACATATGGACCCAAGAATCCTAGGATAAGGATCAAGGAAGGAGAGATTACCAAGTCACAAAGATATCAAATAATAGCAGGAAGTATATATAAATAGGATAATTGAAAGATTCTTGCTTGTTGTGTAGATGAATCAGAACATGCGAATTGGTTGCAATTAGCACATGTAAGTGCATTAAAGCAACATCATTCAGAATATTGTACATTGCAGACTCTGCACAGACTAGGAGTATATTGGCTTTCTATGGAAGCAGATGTCTACAAGCTGTGTAGAGAATGCCCTGTTTGTTGTGAAAGACCACCAGTAGAACATGCCACGTTATATCATGTGTCTCTCACACCAGAATGGAGTGAACCCTTAGTGACATACTTGAGGACGAGAACATTCCCTCAAGGAATGACCTTAGCACGACAACACAGTCTAGAGCATGAAGCTCAAGACTACTCACTTATTGGCGACAATCTATACAAACAAGGACGAGATGGATACCTAAGACAATGTGTTCATGAAAGCGATTATTTGAGGGTACTAGAGACTGCACACCAAGGTGTTGCAAGAGGTCATTTTGGCCCTGACAGGATCATCAAAGCCATCCTCTTTGCAGGACTATGGTGGCCCACTCTTCACATGGATGCACATACCTATGTTAAGAGATGTGATGTGTGCCAAAGAACTCAATTTCCTACTCGTAGAGATGAAATGCCATTGAAACCCATGATGGGAGGACATGCATTTTCTAAGTGGGGTATAGAGTTCTTAGGACCCATTAACCCCCCTACAAAAGGTACTCATGCTGAATACATCATAGTTTCCATGGATTATCTTACCAAATGGGTAGAGGCCAAGGCCACGAAAAAGAATGATGCACACACGACTGCAAAATTCTTATTTGAAAATGTCTTTACAAGATATGGATTGCCTCTAGAGTTAGTGAGTGATCGAGGAACTGTTGAGGGCGAGACGAGTAAAAAGAGGAAAAAGAGAAAGCAACGAAAGAAACAGCTTCACTAAAAGACAATTTGAAGATCAGACAAATGTAAAGATACATCTCTGCAGGAAGCCCCGCAGGGGCGCAACACCCATCTCTGCACAGAGCCCCGCAGGGGCACGCACCAGACTACAAAGCTAAACCCCAGGGTCCAGAGGAGTGGATTTTTCAAACATCAAAGTAGGGCCAAAAGTTAGAAAGGGGTAGAGGCTGAAAAGTTGAAGAGGGTGACTAAGAATAGCACATTCCTAGTCACTGGTGGCGTGCGTGGCAACCCAAGTCAACAGGCAAGGCGACTACGTCAGGCTCTCGAGTTGTAGAGCTTGAATCAAGAAGGCCATCGAATCTGCATGTCTGTTTAACTGCAGACAATACTGACCACAGGGCGCGTGCGCGAAGCAAAGTCTGTCAAAGGAAGCGAAGTCTGTCAAGGGACGACAGAGGCGAAGAGGTAGAGAGTGTTGCAGAGCCAAAGAGCGCAGAAAGCAGAGAAAAAGACGGGCCCCAAAATTTTTCCGATTTGGACCAGAGACTTTTGTAACATATTCATTTTTGTAACATATTTCCCTTGTAAAGGCACTAGAGGAGTCCTCTAGATGCATTCCCATAGAAGAATAGAAGCTTATCCATGTAAAATAGTAGGAAATTAGCTCTTAGAGAATAAAAGTGCCGGTCACTAATGTGAAAGGACCAATTTTAGGGCACTAGTATATAAGTCAAAATCTGACTCATTGTAAGAACTTTTTGCCATTGTGAGAATAGAGAGCTCAGATTTTCGAATTTGTGTCTTCTTCACTCTGTATCTTCTTCTTCGTGAGCTTGTATGCGTGTGTATTGCTTGGAAAGAGTGCTTGTGAGTGTTGTCTATCCATGAGAGTGATTATTTGCTGTAGGTAATGTGTGTGCGAAGTGTAGGAAGTGCTGAAGTGTAGGAAAGATTTCCCGCGACTCAGTATTTTGCCCATAACTTGAAGTAGGAGCGTCAGAATTGAGTGAAACCACTGCCATTGGATGCGTCTTCTCGAGAGCTTCGAAACGCATATGCTATTTGCTATATTTGGAGTTCGGAGCTGGGAGAAAAGTCCAAAATACTGACGGCTGCTGCACCAAGTATAGTTTCGCCATAACCGACAGTTGAAGCTTGTTTGGATAAGTATTAGTCTTGCTCGCATCCTTGAGTTATCCACTTGCATTGACCATTACACGATTGCATGTCCTCATACACTCGGCTAGGTTTGTATACTCTTTGGATTGATATTTAAAAGCGTGTATCCCCACTATATGCACTTGAGAGGAGATGGAGGTATAGTCTCTGTCGCCGCAAGTCCCTAAGTTGAAGCTTAGGACAACACACTTTTTGGCGCCGTTGCCGGGGAGTAACGAATCAAACCGAGACATTCGTGTGATGGTAAGTAGCTTTTTGAGTTGAAGCGAGAGGAGGAGTGGAAAATTTCTCTTCTTTGGTAAGTCAATTTCAACCGCACTTGCTACTTCTCATTCTTGGAGTGTGTGTAGTGAGTTGTTAGTTTAGGAAAGCGAGTGGAAGAAGTAGAGTAGGAGGAGTAAGGGAGTAGATTAGAGTAGCCTTCACCTCTTGTCTTTTTGTTTCATTTTCAGTAGATAGGAAAAAACCAAGTATAAAAGCCAAAAAAAAACTTCATTTTGCAAATCAATTGTGTGAACAAGTATCGCGTGTTCCTGTGTCGAGTATCGCGCAGATAGCAGAGATCGTTTGTGAGCAAGCAGGCAATCTGGGGCTACATAGAGTTAGGGGAAGTGACCAGGGGATCATAGAAGCTACCAAGGTAAGCTAAACCACCCATTTGATCAAAAATTTTTCAGCAAGTCAACTTAAGAAGGAAAAAAACGATCTGCGTTAGGTATCGTTTGGGGATTTCAGAGGTGAAAGGAGGTGATTTCATTGATACAGAGAGGGGAGAAGGGGTAAGAGAACATATAAAACAGTTGCATCAAACCAAAACTTGAAAAATCTTAGTGAAAAATTGAGAATGGGTCAAGTATCGTTTTGCTCCCGCGGTTGAGTACCGCGATACTTCACAAGTATCGTGATCTCCTGTGGTCGAGTATCGCGATATTTCCCAGCGATCTGTATCGTTTGATTCAGAGATCGCGATACTTCACGAGTATCGTGTATCGTTTGAGTCAGAGATCGCGATACTTCCCGAGTATCGTGTATCGTTTGAGTCAGAGATCGCGATACTTCACGAGTATCGTGTATCGTTTGAGTCAGAGATCGCGATACTTCACGAGTATCGTGTATCGTTTGAGTCAGAGATCGCGATACTTCACGAGTATCGTGTATCGTTTGAGTCAGAGATCGCGATACTTCACGAGTATCGTATATCGTTTGAGTCAGTATCGGGTTAATCAAGTATCGTGTATCGTTTTATATCAGATATCGTGTATCGTTCTGTGCAAGTATCGTCATTCGAGTATCGTCTGGAATCAAGTATCGTGTATCGTTTTATATCAGATATCGTGTATCGTTCTGTGCAAGTATCGTCATTCGAGTATCGTCTGGAATCAAGTATCGTGTATCGTTTTATATCAGATATCGTGTATCGTTCTGTGCAAGTATCGTCATTCGAGTATCGTCTGGAATCAAGTATCGTGTATCGTTTTATATCAGATATCGTGTATCGTTCTGTAAGTATCGTCATTCGAGTATCGCCTGGAATCAAGTATCGAGTATCGTGTCGGACTCAGATATCGTGTATCGTGTAATCCAGAGATCATTTCTGGTCCAGAGATCGTGTATCGTGGACTTTGGGAACCAAGTATCGTGAGTTGAAATCTTTGCTTCTGTCTTTTTCCAGCCTAATTTTTCCTAGAATTTTAAGACATAGCTTGGAGTTCTAGAAGCCAGAGGTTAGCAAGGGCTGATTTGAGTTTTTAAGTGGATGAACCTGAGATCCGGAAGAACCCTAGGAAGCCGAAGAAGTGTAATATCTTCTGTAGGGAGTGTAGCAGAGCCAAGTAATCGTTCACATTATACCGAGGCCTCTAGTGAGTCAGAGGAAGAAATTCCCATGGCTTCCGAGGACATGCAAAACACAGTGCCCATGATTGGCATGATGTCAATCATTGAAGGAGAGTACAGAACCTCCTTGGAGTATGTGAACACCAATCAAAATGAAATTCCTATTTATTTGGATGGTCTAAACAGATCAGTGGCTAGACTAAGGAAGGCCTCAGAGGCTTACATAGTGCCTAGACCAGCAGTCAAGTACGTAGGAGGATTTTACATGGACAAAAGGGATATCCAGTATGTTGTCACGGAGCACCCCGAAAACATCAATGAAATTGGTGAGGAAACTAATGCTTCAAACTTAAATGGAGGAGGGAATGTAGAGCAAGTATCTACACCTAGAGGGAGATCTACTATAGCTAGGGTATGGAGAGGAGACCTGATTCCCCAAGATGACACTCTAATAGATGTGTATTTGATCAATGGGATGGAGCATCTGCTTAGAGCCCATTCCTCTATATGGGAAGCTGCCCCTACTCCTGTCACCATCTATGAGTTACAAGACCCTGATTTCCCCACCATCATCACATATCTGGATAAAAATCAGAGAAGATATTGGCCCTTGACAGAAGTAGAAAGAGCTGAGTTGAAGTATCAAAATATTCCAGTGTTTCCCCCTAGGGACCAAGCCACTACTTCAAGAAACCCACATGGAACATCCCAGAATGATTCATATCAACCGTCGGGCCAAACGCAACTAACACAACAAACGCAACTAACGCAACAAACACAACAAACACATCAAACTCAAATTCCGGTCAGACCACACGTGCAGTTTGCAATGCCTGCAAATAACCCTAGTTACCGACCTCAACCAACGATTGACCCAAGACAGGGAGTGCATGCTCCAGTCAGACCACAGGTAGTACGAGGACCAGGCATACCTATAGGAAGACCAATTTTCCCAGTAATGCCTAGACCCCCTGAAGCAGGAAGAAGATTAAGACCAATTCAAGTTGCCAAATGCATGAGAAATCACTATGATGGTTCTAGTGAACCCTACAACCACATAGCGGAATTCAAACAAGTAATCAGAGCCGAACAGGTAGAAGACTTCCTGATCCAATATGAGTCCTTCGGTCTCACATTGACAGACACTGCGTTAGCATGGTTTCAACCATTGGACCCTAACAGTTTTCAAAACATGGAGCAAGTCTACCAAGAAATGATTGAGGAATTCGCTAAGTCTGGAATTAAAAACAACTCATCCTCATTGATTCATAGCTTTAAACAAGCCCCTACCGAATCCGTGAGATTGGCTGCAAGAAGATTCAAGCAGTATGTGGATAGATGCCCAGTGGAAGAAAGACCTACCCAAAATAAAATGGTGTCTTTATTTTTGGAAGGATTATTGAACGGATCTTTGAGATCATTGGTATATGTAAAGAGAGTTCAAACTTTGCAAGAGTGCATGAAGGAATGTATAGACCTAGAGGACAACCTAGCAGAAGACCTAAAAATACCGCCAAGTGGTTTGAAGAGTGAAGATTCGACTAGTAACACATCAATCCCTAAAAACAACATAGAGGAGATAGCTGATTTGCTAGCTAAGAAGTTGAACGTGCAAGGACAAAGGAACTACCCCAATAACCCTATGAGAGTGCCCATGCTTAGAAAATGTATGCAGTGTGGAGGTGATCATCCTTCTCACTTGTGTACCAGGGGAGTAGTCCCACCACCTGCTTACGGGTATCACAGACCACCTGTCCCAGGACCTTTACAATACTGTAGCATAGAGCAAAGGTATACAAACCATAGCACAGAAAACTGCCCTTACAATAGGCAGGCTAGACCAGCACAACCATATATGAGACCTTACGGATACCCCCAGAGAGATCAGGGAGGTGAAGTCTTTAGGTATCCAGCTTACCAACAGCAGGCACCAGTGCCACGACCATACGCATATCAAGGATACACTCAACCTCAGCCGGTGCTAGGACAACAACCGCCCCATCCTCAGAACGTTGTCCCGGTTAAAATGGCTCAACCGGAAGAAAATCTAGAGAGAGCAATAGTCCCAGTCACACCTTTGACCAGTAATGAGCCATATGACTCATCTTACGACCCTAGTCAAGGAGCACACTCAAACTATGACAGCCCTATGACAGAATATGGACAATGGTATGAACCTTATACCTATGGCGTAGAAGTATCGGATAGTTCATACGGATACGAGCAGGATTATGTCCCGTTAATGTACACAGCTCCTAGAGCAACCATACCACCTCGACCCATGAATAGACCGCCGATGCCCAGAGGACCATGTTACAGATGTGGAGGTGATCACTACATTAGAGAATGTACACTGCCAAACCCACCACCACCACAACGCGTCTGGGAAGGCTACTGTAGTGATTGTGGTAAAGAACACCTTTTCAGGGATTGTCCTAAGAATCCCAACAAAGTTACTTCTAACGTGCAAATTAATGTGATAGAAGTAATTGAGTTATCAGGGAGCGATAAAGAGTACACAATACCCTTGAAGGCAATCACAAGAGCCAAAGCTAGAGAGACCCCTGATAAAACTAAGGAAGACAATCAAAGTAGCTCAGAAAGGGATATACCCACGCCACAGAGAGTTGAAGACTCAGAAGAACCTGAGAAAAGTGTGGTAAGTAAAAGAACCCAAAGATGGAAGAATCGTAGAGACAAAATAAAGGAAAAGAAACTATTGCAAAAGAAGGAAAAGGAAAAGAGCGAACTCAACCTTAAAAAGGAACCGCAAGTGGAAGAAGGAAACAGAAAGGAGAATAAATGGGGTGAGGTAGGATCAGTGTTAGCAGATCCCATGCCTGAAGAACTAGCCATGTGGATTCAGGCATACAAAGCACGAATAAGAACAGGACCAACCATAGAACAACATGAGAGAGAATATCCCAGAGGTGACTTAGAAAAGGAAAGGTTGGAGATCTGCAAGAAATTGATAGAAGTTGCTCAACAGACCTTAGAAAAACCTGCATCGCCTTTACCCAATACCCGAATTTCTGAAAGAGAGTTCCAAGAATGTGTAATCATGCATGATCAAGAAAAGCCTGAAGTAGTTAAGACACAGAATCACGAATGTGGTATAGAGAGAAGGGAAGGATCGATTGTTCCCGAAGTAGAAGGGGAATGGCCCAAGGATCTATGGGCAAGAGTCCAAGAGGACAGATGGAAAAATGTGGAGAGAATGGAACCGCCATTTGAAGAGTTGAAAGCAGAGAATGAAATAGAGGATTCAATACCTGAATTAAATTCAGAGGGAATTTCACCAATGGATCCCAGTAACCAAGGAGAGGAAGAGATAGATGAATTGCCAAATTACACGGGGGAGTATGAACACAATTCGGAATTGTATCGCATTCCCTTAACGAGGAAACAAGAACCGAATCCATCAGTTCAAACATCGGAGATTATACAACGCCTTAGAGAGGTAAAGATTCCTTGTACCTTAACATTCGAGGAATTATTGAAGGCAAAACCACATTTGAAAGAAAAATTAATAAATCAATGGGAAATCAAGGAGGAAAAGAAAGAGGAAGCTGATGAAGTAAACACAGTAAAAATTCCAGTTGATAAAGTCGGAGACTTTAGTGAGGGAGATGAAGGAAATACCTGCCTTCCCATTACCTATAACGGTTACACTACCAAAGCCATTTTAGATTCTGGAGCTGGCGTTGGCATCGCTACCAAAGATATTTGGGAGAAATGGGGAAAACCAGCTTTAAGACCAACCCGTATGAAGATTCAAATGGCTGATGGACACACAGAAAGACCCTTAGGATTATTGGAACGAGTAGTATTCACTACGTGTGGAGTGGAATTTGAACACACTTTAGCAATATGTCACTTCGAAAGGCCAAGCAATTATGAAATGATATTGGGAAGACCTTTCATGAGACAGCTAAAGGTCGTACAAGATTGGGGAAAAGATGCTGTGTACCTACAGCACGAAGGAACCACAACTAGAATAAACCTCCACACATACGCTTATCTAGATGTTCCACCTCTGCAATGGAATCAAATTCATAAAGAGGAGGACAATCAATCTGTTCATAGTATAGGTTCGAGTGACCAATCTTGGATGAATGAGGACACTCATCTATGGATTTGCCGAACTGCCCAAAAGGAAGAGGATAGGAGCAAAGGATGGCAGCAAGGGCAAGGTGTAGCAAGGTCTGTACAAGATCCAGCGTACATGCCTCAAATCTTTTTAGATGAAGAATTCGAACCTCATGGTTGGATGGAGATTTTAGCGACCCTCGACGTATGCGTGAATGAAGAAGTGATAACAGTGAATGAATGCATTGACGAGGAAGGATACGATGTTAGTCTCTTTGTAGTAGTTCTTCAAGAAGCTGAAGAAGGAGAAGTGATAGAGAGAGAATGGAAAGAGGACTACGAGAGCATTGAAATGGAACCAGAATCAATGGAACATGAGTATGAACATCAAAAAATAAGCATCACAGTTAATGAAAGCGACCAGGAACCTAAACAGGAAGAGGAATTGGAGATAGAGAAAGAGCCAGAGAATGATGAAAACAAACCAGAAGATCAGTTTGAAGTACCAGCTCATTTTAAGAAATATGAAATAGAAGAGAGGAAAATTGCTATTCAAATGCCTAAAAGAGAGGCACAACCGGGAATAGCATATGATAATAAAGAGCAGACCAAGAAAATAGTTGTAACCATGGAAGGAGGAGAGGAACGATGTACTTTCATAGGACAGGATGTCTCAGACGAAGAAGAACGAGAGCTAATTCAACTCATAAGAGAATATCGGGATGTCTTCGCTTGGACTTATAAGGATTTAAAAGGAGTAGATCCATCTATATGTGCGCATAGAATCCCCATGACATCCGAAGCCAAACCTTCCAAACAGAGACCCTACACTTATAATGAGGTATATTCAGCCAAGATAAAAGAAGAAATAGATAAATTGTTGGACGCCGGATTCATATATGAGATAGAACACACAGAATGGGTATCGCCATTAGTGGTAGTGCCCAAGAAAAACGGAAAATTGAGAGTGTGCATAAACCTGAAGAAGGTGAATGCAGCCACTATACGTGATAGCTACCCATTACCGATTACGGACCATCTATTGGAGAGGGTAGCAGGTAAAGCGGTCTATAGCTTCCTAGATGGTTTCTCTGGATACAATCAGGTGGCTATTGCGACTGAGGACCAACACAAGACAGCTTTTGCCACTGAATGGGGTGTGTATGCATTCAGAGTGATGCCCTTTGGACTCACTAATGCACCAGCTACCTTCCAACGATTAATGTGTCATGTTGTTAAGGAATTCTTGAAAAAAAGCATGGAAGTGTATGTGGATGATCTTTGCACATATTCCAATCAAAGACCCGATCACATACCGGAATTAAGAAAGATATTCAACAAATGTAGACAGTATAGAGTCTGCTTAAACCCAGAAAAATGTGTCTTCATGGTACGACAAGGCAAAATACTAGGACACATAGTTTCTAGAAATGGGATATCGACTGATGAGGATAAGATTAAAGTCATATTGGACTTACCTAGACCCAAGAATGCAAAAGAAGTGCAAGCCTTTATGGGACATTGTGGATATTACCGTAGGTTTATTCACATGTATGCCATAATAGCCAAGCCCTTATACGGTCTATTGACTCAGTTCACATGGACAGACGAGTGTGAGAAGGCCTTCAACGAGCTTAAAAAGAGGCTGAGCACAGCCCCAATACTAAAGTCACCCAACTGGAATAAGCCTTTTCATATTCATGTTGACGCTTCGAATTTTGCAATTGGATGTATCCTAGCACAACCGGCTGATGAGGGAAAGCTTGACCATCCAATCGCTTATGCGAGTAGACAATTAAACCAAGCCGAACGAAATTACACAACTACAGAAAGAGAAGGCTTAGGAATGGTTTATGCAGTAAAGAAGTTCAGACATTACCTATTGGCAAACAAATTCAAATTCTTCATTGATCATCAAGCTTTGTTGTATTTAGTCAATAAACCTTGTAGCACAGGACGACTAGTACGATGGTTCTTATTGCTAATGGAATTTGATTTTGAGGTAGTTGTCAAGAAAGGAAATACCCACATAAGAGCAGATCACTTATCGAGAATGACCCATGGCGAACCACCCATAGGGATACCAGATGATCTGCCAGATACTTACCTGTTTAACCTGGAAGTATGTCCCCAATGGGCAGAAAAGTTGATCCCTATACTCACACATGGACCTAAAGATGGGATCACACCAAATCAAACCCAGGATCTGTGGAAGACTAAGAACCTTCATATCATTGCAGGAAGCCTGTATCACCAAGATGCAAGTGGATTGTTAATGAGATGCATAGAAGAGGATGAACAGGAAATGTGGCTTAAGAAAGCACACGTAAATCAATGGAAAACTCATCTAAATGCAAATGGAACATGGCAAACCCTGAAGAGGTTAGGCATATATTGGCCTACCATGCAAAAAGATGCACATAACTATGTATCAGCCTGCCCAAATTGCCAAGGACAGAATCCAGAAGAGAACTCTACTCTAGGCTACTCTACTGTAGCACCAAGATGGAGCATACCTTTGGTGAAGTTCTTGAAGACCCAGGAATACCCAGAAAGAGCTACATTAGCGAGGAAACGTGCGTTAGAACAACAGAGTAATGATTATGCCATTATAGGAAAACAACTCTTTAAGCGTGGAAGGGATAATCAATTACGGTTGTGCATCCATGAGGACGAATATCTGGCTGTGTTAGAGATGGCGCATACAGGAGCTGCAGGAGGACACTTCTCCGCAGACAAAACTGCAAAAATGATTCTCTTTGCAGGAATGTGGTGGCCAACTCTACATCAAGATGCAGCAACATATGTGCAACGATGTGATACGTGTCAACGAACAAAATATCCAGTCAAAAGAGATGAGATGCCACTTAGACCCATGATGAGTGCAAGAGCTTTCACGAAATGGGGAATAGATTTCATAGGACCTATTAGCCCCCCAGCAAAAGGATCCCATGCCGAGTATATAATTGTAGCCACGGACTATCTAACTAAATGGGTTGAAGCGAAAGCAACCAAGAAAAATGACGCGAGAACTACGGCCAAGTTTCTCTTTGAGAATGTTTTCACTAGATTTGGATTACCAATAGAAATTGTGAGTGATAGAGGTACGCATTTTGTGAATGAAGTCATCGAAGCCTTGCTGAATGAATTCTTGGTAATTCATAAGAAATCAGCTCCTTATCACCCACAAGCCAATGGACAAGCGGAGAGTTCGAATAAAATTTTGTGTACAGTTCTCACAAAAATTGTTAACACAGGAAGAACGGATTGGGATAAGCAGTTACATCATGCTTTATGGGCATTTCGAGTAGCTTACAAAACCGCCATAGGCACCACACCTTTTAACTTAGTATATGGACAAAATGCTATTTTGCCAATTGATTTCTTAATTCCCACCCTCAGAGTAGCAACTACTTACGAGTGGAAGGGACATGAACTATCAGCTCAATTGGACCAAATAGAAAAACTTCATGAAACTAGGTTACAAGCAGTAGCAGGCATTTATGCTGCTAAAAGGCGACAAAAAGCCTACTTTGATGCTCACATCAAGGACAAGAATTTGAAGGAAGGAGATTTAGTTTTGGTATACACTTTGAAGCAACATGCTAAGAAACTGCAAAAGAGAGGATATGGTCCATTGATCATCAATCGCATATCAACAAGTGGAGCCATCAATCTCGCAACCTTAGATGGAGACGTATTGCCAAACTACATCAGTGGATGTCGAGTAAAAAAATATCTAGAACCATTGACGGAGGAAACAATGGCTCGATTAATCAAAGGCAAGAATAGACGAATGGAGGAAGAAAGGATAAGAGAAGAAGCTAGACAGGAAGCCCTAGAACGTATCAAAAAACGGAAAGAGTGGATGAGAGAGAGAGACGAGAGATATAGAGTAGGAGAAGAACTCATCCCCATGGCTAATTTTAGAGCCACAGAGAACTCTGGACAACAAGGAAGACAACCTTATTTGAATCTGGGAGCAGGACGGAAAGAGTACCACTTAGTGGATGCTCTTATTGACACAGGAGCAGCAATAAGCTGTATTAGAATTTCTTTGTCTCAGAAACTTAGAGAGGAATTACGCCCATCGAAGGCACAGCTAATTGGAATAGGAGGAAAAGTTACTCAATGCATAGGTGAGATCACTCTACCTTTGCATATGGGGAACAATACTATGGAGCAAAGACTTTTAGTGTGCCAGGATCAAGATTTACTTGAAGATGTGGTGTTAGGGCAAGATTGGATATATGAATATGAGGTAACCATCCAATTGGCTTTAGGATACATCTCGGCCAGGATAGGACCTCGTGAAGTGTTTAGTCTGCTGGACGAACGACCACTCAAAGCCGCTATTATAGAGCCAGAAGTTCATTCCAATGAACAAAGTCATGATTGTCTGCTCACTAGCACTTCAGAAACCTCTTCTTCAAGTCCTACACTGAACTCTGTGTGCATTCCATCTTTAAGTGTTGAGAGTCACAAGAGTGCACCTGAACCTGCTATCAAGCCCAGTGACACACAATGCACAAAAGAGAATATTCCTTTGAAGGAATTAAAGTCTACACCCATGAGAGTATACCCCATTCCACTTTCTACACTAGCTTGGATAAGGAAGGATCAAAAGAAGGCATATCTTCAGCAACAGACCAGTCATCGACATCAGTGTGTCCAATCGAATAAGAAGACTAAGAATTTTGCGCACTACAGTCAACCTCGACTCAAGAGCATTTGGGTTCCGAAGAAAGTGACAACTGCACAACCGGATCGAACACAAATATGGATCCCAAAGGCATGTACTCCAAAGCCGATCGAACATCCTCATAAGGGCAATCACCATCAACATGGTCCACAAGCACACCAGCCAAGAAAGAGGACCTATTGGAGAAAGAAGGAGTCTGCAGCTGCAACTCAAGGAAGACCGAAATTCCAAAAGCAGATAGAGCAAACGCACTATAAGGGAAGAATCACATTTATCACGAAGGTTCCGAAGGAAATACGTCCCCAAAGAGTGAACCAAATTTGGGTACCGAAAGACAAGATAGGAGGCACAAAGCAAACAACTACTTCCAATTGCACACATGCGGAGCTATCAATATCCAAAGTATGCACGATAGGGCCACATTACAAGGCCAAGCATTCGGCACAATCTTCTTCTAATTCGAAATAGTCAAGCACATTCTCCCTTTGGACATAGGAGAGCACTTGTAAATACACCAACAAGAATACTCTAAAAATAATAACCGCTTCGGCTATGAACTAACTTTTCTGTTTTCCTTTCAGATGAAAATATAAAAATATCCAAAAATATAACAATCCAGGTATTACTTTTCTCACACCCACGGGAAAGGGACGACACTATTCACTCGGAGCAAGATCGAGCTTAAGAGAAATAAAGGAGGATTCCTGATCATATATGGCCACTAATTCACCCTCTATATTGAGTGCAGATGTCGTCTACCAATTCTGAAGCCACACAAGAGGAAGAAGTCCAGCTTTTCCAGCTCGAATCAATTACAAAAGCAAGAGGTCACTGGTTCCGGGATGACCAACCAGTGTCAGATCTCATCTTCATGGCAACAATAAAAATTATGGACAGGGATCATTGCTTCCCTATCATGTCACAAGATTTCAAAACGATAATACAAGGGCTACCACATATTGAAGATGTATGGACCCAGGCAGGATTAGAGGCATTTCTCAAATTGCCTATTTATGTTCCAGACTTCCAAAGATGTACACAAGTCATGAATACTATGCAGCCTGCGGCAACGAAGATATCAATTCCAGAAGCACAGGTATTGGATAAAGTAGGCAGATGGAAAACGATTCAATTCACGCATGAATTGATCAATAAAGCTTTTGGATGGAATCAAGAGGGCATTACTAATGTTAAGGACGAGTGCCATGATCCCAAGAAGAAATCATTTTTTGATATAAACCGAATTGACTTAGAAGATGCCGTTCGATTGGTGCATCAACACTTTTGTTTCCCAAGCATGCACAGGTACACAGCTCCACAGAAGATAATAGTTCAATTACTATCTCATGCCATGAGACAGATAGGCAACAAGGTAAATCTGACAGGTTATGTTCAAGAAAGGTTATTTGAAGCCCAGAAAAAGTGGGGCAAGAAAAAGTTTTTGAATGGTAGTTCTGCATTGACATTATTGATATATGAAGCGTTAGACATGAAGAACTGTTTAAGGGAGATGCCTACCTCCGAAGGATTAGCTAAATATGTGAAATCCGCCACAGTTCCCAAAAAGAAGAAAATTACTACAGGCATTGAAGAGGCAGGAACCAGTTCTCAGCCACAAATGAGAGGTACAAAACGCCTACGGGAGGAGGAAGCTCAGGCTACACCTCAATCAAAAAGGACACATATATTGCCAACAATACCGATAGTACAAATGCCAATAACCAAGAGAGATCTTTCCGCCGCCCTCGAAGAAACACACCAATATATGCGAGGGCAGGTGAATCTTCATGTCCAAGGACATCATTATAGACAAGCAAGTCAAGCTCAACAGCAGCAAAGCACCGAGAGAACACCCAAACCGGCTGGAAGATACAAAGAGCTGGGCATAGATGACTCCAGTACCGACATGGAATCCAGTCCTGAGAAAGATACCCTAGATACTGATATCAGGACAGAGACTCAGGAAGACGAAGGACCAGAAATCAATCAAATGAAAGTGACGCCAGACAACCAAGCAAAGGATAAAGAAATTGAGAAGGTCGATGACCCTGAGCATGTCATTCAGTTGAATGACACTACAAAAATAAACATCAAAGAAGCTCCAGTCAGTGAGACATACGTAAAACCACCTATCAAAGAGGAAGACAGAACCCCAGTAAGACAGGAAGCGGAGGAGCTACAAAATAAAGAACAAATTATAATCGAAGTGCCAGAGGATACACCTCAAGGAAACAAAGAAGACATGGTGGCTGAACCAAGCATTCAACTTCAGATTAGGCAGCCCCATGATACCACTTTACATATCGCTCAAGGTAAAGATGTAAATACAGGTGAAGCACCGAGTATACCAACAACATGGTTGAATGTTGATGTGGCACAGTTGAAGCCTGTAGTCAAACAGATGATTCAGACGGCCATGGACACTCAACAACAGATGATGGATATCGACACAGAATATGACAAGGCCATGAGGGAAAGAAGTCAGTTCCAAATAATGAGCGAACAACTGTCATCACAACTCATACAGGCACAGAAGGAGTTAACGGCCAAAACCACTGTGTTGCTTGAAAATAAAAGGCAATATGAATCGTTAATCGCTCAGCACCATCAACTACAATCACAGCTAGCAACTCTCCAAAGATTATATGATACAAGCGAGGCTGACAAAGCACGAATGAAGGCAAGAAGCACTATGCTTGAAACACAGTTGAAGGTGTATATGGAGGAGAATGACAATTTACGCAACCGAAATAAAGAATTAATGAAGTCATTATTATATGATCAGCCGATCGAGCAACCAGAGACCTCGGAAACCAAAGAAAAAGAATTGAGAGAGCAGATTGCACAATATGAAGATCTGCTGAGACAAGAGCGTGCTGTACGAGAAGCATCAGAACAGAAGCACAGTCAAGAAATATATGAACTCACAAAGCAATTAAATACAGCACATGGAAAACTTGCAGCAAGTTACAGTGAAAACATGGATAATGTCGCTGAAGTGGGCAATGAATTGTTAGCCGCTAAAGAAGCACTCAGAGCCGCCCTGCAAGACATAAAAGAGAAGGATGAATGCATAGAAAAATTAAAGATTCAAATCAAAGAGAAAGAACCGATCGGGACATCAGTAGTGCCAGAAAAAGAACATCCTACTGACGAGGTAGAGGTAAGCCCTCTATCTCAACCGATCTATCATTCTCCAATGCATGAGCAGATGGCGGATATGCATGATGATCATCCAATGCCATACACTGCAGAACTAAGTCAGAAGGAACGGGCACTAGTGGTGTCCCGGTTGACGGAAAGTTTTGAAAATGAAGTTATCAAGGTTATGAAGGAAGCAAAGATCAAAGGCAAAGACCTGGACAAGATCATGAAGCCTTTCAATATCCCGTATGGATTGTTGAAAGAGAAGACGAGAAGGTACATTAAGCAGACAACAAAGAAAAGTCCAGATGTGCAGCTTAATTTCAAACATGATACATTCACATACACTCAAGCCGAGTTTGAAGCAGCACAGCCAGTGTGGAGGAGAAAGTTTTTGGAGAAACATCCCACACTTCGGGTGCATTGGGAAGCCGCACCTTATTTATTCCAGGTAAACCCTTCATTTTGCCCAATACCACGAAGAAGGGAGCCCACGGAATTTTTGGCTTTACAACGCAGCGGCAACATTAATAAACAGTGGCTCAACTATCCGATGCTACCGAGCCCACCGCATAATTATTTGCCAACCGAGGATTACATGATCAAAACAATAGAATTTTGGCTACACAACTATGCGACAGTACCGGATTTAGCAGTTAAAATGGCAAATAAAATACTTAGTATGCTACTTACAGTTTTGAAAGTCTTCAAACATGCGGCATATACATTTTTGAACTTCATCGGCATTAATCAAGGCACAGATGTACTTGTTTTTGATCTATCAGTGATGCCGAGCCGCCCCACAATAATGGCATACTATTCTAGAATCATGTTTTTGCCAAGTCCATATATGCAGACATTCGAAGAAGCGTTTTTTACTGGATTTTTTGAAATCGATTCAGAGATATTTTTAAAGATGTCATCCAATCTGAATGCCAGACTGGTGGCATATGAACTGAGCTTCTTCGCAGATCATAGACAACCGCCCAACGATGGAGTCAAAGCGGAACAATGGAAACAGATCATGATACGTGAAGCTAATCTGCTAAACGATACAGAGCAACAAGTATACAGAACATATGCCCGGCGCTTATCAAAGCCTGTCGGGGACGACAGAGTTCAGGAGGGGGGCAGTGTTGAGGGCGAGACGAGTAAAAAGAGGAAAAAGAGAAAGCAACGAAAGAAACAGCTTCACTAAAAGACAATTTGAAGATCAGACAAATGTAAAGATACATCTCTGCAGGAAGCCCCGCAGGGGCGCAACACCCATCTCTGCACAGAGCCCCGCAGGGGCACGCACCAGACTACAAAGCTAAACCCCAGGGTCCAGAGGAGTGGATTTTTCAAACATCAAAGTAGGGCCAAAAGTTAGAAAGGGGTAGAGGCTGAAAAGTTGAAGAGGGTGACTAAGAATAGCACATTCCTAGTCACTGGTGGCGTGCGTGGCAACCCAAGTCAACAGGCAAGGCGACTACGTCAGGCTCTCGAGTTGTAGAGCTTGAATCAAGAAGGCCATCGAATCTGCATGTCTGTTTAACTGCAGACAATACTGACCACAGGGCGCGTGCGCGAAGCAAAGTCTGTCAAAGGAAGCGAAGTCTGTCAAGGGACGACAGAGGCGAAGAGGTAGAGAGTGTTGCAGAGCCAAAGAGCGCAGAAAGCAGAGAAAAAGACGGGCCCCAAAATTTTTCCGATTTGGACCAGAGACTTTTGTAACATATTCATTTTTGTAACATATTTCCCTTGTAAAGGCACTAGAGGAGTCCTCTAGATGCATTCCCATAGAAGAATAGAAGCTTATCCATGTAAAATAGTAGGAAATTAGCTCTTAGAGAATAAAAGTGCCGGTCACTAATGTGAAAGGACCAATTTTAGGGCACTAGTATATAAGTCAAAATCTGACTCATTGTAAGAACTTTTTGCCATTGTGAGAATAGAGAGCTCAGATTTTCGAATTTGTGTCTTCTTCACTCTGTATCTTCTTCTTCGTGAGCTTGTATGCGTGTGTATTGCTTGGAAAGAGTGCTTGTGAGTGTTGTCTATCCATGAGAGTGATTATTTGCTGTAGGTAATGTGTGTGCGAAGTGTAGGAAGTGCTGAAGTGTAGGAAAGATTTCCCGCGACTCAGTATTTTGCCCATAACTTGAAGTAGGAGCGTCAGAATTGAGTGAAACCACTGCCATTGGATGCGTCTTCTCGAGAGCTTCGAAACGCATATGCTATTTGCTATATTTGGAGTTCGGAGCTGGGAGAAAAGTCCAAAATACTGACGGCTGCTGCACCAAGTATCGTTTCGCCATAACCGACAGTTGAAGCTTGTTTGGATAAGTATTAGTCTTGCTCGCATCCTTGAGTTATCCACTTGCATTGACCATTACACGATTGCATGTCCTCATACACTCGGCTAGGTTTGTATACTCTTTGGATTGATATTTAAAAGCGTGTATCCCCACTATATGCACTTGAGAGGAGATGGAGGTATAGTCTCTGTCGCCGCAAGTCCCTAAGTTGAAGCTTAGGACAACACAGGAACTCACTTTCTAAACCAAGTCATTGAATATTTGTTATAGGATTTTATGGTGATTCACAAGAAATCTACACCATATCATCCTCAGGCCAATGGTCAAGCAGAAAGCACTAACAAGATCCTTTGTAACGTACTGACGAAACTCGTGAACAACAACCGTTCAGATTGGGACAAATAGTTACACCAAGTTGTTTGGGCATATCGAGTGGCCTACAAGACCGTACTCAATGCAACTCCCTTTCAGATGGTTTTTGGTCAGAATGATGTGCTTCCTTTGGACTTCTTGATACCGAGCCTTAAGGTTGCACAAGAACATTAGTGGACCGGCCATGAATTATCATCAAGAATAATGGACTTGGAACGATTAGGAGAAACTATGCTGAAAGCAGCAGTAGGTATATATGCAACAAAGAAGCGACAGAAAGCCTATTTCGATGCACATGTGAAAGACAAAGGATTAAAAGAAGGAGATTTAATCCTAGTATATATGCTAAAACAACATGCACGGAAGTTAGAAAAGTGAGGTTATGGACCTATGATCATTAAAAGACTCTCGACAAGTGAAGCAGTACAATTAGCCACCCTAGAAGGAGATATAATGCCTAATTACATTAGTGGTTGTAGATTCAAGCTTTATCAGGAACCTCTTACTGAGGATATGCATAGATGACTCACATTGGCAAAGAAGCATAAGGAGGAAGAAAATAGAATACGAGCTAAAGCTCAGGTAGAAGCTACAGAACGCATTAAGCACATGAAGTTAAGAAGACAAGGACTAGGGAGAGAACATTATAACCATCGGGAAACAACACCGAGATATCCCATGGCCATGTGTCAAGCAAAGTCAAGTACTCATCCTAGCATAGTGGATAAGAGACCATTCATTACAGTCAGGCTAGAGCATGGCAACCCTTGCCAGGAGCTCAGGGCTTTAATTGATTCAGGTGTTGTGACTAGTGCGATTAGATGGTCCCACTATAAGGACTCAGGAGTAGAAATGAGACCAATTGAGGCATACCTCATAGGTCTAGGAGGCATGGAAACCCCTTACATGGGTGAGGTGGACCTTCCTATCCTCATACACAATGTGACCATGACAGCGAAGCTACTAGTGTGCCATGACGACGACCTGGTAGAACTCCTAATCCTTGGCCAAGATTGTCTATACGATCACTCAATGGACCTAAATCTTAGACAAGGCTCCTTGCAGATTGGAACCTTAGACTCGCGGCGAGTGATACCGCTTGACTTCCCTAACAACACTCGGCCTGAGGTATGTAACCCTAGACCATATGGACTACATGCGATGGAGGACCGGAAGATTCTCGGCCAGATCCCTTGGCTAAGCATGCTCCTTCCAAAGTCAACCCATGAGAGCTTGGCAATGGATAGTTGCCAAACAAAAGGATGTCAGGAGATTTTCCCCCGGTCTTCCAGTAATGGTCAGGTGGGTTTCATCAATGGTCAGGTGGACTGCATCAGCGGCCACATGGGTGCAACACCCTGCGGTGCCATCCTTCCACACTTATTGCGGACTGGCCTAGATGATAACAGGTTTTACGGAATACTTTAGTGATCCACTGCCCAAATCGGATTTTTATAGATGCTACTACTTGGTGACCACACTTACAGCTTCCGAGAAGAAGGACTTGCCGGGTACTTTCATTTTGTCATCTTTGGTAAATTACCCCCCATTCAAGAAGTTCTATCTTTCAAAGGATTTGATTCGAGTTGCAATTAAGATCCATGGAACTCACATGCCAGAGCAAGAAACGCTGATTCCAGTGCCGATGAAGCGTGGAGACGTTATCAAATGGGAAGACATCTCGACCATCACACTTGAGCTATCTAAGCCATTACGTATATGTATGCAACATTTGCATTCGCGACTCACAATCGTTTTACTATGCCTCACAAGAGTATTTGGTTTGGATTGTATTTAGCATGTATAGGACCCCAAACAGTAGATCTTGCAAGTTGGATCATTGATCAGTTGTACTTAGCGCAGCAGAGATGGGAAAGGAAAAAAGTCATCCATGGATGTTATGCTCTCACCCGAATTATTTATATGTGTTTGGCATATTACTTGCCTATAGAGCATGCAATGACAAGTTAAGAATTGAAAGCGTTCAAAGGAATTGCCAAGAAAGCCAGAAAAGCTAGCAAGGGACGGGCAGGCAAGTGCATGCAAAGATCTATCCCATGCCTATAAGTTTTAGAGTCCACATCACCGCAACCCTCTCCAAAACAGTCACCTATGGAACCCCCTGTGCCTATAGAACCCATACACATATGCCTATCACGACCGATCATTACGGAAGTTACTACCAGTGTTGTCACCTCTCAAGCAACTACCATTCAGGAACCCACAACTACAGCAACAGAAATTCCCACCTCCATTGGTGCGGAAGCATTTACTTTTCCTATACCCAATTTGGAAGCAAAACCAATGAATACCACGTTCGATTTTGAAATGGCGGATGCATTTTCAAATGAATTTCAATTTTCGGAAGGACAATTTTTCTCTCAGGAGTATGAATGCCCAAGTTACCTTACAACACCCCTTGATCGACCGCAAGAGCAAGTAGTCTCCAGCTCTGAAGAAGAGAGGACAAAAACTGATGACGATGATGAAGACGATGAAGCCAGTCAGGCTAGTCATGACTCTCAAGAGAATGTGCAGATTGATGAACAAGAACAACACACTAACACTCAGGGTGACATAAGTACTTACGAAAATGAAACATTTGAAGCAGCTACATATACATTGGCAATCAAAAAGCTATACTGCACCATGCAAGCAGTTTGGGCTCGCAGAAAACTCTCAGAGGAGGAAAGCCAAGCGCTTTTAGAACAGGAACTTGCCACAGGAGGCTTCGAAGAAGCGTACATTCAAGGCACTAATGAAGCATTACGCTACTTGCAGAGGAAACCACTACCACAGTTCGACCCACGACGCATACACTTGCTATCAAAACCCGGCCAATATATTTGTGTACCAACGGATGCCCAGTCTTCCCAACAGGCCAGGTAAGCACGCCTCATTCTTGAAGGTTCTTTGGCAGAAGAAACGATCATCATCGACTCCCCACCCCACACTTCGACTGTAAATACCACCACTGTTGTCGAGGTACCCACTCCACCGACCGCTCCTCTTTCACTGCCCCCCTCCAGTCTCTCCTGTACACCCCGAGCATGGAACACAGGGTTCCTCGCAACTGCCAATGCGCTCTGACTATTAGTGAAGATGGTGGTGGCAGAGGACTGACCAACACCCAAATCAGCCATAAGGCATCTGAGCCACACACACTCAACAGTAGCTGTGAAAGCTACCCTATACTCAGCCTCACAACTGGAAGTGGCCACACTAGGCTGCTTCTTGCTCAACCAAGATATACATGAGCTACCAAGCATGAAGCAAAAGCCACTAGTGGACACCCGAGTGTCATAGCAACCAACCCAGTCTGAGTCAGAAAAAGCATGCAAATCTGGTGGTAGTGATCCCTCCTTGGGATAAAACAACCCAATTAGCCGAGTACCACTCAAGTAGTGAAAGATGTGTTTAACCGTTTGCCAATGCTTGACACCTGGGCAATGCATAAACCTGCTCATCTGTGAGACAGCAAACTGAATATCTAGCCGAGTAATGCATAAGTAAATCAGGCATCCAATAGCCCGCTGATAGAGGACAGCATCAAATGCATCTCCAGCATCATGAAGACTCAATCGTAAACCTGTCTCCATAGGAGTGGCAATAGCCTTACATTCTTCAAGGCCAAAACGCTGCAATAATGTATCAATATATTTCGTTTGACACAAAGCCAATCCACCATCAACTTGCATAAACTGAATGCCAAAATAGTGATGCAAATGCCCCAAATCAGACATCTCAAATGAGGCATGCAAATCAGCCTTAAAATCAGCAATATGCTTCTCAATAGGACCAGTGAGAAGCATGTCATCAACATAGACAACAATGATCAGAAGCACATCATTATCACGCTTAACATATAAGGTGCTTTCAGTTGGACTGTTCACAAAACCATGTGCAATCAGATAGGCATGTATCTTCTCATACCAAGCACGTGGTGCTTGCTTTAAACCATATAATGCCTTCTTTAACCTGCACACCTGGTTTTCATGCCCTTTTTGCACAAAACCACAGGGCTGAAAAACATACACTTCTTCATGCAAGTCACCATTCAGAAATGTATTTTTAATGTCCAACTGATGTACATTCCAACCATGATGGGCTGCAAGTGCACAGATGCTCTGAACAATAGTCATACGACATGTGGGTGCAAAGGTCTCATCAAAATCAATGCCTCTTTCCTGTGCATAACCCTTTGCAACAAGCCTAGCCTTATACTTGTCAAGTGTACCATCACGTTTACGCTTTAGCTTGTATACCCACTTAGTACCAATGGCTTTCTTGCCACGAGGCAAGTCACATAAGAACCAAGTACCATTCTTCATTATAGCATCATATTCAGATTGCATAGCAACCATCCAATTTTCTGAATTTTATGCTTCATCAAAAGAAACAGGCTCATTCTCATCACAGAGACTAGATGCAGCCATAGCATAGCAATCTGATGCAAAGGAGGCGCTATGAGAGCCTGAACGAGTACGATATGACAAGGGTGCATCTAATTTCTTGTCACGCAAAGTCTGCACTAGCCATTTTGGCATAGTTTTTGCCTCCTCAATATCAGGTCTCTCATCAACAAGTGCATCATGTAAATCTGCATCAGAAATGGGATGATCTGCATCATTACATGAAACTTGCAAAGGCTGAGAAGTTGCCTCATTAAGACAAGCAGTAGACTGTCCACCTGTAAAAAAAGGCATCAAAGTATCATGCATGTCTTTGGAGCTAACAGATGTCTCCTTAGTACATGAAAGCAATGGCTGAATAGCATCTTCCACAAAAACATCACGGCTAACCAGAATGCATTTAGTCTGTGGATGATATAGACGATAGCCTTAACTTTCAGAACTGTACCCAACAAAAATACATTTTACTACCTTATCATCCAATTTTCTGCGATGTTGTTCAGGCACTAGTGCATATGCCAAACAACCAAAAACCCACAGATGAGCAACAGATGGCTTGCGATCATGTCAAGCCTCATATGGAGTGATAGACTACAGCGCTTTAGTGGGACACCTGTTAAGTACATATGCTGCACACATGACAGCCTCAAGCCAGAAACTATGTGGTAAAGCCTGACTCTTGACCATACACCTCGCCATCTACATGAGTGACCTGTTCTTCCGTTTAGCAACTCCATTCTGTTGAGGTGTATACGACACTGTAAACTAGTGTTTTATCCCACGTTCAGCCAGAAATGCATTAAAATCAGAAGACATATATTCCCCCCCTCGATCAGAACAGAGGGTGCCCATTTTATATCCTCACAGATTTTCAGCGAAAACCAAAAACTGTTTGAAGCACAAAAACACTTCGGACTTTGCCTTCAATGGATATACCCATGCATGCCTGGAAAAATAATCAATGAAGTCACGAAGTAAAGATAGTTTCCAAAAGAAGGTGTCTACATAGGACCACATACATCACTATGTACAAGCTGCAATTTCTGCGTAGCCCGAACTGAACCATCTTTTGGAAAGGAGGAACGCTGCATTTTGCCAAAAATATAGCCTTCACATACATGTTTTCCAGGTGCCTCAAGCTTGGGCAAAGAACACACCATATCAGATTTCTGCAGGCATAGCAAACTAGCAAAATTCAGATGACCAAAGCGTGCATGCCAAAGCTTTGCATCTGACATGGCATGAGAATCATGAACTGCATATGCCGAATCATTCACAGATCTTTCATAGTCTATGAGCTTATACAACCCATGGCATAAAATGTCAAAAGCAATAATAACATCGCCATTTGACAGATCATGAACTGTACATATGTCATCAACAAATTTCACAACCAAGCCAATCTTGGCTAATGCAAAAACTGATAACAGATTCTTCTTGATCCCTGGCACAAATAAAGCATCTGTCAAGGTGAAAGAACTACCATCAGCAGTAGTCAGAATGATCTTACCAACTCCCATAACAGGATAAGAGGAGTTGTTGGCGCATGTGATAGTATTCCCTGTAGGGGCAGGCTTGAGTGAAGAGAAGAAACTACGCTGCGAGGTAATATGTTTGGTCGCCCCACTATCAAAGTACCAAACATCTGAGTCCACTAGAGACATGCACTACTCAAGAGAAGATGGGTCAAAACTGCAAACAGTAGTAAACGCCCATTCTTCTTCCTGCACAAGATTAGCAGACTCTATTTTTGGTGTAGAGGCTTCTGCAACAACCATTCCAGCCTCCTTTTTCTTTGCCTCTTTTGCTGCCAGTTTTGGACAGTTCTTTATGATATGATCATTCCCTTTACAACTTCTGCTTTTTTGATTTCTTCTCATCTTTATCCTGGTTCTTCTAATGTGCATCATTTGCTGATTTCTGCTTACTAATAGAAGAGCTCCATTTTCCTTTGCCCTTCTGACTAGCCAGGAAAGCGTGATCTGCAACACGCATAATGGACCTATTCTGCCTAGACTGATCTTCCTGTAACAGAACAGAGACTAACTCCTCAAATGACAAGGCATTTGGATTGCCTTTCATCATCAATCGAAGAGTAGAAGCAAAACTCTGATATGAATCAAGAAGACCATTCAAAACAGTCTCCACAAGTGAGCTATCTGGTATAACCTCATCAGCAGAAATCAACTGTTCCTTCAAGTCTTTGATCTTTGTTAGAAAATTGTCCATAGAATCACCTTCATTCATGTGCTCACTCTCCAACTGTTTTCGGAGGTAAGCAACACGAGCCTCATTCCTAGCCTGGTACAATGTGCTAAGTGTATCCCAAGCATCTTTTGTTGTTCTGCAAGAGCGAATGTGAGGAATAATAGCACGTTTGAGAGACAAAGCTATCAATGCATGTGCTTGAGCATATCTTCCATCCCAACAAATTTTCTTTGGAGTAGGTGCAACAGAAACAACAACACGAACAGGAATCTGTAGAATATCATCTTCAACACCATCTCCATCAGCTTTAGCACCATGAAAGAGAGGTGTGCTACCAACTTTGGTAGCCCTCCTGAAGAATGTTCAATCAAAAAATATATTTTCTTTTAGGCAAAAGAATTTCCAATTGTAAGAAGCCCCCACCTTTTAGACATCATAGAGTGTTTTTACCCGAGAGCAACAAGATTAAAGGCAAGTGGTCCCCCATGAGGGAGCCAAAAGGGTTATCAAACGTCTTTGTAATGTCTTCTAGGAAATTTTATGCAACCCCTTCTTTGTGGGATTCAATGGGTTCCATGGGTGCTAGACCCATTCACTTGTACATATGTTCTTTCTATTAATTAAAGTGTGGAGAGTAGGTTGTTGCTGAACTTCCATTTATAATTTTAAAAAAGAAACTATGTATGACAACATGAATAGCGGTTATTGGGCTTCCAACCCAATTTTCCATGAAAGAATTTAATTATCATTTTCCTAGAAACTAAAATATCTCAAAGTTCATGTAAAGAAAATTACCACAAATAAATATCTTTCATACATTCTCAGCAAAGACTTGGATGGGAAAAGCCTAAAATTCAAAGGATGCAAGTAGTCTCCAGCTCTGAAGAAGAGAGGACAAAAACTGATGACGACGATGAAGACGATGAAGCCAGTCAGGCTAGTCATGACTCTCAAGAGAATGTGCAGATTGATGAACAGGAACAACACACTAACACTCAGGGTGACGTAAGTACTTATGAAGATGAAACATTTGAAGCAGCTACATATACATTGGCAATCAAAAAGCTATACTGCACCATGCAAGCAGTTTGGGCTCGCAGAAAACTCTCAAAGGAGGAAAGCCAAGCGCTTTTAGAACAGGAACTTGCCACAGGAGGCTTCGAAGAAGCGTACATTCAAGGCACTAATGAAGCATTACGCTACCTGCAGAGGAAACCACTACCACAGTTCGACCCACGACGCATACACTTGCTATCAAAACCCGGCCAATATATTTGTGTACCAACGGATGCCCAGTCTTCCCAACAGGCCAGGTAAGCACGCCTCATTCTTGAAGGTTCTTTGGCAGAAGAAACGATCATCATCGACTCCCCACCCCACACTTCGACTGTAAATACCACCACTTTCCACTCCACCGACCGCTCCTCTTTCACTGCCCCCCTCCAGTCTCTCCTGTACACCCCGAGCATGGAACACAGGGTTCCTCACAACTCCCAATGCGCTCTAACTGTTAGTGAAGATGGTGGTGGTAGAGGACTGACCAACACCCAAATCAGCCATAAGGCATCTGAGCCACACACACTCAACAGTAGCTGTGAAAGCTTCCCTATACTCAGCCTCACAACTGGAACTGGCCACAGTAGGCTGCTTCTTGCTCAACCAAGATATACATGAGCTACCAAGCATGAAGCAAAAGCCACTAGTGGACACACGAGTGTCATAACAACCAGCCCAGTCTGAGTCAGAAAAAACATGCAAATCTGGTGGTAGTGATCCCCCCTTGGGATAAAACAACACAATTAGCCGAGTACCACTCAAGTAGTGAAAGATGCGTTTAACCGCCTGCCAATGCTTGACACCTGGGCAATGCATAAACCTGCTCATCTGTGAGACAGCAAACTGAATATTTGGCCGAGTAATGCATAAGTAAATCAGGCATCCAATAGCCCGCTGATAGAGGACAGCATCAAATGCATCTCCAGCATCATGAAGACTCAATCGTAAACCTGTCTCCATAGGAGTGGCAATAGCCTTACATTCTTCAAGGCCAAAATGCTGCAATAATGTATCAATATATTTCGTTTGACACAAAGCCAATCCACCATCAACTTGCATAAACTGAATGCCCAAATAGTGATGCAATTGCCCCAAATCAGACATCTCAAATGAGGCATGCAAATCAGCCTTAAAATCAGCAATATGCTTCTCAATAGGACTAGTGAGAAGCATGTCATCAGCATAGACAACAATGATCAGAAGCACATCATTAGCATGCTTAACATATAAGGTGCTTTCAGTTGGACTGTTCACAAAACCATGTGCAATCAGATAGGCATGTATCTTCTCATACCAAGCACGTGGTGCTTGCTTTAAACCATATAATGCCTTCTTTAACCTGCACACCTGGTTTTCATGCCCTTTCTGCACAAAACCACAGGGCTGAAAAACATACACTTCTTCATGCAAGTCGCCATTCAGAAATGTAGTTTTAATGTCCAACTGATGTACATTCCAACCATGATGGGCTGCAAGTGCACAGATGCTCTGAACAATAGTCATACGACATGTGGGTGCAAAGGTCTCATCAAAATCAATGCCTCTTTCCTGTGCATAACCCTTTGCAACAAGCCTAGCCTTATACTTGTCAAGTGTACCATCACATTTACACTTTAGCTTGTATACCCACTTAGTACCAATGGCTTTCTTGCCACGAGGCAAGTCACATAAAAACCAAGTACCATTCTTCATTATAGCATCATATTCAGATTGCATAGCAACCATCCAATTTTCTGAATTTTGTGCTTCATCAAAAGAAACAGGCTCATTCTCATCACAGAGACTAGATGCAGCCATAGCATAGCAATCTGATGCAAAGGAGGCGCTATGAGAGCCTGAACGAGTACGATATGACAAGGGTGCATCTAATTTGCTGTCACACAAAGTCTACACCAGCCATTTTGGCATAGTTTTTGCCTCCTCAATATCAGGTCTCTCATCAACAAGTGCATCATGTAAATCTGCATCAGGAATGGGATGATCTGCATCATTACATGAAACTTGCAAAGGCTGAGAAGTTGCCTCATTAAGACAAGCAGTAGACTGTCCACCTGTAAAAAGAGGCATCAAAGTATCATGCATGTCTTTGGAGCTAACAGATGTCTCCTTAGTACATGAAAGCAATGGCTGAATAGCATCTTCCACAAAAACATCACGGCTAACCAGAATGCATTTAGTTTGTGGATGATATAGACGATAGCCTTAACTTTCAGAACTGTACCCAACAAAAATACATTTTACTACCTTATCATCCAATTTTCTGCGATGTTCAAGCACTAGTGCATATGCCAAACAACCAAAAACCCGCAGATGAGCAAGAGATGGCTTGCGATCATGCCAAGCCTCATATGGAGTGATAGACTACAACGCTTTAGTGGGACACCTGTTAAGTACATATGTTGCACACATGACAGCCTCAAGCCAGAAACTATGTGGTAAAGCCTGACTCTTGACCATACACCTCGCCATCTACATGAGTGACCTGTTCTTTCGTTTAGCAACTCCATTCTGTTGAGGTGTATACGACACTGTAAACTAGTGTTTTATCCCACGTTCAGCCAGAAATACATTAAAATCAGAAGACATATACTCGATCAGAACAGAGGGTGCCCATTTTATATCCTGACAGATTTTCAGCCAAAACCAAAAACTGTTTGAAGCACAAAAACACTTCAAACTTTGCCTTCAATGGATATACCCATGCATGCCTGGAAAAATCATCAATGAAAGTCACGAAGTAAAGATAGTTTCCAAAAGAAGGTGTCTGCATAGGACCACATACATCACTATGTACAAGCTGCAATTTCTGCGTAGCCCGAACTGAACCATCTTTTGGAAAGGAGGAACGCTGCATTTTTTTGCCAAAAATATAGCCTTCACATACATGTTTTCCAGGTGCCTCAAGCTTGGGCAAAGAAGACACCATATCAGATTTCTGCAGGCATAGCAAACTAGCAAAATTCAGATGACCAAAGCATGCATGCCAAAGCTTTGCATCTGACATAGCCTGAGAATCATGAACTGCATATGCCGAATCATTCACAGATCTTTCATAGTCTATGAGCTTATACAACCCATGGCATAAAATGTCAAAAGCAATAATAACATCGCCATTTGACAGATCATGAACTGTACATATGTCATCAACAAATTTCACAACCAAGCCAATCTTGGCTAATGCAAAAACTGATAACAGATTCTTCTTGATCCCTGGCACAAATAAAGCATCTATCAAGGTGAAAGAACTACCATCAGTAGTAGTCAGAATGATCTTACCAACTCCCATAACAGGATAAGAGGAGTTGTTGGCGCATGTGACAGTATTCCCTGTAGGGGCAGGCTTGAGTGAAGAGAAGAAACTACGCTGTGAGGTAATATGTTTGGTCGCCCCACTATCAAAGTACCAAACATCTGAGTCCACTGGAGACATGCACTACTCATGAGAAGATGGGTCAAAACTGCAAACAGTAGTAAACGCCCATTCTTCTTCCTGCACAAGATTAGCAGACTCTATTTTTGGTGTAGAGGCTTCTGCAACAACCATTCCAGCCTCCTTTTTCTTTGCCTCTTTTGCTGCCAGTTTTGGACAGTTCTTTATGATATGATCATTCCCTTTACAACTTCTGCTTTTCTGATTTCTTCTCATCTTTATCCTGGTTCTTCTAATGTGCATCATTTGCTGATTTCTGCTTACTAATAGAAGAGCTCCATTTTCCTTTGCCCTTCTGACTAGCCAGGAAAGCTTGATCTGCAACACGCATAATGGATCTATTCTGCCTAGACTGATCTTCCTGTAACAGAACATAGACTAACTCCTCAAATGACAAGGCATTTGGATTGCCTTTCATCATCAATCGAAGAGTAGAAGCAAAACTCTGATATGAATCAAGAAGACCATTCAGAATATTCTGCACAAGTGAGCTATCTGGTATAACCTCATCAGCAGAAATCAACTGTTCTTTCAAGTCTTTGATCTTTGTTAGAAAATTGTCCATAGAATCACCTTCATTCATGTGCTCACTCTCCAACTGTTTTCGGAGGTAAGCAACACGAGCCTCATTCCTAGCCTGGTACAATGTGCTAAGTGTATCCCAAGCATCTTTTGTTGTTCTGCAAGAGCGAATGTGAGGAATAATAGCACGTTTGAGAGACAAAGCTATCAATGCATGTGCTTGAGCATATCTTCCATCCCAACAAATTTGCTTTGGAGTAGGTGCAACAAAAACAACAACACGAACAGGAATCTGTAGAATATCATCTTCAACACCATCTCCATCAGCTTTAGCACCATGAAAGAGAGGTGTGCTACCAACTTTGGTAGCCCTCCTGAAGAATGTTCAATCAAAAAATATATTTTTCTTTTAGGCAAAAGAATTTCCAATTGTAAGAAGCCCCCACCTTTTAGACATCATAGAGTGTTTTTACTCAAGAGCAACAAGATTAAAGGCAAGTGGGCCCCCATGAGGGAGCCAAAAGGGTTATCAAACTTCTTTGTAATGTCTTCTAGGAAATTTTATGCAACCCCTTCTTTGTGGGATTCAATGGGTTCCATGGGTGCTAGGCCCATTCACTTGTACATATGTTCTTTCTATTAATTAAAGTGTGGAGAGTAGGTTGTTGCTGAACTTCCATTTATAATTTTAAAAAAGAAACTATGTATGACAACATGAATAGTGGTTATTGGGCTTCCAACCCAATTTTCCATGAACGAATTTAATTATCATTTTCCTAGAAACTAAAATATCTCAAAGTTCATGAAAAGAAAATTACCATAAATAAATATCTTTCATACATTCTCAGCAAAGACTTGGATGGGAAAAGCCTAAAATTCAAAGGATGCATTGGCATGAAAGGAAGTTGTATGAATGTTGAATCTTGAGAAGTCTTGAGAATCAAGCTCCAACCTTTGGAGATGAAAAGAAAAAAGAAATGGTTAATTATGGATCAGTGTGAATACACTTGAAGCTCAAAATATTCATCAACCAAGTCTCGCTCAATTCCTCACATAGGTTTCTATAAAAAAACACTAAAATTTTATGTTTAAATTGATCGTAACCTACTTTCGAAAATGCAGAGCACCTATCATCGTTCATTTATTCAAGTTGTATGAGTCTTGGACAAGAGTCAGCGTAGATCTGACAAGCAGGCCATATACTTTTTTATGAAGAAATATTTCCCAAATAGTGATTTTAGTCACTTCACACCATTGTAAATACCATTTTCCATTATCCCTTCTCTTGTACTATCCTTTTAACTAACTCAAGTCCGGGAGAGTAGGCTAAGGCCGAACTTCCTTTATTTAAAAAAGAAGAGTGCATAAACCTATATTGGATCTTTAACAGATTATATTCATTTTTCTAATTGAGAAATTAAGCCCCTTGCTTGGGCTAGTTCCTTGCCTACTTCCGTCCCCTCTTTGATTATCCATGACACACTACTCTATTAGGCAATGAAGTATCTTATTAGCTTTATTAAGTTGTAAGTGGTCTTTATACTTCATATATAGTCACTTTGGTATGATCGCAATCTCATTTAGGCGTTCATTTAGTATCTCATAACTTCACTTGCTCTCAAGTTTCGCCTCTTCATAGTCTCTAAGATTGAGCAAAATCAATGTGCAAGTGTTTTCTTTGCATATAGCTAGTGAAAATCAAGTTGAACGTCTATTTTGGTTCACGTATTGATAGAGTATCTAAGTAAAGTTCTATCATTCACAATATTAAGGAAATCATAAAGTTCACTTAGAGTGATCATAGATAGATATTACTTTGATTACTATTTGCATGAGATTGAATGTGTGCACTACATGTGAGTACACACCATCTTCTATATCCCCTAGGGGTTGATACATCTCCGATCAATTTATATGTTCGTTTCTTTTATCTATATTTCTATATACATCCATGCATACAAAAGGATATAAAATGAACATATGCGCTCTTGTGAATCTAGAGAGGCTTTCAGAGATCCTTGTGTGGCCAAAAAGGAAAATAGAATTAAATTTTAAATTTGAGATGATTTTTATAGAATTGAGAGACATTATTTGGAGATGATTTAAATGGCTTGCAAGAAAAGGCTCGAATTCTTAATATTTCATGCTATCTAGAATCAATGTCATTTCTAGTTACTATGATGACATTTTGAGCAAGATATCTCGAAAGCATTACAAGGGTAGACTAACTACATTGGCCCAAGCATGTTCAATAGCCCACAAGGATTGAACACACAACCTCCCCCTCAAGAGGTAAGTGCCCAAACAACTCACCTACGGCACATGGACACTATAACTATTAAACGGTTATATGCTAGAGAAGAACATACATCAATGTATGGGCCAAAGATTTCATTACCTGAAAATGTACCAAACTCACTCAATGGTTTGTATGCTTTCAAATTGTTTTTTATGTAAATAGTTTTTGAACTCTTTTACTTTATTGGTTTATGTTTCAGTTACTCTCCAAATACTTATCAAAGGTGTTTAAAACTAAAATTAGCATTTCATGTTACTTTTGTTAATTCTTCCTCAAACTCAACCTGGGATAACTTATAAACCATTCTCACTCAATGATATCACTCATGTGGATCTATTCATGTTCTTCCAATAGATGCTATCAATGAAAAAATGTCATATTGAAGGTTGATAATAACTTTTTGTCTCAATATTCTCCAACGTAGATTTTTTGGTGCATTCCCTTCTTCCCAATGATCCATGTATAAAGGCATGTTGTCATGCCATCAAGTTCATAAATGAACCAAGATCAAGAGGTAACCAATGAAAAATAACATATTGAAAGTAAATAATAATCTTTGTCTCAATCCCCTCCAAGACATGTTGTGATACCATCATAATAATTGATAAAGCATGTTATTTTTGCTCTAACATTTCTTGCTCTATCACCCAAATAAGGTGAAAATGAAGAGCCTTCCTTATTTGGAAGTTTCAATATTAGACCGCATATAGGTTTCAGAACCCGTGAGCCTCGTATACATACAGAGGAGAAGTGGATGTGATTGTGTGTGTATATTCACATGTCATCTGTAAGGAATGTATCCTTCTATATGTTTCTAGCACACAGGTTCTACAAACTATGATCCCCTTTACATGCAAAAGGACAAATGGATGTCTTGCGTGTGTATATTCATATGGCATCTATAAGGAACGATAATATGTACTCTTTTATAGGGTTTTGGCACAAATATTCTGATAAATTAGACATAATCTCATCTATTTGTTATCCCAAAAGGAACTATGATAAAGTGTATGTAAAGTTAGACTTATTCTTCTCACGGTAGACTGAAATGGATTCTATTTCCTCTTTGTGTTTCAGCGCAAAGTGGACATGAATCTCAGCGCGGAAACCCATTGATGGAAGAAAACTAATTTTTTTTGTTTTTCTTAACTGATGGACTCACAATCATGTACTTGCACTAATATACAGAAATTCGACAAACACATTGCAAGAGTTTGAGGTTGTAGAGGAGGGTGTTTCGGCTTATGAAAGCAGTTCCTCTATAAAATGAACCAGAATTGATCATTTCAAAATGAAAAATGATAGGGTGCTGGTAAATAATAGAAGACTTTCAGATACAGTGATTCAAATGACTTTTGCTGAAGATGAAGAACATCTATTGATGAAATATATAAACAACTTCGAATACTTCTACACTTGATAAGATGCTTGATATTGAAAGAAGTATCTCACAGATTAATGTAAATGAGTAATTGATTTGTATGCCACTGAAACGCATCTACAGGTTCAACAAATACATGAGTAAAAAATGAAGCATATAAAAAATTGTTTTAACTTACAAGTGTAATGGTTCTTAGAATAACTTTGATTAATACTTTTTAAAAAACGAAACCCAAAATTGTTTGATTTGCAAGTGTAATAATTTTTAGAACTCCTCTGATTAAAACATCTCTCTACTTCGCAAAGAAGCTGTTGTGTCTTGCGCTCTTGAAGGTTGGATACTGCACTAACTAATATTACTAATGTTTTATCTACAACTTGAACTAAAGAACTGCACACATATGTACAATCCTGAGTATATATTGTATATGCAGTTCCTCACATAACAAAGAAAAACAAGAAGAGAACAAACAAACAAGCAATGTATGGATGCATGCATACATATACACATACTTATGTCAGGCTAGGCCAATAAACAGAGAAATAGTTGGAATAATAATATAAGATGGGTTATTGAATTTTTTCATACTCGGTTCAGTGCCCATAACCTTGTAAGATGCAGATGAATTATCCTTTTAAGGCATCTATGTAGTAGCTTATATGCGCTAAGAACAGCCATGCTATTAACTACCATACATAACTAATTCATGTGCTCTACAGTCCCTAATGCAATATCTAAATCTATGATCAGTATGAACTAAATTCCTAGGGAGTATGCTACTACTGTTCTGAGCGAGAGGGGATAACTCTTATGGATTGTGCCAACATGACATGGCATGCAAGGATCCTTATGAATCTCCTCTGTACTATGGAGTCGCGCACATTTCAGGTATAAACGCGATTCCATCTACCAGACGATTATGGATTGGACCAAGATGAAATGCAGGGATTTTAAGGGATCCCTCTGTACTATGGAGTCGCCCACATTTCAGGTATCAACGCGATTCCATCTAACAGATCATTATGGATTGGGCCAACATGAAATGCAGGGATTTTCAGCGATCTCCTCTCTACTATGGAGCCGCGCACATTGCAGATTTAAACGCGATTCCATCTAACAGACGATTATGGATTGGGCCAACATGAAATGCATCACGGATCTCCTCAGTGCTATGGGGTCGCGCACATTTCAGGTATAAACGCGATTCCATCTAACAGACCATCACCTTGATGTTCTTCTAGCGAAGGACACAAAGGCAGCTTTTGCCAAGACTTCTTATCAATGTCATATAAGAGCATTGGCATGTTCTCGGAGCATGCTCCAAGATGCAAGAGAACCATACCTTCACATCCTACACACATGAAGAATGTCCTACCGCCTAGCAATTCATGCAGCAATGCAGGTGGCATGGTGTCAAAAACGACCCATCGAGTGTCCTTACTGTGGGGGGCACATACAAGCTCCCAAACAGAGATGGTGCTGGTGACCTGATTCTCGTTGAGGCCGCCGAGCATGAAGAGGCGGCCATGCCAGGAGATGATGGCGTTGCTCACGAGGGTCGAATGAGGAGTAGACGTGGGCAGCAAAGTCCACGAATGGTTTTTAAGGTCGTAGGAGAGGAGGCCATCAGGCTCGCAGCACCACGAATATAGAGCACCATTGCATGCGACGCCGCTGAGCATGGGATCCGCACCTCCAGGCATTCGAGATGTCGCCTGCCAAAGAGTGCCTGAGTCGAACACCTCAGTGAAGATAGTTTCATCAGAGATCTCATGGTTCCCAGCGACTACCACGTTATATAAAGTGCGCTGATGAGGCGGTCCAGGGCTTCCATTAGCAGCAACTCCCGCGCCATAACTACCAACAATCACCATGCCCACGGTCTCAAGGAAGGCAGGCGGATTTAACATGGAGGGCAGCCGGCGCCAGGAACGCGTGATGGGGTTGCATACAGTGAACGTCTTGCGGCCCTCAAGAGACGAGGTGAAGCAAATCAGGCCGCCTGCAGAGGCGACGGGGATGTGTCTCTCATCTCCATTGACTGAGAAGGACGGCAAGGAGATGCAGTACCAGGAGGCAGTGGCAGGGTCGAACGCAAAGCCCTCTTGGTAGGAATGGTTGACGAACATGAGGAACCAGGGTGGTCGCGGGATCTGAAGTGGAAGATGGCGATGGCGATGGCGCTGGAAGGACACAGGCAGGGAAGAGATGAATGAGAGCCATTTCTTACTGAGGCATCGGCATCGCAAAAGGCTGGCGATTGGGAGGCGAATGATGATCTGCTCGAGAAGATGCTCAGGAAGGTTCGCCCAGATGCTCTCCTCCATGAATGCTCTTTCTTCTCTGCGACACTTGTCCATCTTCCTCGTTGTCGACGTCTTCCTCCCTTCCTGCCAACTCCATGATCTTTGTCGCGCCCATTCACCCTTCAATTATCCAATGGAGTTATTTTAGTACTTTCCTCCGCTACATTTATCTTTGAAGATGAGCGAGAGTAATGTTTTGGATAGCCATCTTCAAAAAGTGGTGGTAGATTTTTGAGGTGGTAGAGTCCACGAGCGCAACTTGAGTGATTGGGTTGTTTATACTTTGATGGATCCCCAGGGCCCACGGGCTGCACTAGCTAAAGCATTTCTTCATCTTTGTGGTGAGATGAAATCATGTCCTTCTAGGACTTCTATCATTGGCCTTGGGGCATTCTTGGTGAACCCTATCAATGGTAACAAGGGCCTTCCTTGTTATGGTTGCATGTTATCAGTTCAAATGAGTTTTTTCATTTGTTTTTAGGATCATCCTTTTCGAGCTCTTATCCTTAGGCTTTGTTCATTTCTAGTAGGTGCAAGGTGTTCTACCCCTACTTGTGTTGAACTAGGGGATCAGATGCATACTATGCCCTTCATTGTACAATTGCACTTGTAGTTGTAGTTGATTGAATTCTTGGGAAATATACATCATAAGATCGAATTTCCCTCTAAAAAAAGAGTACTCATAGTGGGTCGCATGCACTACAAGGAATACGGGGGCATAGCTACGATTAACGTGACACATTTTTCTCACTACATGATCATGAATTTCATCGAACCGGGCATCGAGTGCACACCATCATTTAAATAATGCTATTTTTGATGTTATTTACAATGCTTTTAGCGACATTCAAGAGAGTGTTGCTACATTAGCATCCCTTATGCGATAAAAAGGTAGCCTCACATATGTGATGCTAATTTGCATCGTTTATGCGACGCCACAAGGCATCGATGTCCCATGGATTGCATGCTTGCATACATGACGCTTTTACATCGTTTATGCGATGGTAAAATTTGATAAAAGTAAAAAAAACATCGGATTGCTCTTCGATCATCATTTTATGTGCAATTGATCAAAGAGCTCTCGAACATTCAGATCTGCATTGCGCTTACAAGCTCCATCAATCTCTTTTTGAATCTCTCTCTCATATTATCTCTCTCTCTCTCTCTCTCCTTCTTTCGACCTCTTTCTCTTTCAATCTCTCTCTCTCTCTCTCTTGATCTCTCTCTCTCTCTCCCCTTCTCTCTTTTGATCTCTCTCTCTCTCTTGCAGGTTATTCAAGAAGTTCACTAAGCATAAAATATGCAAATATTTATTGTAAGTACAATTTTCATTGTTTGTATATCTTTAAATTATTTTATTTTCGTTAATTAACATACTCAAACTTACTCATTCATATGCACATATACACATATACATGAATATGCACGCTCACATTTATGCACACACATAGATATGCACATACACACACACATACACACATACACATGCACATGCACATACACACACATACATGCACATACACTTATACATACACATACACACACATACACATATGCATATGCACAAACATATCTATAAACACATAAAAGGACATGCATGCATTCTACATATACACATACACTCATTAACACATACTAATTATACATATGCATATGCACATTCACATGCATGCACATACACATGGATGCAAATGGAGATGCATGCACATGCACATGCATGCTCATACATATACACATGCATGTGTATGTGTGTGTATATATATACATATATACATACATATATATATATATATATATATATATATATATATATATATATATATATATATATATATATATATATATATATATATATATACACCTAGTACACATACACATACACACACAACATAGTTATACACATACACATACATGTGTACATACATACATATACACACACATGCACATATACATGCACATATGTACACACACATATGCATATACACTTACACATGCACATACATACATATTCACACGCATATGCACGTACACTTACATATACACATGCACACTCATATACACACACATGCACATGCACATACACTTACACATACACATGCACAAACATACATATACACACACATACACATGCACATACACACACATACGCACATACACTTACATATACACATGCACATACATACATATACACACTCATATACATACACATATACACATCCATATATACCTACACATTCACATACACACATGTATATGCATAAAACATATCTATATGCACATATATACACACACATACACATACACATGCACATATATACACACATATATATGCACATACAATTACACATACGCATGCCATACATGCATATACACACACATACACATGCACATACATACACATATGCAATATACTTACACATACACATGCACATACATACATATACACACACATACACATACACATGCACATACACACACATATGCACATACACTTACACAAACGCATGCACATACATACATATACACACTCATATACATACACATACACACATATACACATGCATATATACTTACACATACACATACACATACATATATGATACACATGCACATACAAATATACACATACACATGCACATACAAATATACACATACACATGCACATGCACACATATACACACACATACACATACATATGCACACACACATATGCACACACACATATGCACATACACTTACACATACACCATTATACATACATAGATATTCACATACACATACACACATGTATATGCATAAAACATATTTAATATATCCACATATATACACACATAGATACATGCATATACATGCATATAGACACACTTACATAAATATAGATATATACCTAGATGTGCATACATACATTTTATACAAACACAACTACATGCACATAAAACACATATATACACACAAACACTTATATAATATGAATGAATTATATAACTAAAGTAGTAAATCACATGTTAATTAATATAAACAACAATAAAAATCATTAAAGAAAGACTTTTCATTAATTAGTACCATAGACATAACTCAAAATAACTGAAATGATAAAATATATGGATCTAAAAAAGTAAGTATATCAATGTAAAACATATATCCAATGTAATATATCAGTCATCATGATCATCTTCATCCACATCATCCTGTAAGTCCTCATCATCGTGATCATCCTCATGATCATCCTCATCAACATGATCATCTTCATCCACATCATCCTGTAAGTCCTCATCATCATGATCATTGTCATGATCATCCTCATCATCATGATCATCCGCATCATCTGATGTATCTATAGTGGCATCATGGATAGAGGTGTGAGCACTCTATGACAATCGAAATCATATCGCCTATGTCTATCTCTCCACCTCATCCATATCTACCTCTCCATAATACTCCTATATAACATATAATAAACATAAATAAATAAAACATACAAAACATCAACAAAATAACATAATTATATGAAATTTACTAATACTCACAAACACATTTGGATGATCTTGCATGCACTCACTGAGACATCGATATCCACAATGTTTAGCAAAATCGATTTCCTTTTTCATAGGATATCAATCATAATCCTTTTGCTGCATTGAAACAAATAAAAAAGATTAATGATTAGTGTCTTAACTAAAATAAAAAATATGGTTTCAATAATACATATACTTACGAATGTAGCTACATAACCATGATGGCCCATTTGGCCTAAGTGTGATGTATGACCGGACTCAACTCTCTTCTTTGCAGTTGCCTGCATTTGTTTAATGAAATAAAAAAACATAGATTAAATATATGAAAGTTATAAGTCACTATAACATAAATTATTTGTATACCTTCTCCTGAGGAAATGATTCTTGAATATGTAGTCTGCGAAAATACTGCCATGTCTCAGGTGGTATGTTAGGTCTTCTCTTATTATGTTCTACGATACAATATCTCTTGTTATTTCAATCTCAAACAAAAAATGAATCAGAATATAAAGAAAACTTTAAATTTATAAACATACATATACAGACACACACACATACATATATACACATACATAGTAAATACATACCCACACACATACATATATACACACACATATACATGCATACACATACACATACACACACATAGTAAATACATACCCACACATACACTTACACATACATACATACATACACTTACATATATATACAGACACACACATGCATGCATACACATACACATATGCATACACATACACATATGCATACACTTACACATACAACATACCCACACATACACATATACACACATACATGCAGACGCATACACATACACATACATAGCAAATACATACCCACACACATACATATATACATACACACATACATGCATACACATACATATATACATACACTTACACATACATACCCACATATATACATACACATACACATATACATACATGCATACACATACACATACACTTACACATACATACATATCCAAACATACACATACACACACAAGCATACACATACAGATATACATACATACACATACATAGTAAATACATACCCACACACATACATATAAACACACACACATACATGCATACGCATACACATATACATACACTTACACATACATACATACACTTACATATACATAAACACACATACATGCATACACATATACATATGCATACACTTACACATACATACATACCCACACATACGCACATACACACATATACATGCATAAAACATACACACATTTATATATATATATATATATATATATATATATATATATATATATATATATATATATATATATATATATATATATATATATATATATATATATATATATATATATATATATATATATATATATATATATATATATATATATATACACACATGCATGCATGCATACACATACACGTACATAGTAAATACATAACCACACACATACATACACACACATACATACACACACACACATACATACACACACACACATACATACACACACATACATATATACATACACTTACACATACATACCCACACGTATACATACACATACACATATACATACATGCATACACACACATATACATACACTTAAATATAGATACATACACACACATACATCGATACAAATACACATATGCATACACTCACACATACATACATACCTACACATACACATACACATACACACATACATGCATACACATACACATATACATATATATACATACACACACATACATGCATACACGTACACATTGTTGGCAGTAGCCAGAGGCATAGAAGACGCGGAAGCATGTAAAGATAGAGCATAATGAAGTAGCAGGGAGTCAGTCGAATCATTTTTTCAAAGACTTATAATTTATAAATACTTATCAAAACCTCCAACAGTGATTTTCATCACTTTTGTACCATATGTAACATAGAAAAACCCTTTTTGTAATTCATAGCTCCATTTTGTGCAAGCCGAGGAGTCCTCGAGCTTGAGGAGCTTAGGTAGAGCATACCAATTTTGGTTATTTTTAGACACCGTTTACCCTTTCAAATAGCACCTAGAACTATTTTTTAACTATGCCGGTCACTAGATGTGAAACCGGTCAAAACTATTCTAGAATCTATAAAAAGAGCTAAAGAGCTCATTTTTTAGGTTAGCTAGTGTAGACTTGTATGAGCTAGAGTGAGCTTGAGCTTGTAAGAGTGCTCTTGAGTAATAGAGTTGATTTCCTACCTTCCATTGTGTCTTGCTTGTATCTTCATTGTGTGTGTGTATGTGTGTGTGCATCTCTATGCTTCTCACCTTCACTCTCACTTCATCTCACATTCACGATCTTCATATCACTCCTATCTCTTCCGCGGATTGACATTAAGGAGGTGGAGCTTCTTAACGTGGTTCTTATCATTGTACTAGAGCAACACCAAATTTGGCACTATTGCCAGGGATCGAGTCTAGGACGAATGTGTGATGGTAAGAGTATAGCGAGAAGTGGCATTGGAAGGTAAAAATTTCAGTTTCTATTGTTGTTTTTACTTAGTTTTTTGTGTTTTTCACCTCCCCCACACTCCACCTTCATCATCGCATCATCATCTTCAACTCCAAAAAAATCAAAAAATTCACCATATCCACCCATTCTCCTCATTTGTGCATGCGAGAGAGAGAGAGCTTTTGTGCTTGCATGTGCTATTGTGTTTTTGAGTTTTCTTGCAGGTACAATGCTCCAGAGCATCAGGAAGGCTGCAAAAAGGTAAGAAAATCACTTTCTGTCAGAAAATGCCGACTATGTCAGACCATCGCGATGGTCTGCCAAGTTTGGAATTTGAGGTAAGTGAGTTCACCAGCATGTAGGCAACCCTTGCGCATATAGGAATCCATTGTTGCATTTGCAAAATTTTCATTTTGGTGGACCATCGCGATTGGCTCACGCCATCGTGATTGGCTCACGCCATCACGATTGGCTCACACCATCGCGATTGGCTCACGCCATCGCGATTGTGTCACACCATTGCGATTGGCTCACGCCATCGCGATTGTGTCACACCATTGCGATTGGCTCATGCCATCGCGACGGCTCGGCCGGACCATCGCGACAGTCTCACGCCATTGCAACGGTTCAGTTGAACCATCGTGACGGTTCACTTGGACCATCACGACGGTCCCGTCGACCCCACGCCATCGCGATTGGCTCATGCCATCGTGCCAATCCTGCCACGTGGCAAGCTAGACCATCGCGACGATACCCTCAGACCATCGCGACGCCTCAACATTTGAACCATCGCGATTGGCTCACGCCATCGTGCTTTGTGACCATCGTGACAGGCTCACGCCATCGCGATTGTCCCGTTGACCATTGACCTATGCCATCGCGATTGCTCGCCAATTGGACCATCGCGATGGTTCATTGACGCTATCACGATTGTTCACTTTAGACCATCGCGATCACTCGACTGATACGCCATCGCGACTGCTCACATTTCAGACCATCGCGACAGTTCGCACCTTCGGACCATCGCGATTGTGCCATGCCATCGCGACGGTTCACCTGGACCATCGTGACGGTCCCAGACCATCACGATTGTTGCAGACCATCACGATTGTCCACCCCAAACACAATTTTTAGGGTTTGATTTTTTGATCAATTTTGGGGCTATTTTTGGCAAATTTTCGGGTGATTAGACTCATAGGAGACCCCTTAGCTCATATTTGGAGAAAAACCTGTTTATTAGTTTTTACCCCCGAGGGCCTGAATGGTCATATCTTTTTCATCCGAAGTCCATTTTTTGGGACTAGAAAGCTAAGGGGCAGTGAAATTTTGGGCAAAAGGGAAGGGACCTTTAAAAGTGTATATATCCAAGTGCTTGATCATCCATTTGAGAATTGGTCTAAACATTGACTTTTTACAGGTCTAGCAAGGGCAATCAAGGCAAGGCAGTGAAGAACGCAAGGCTTGGGAAGCGCGACTTCTTGGGCAACAGAGCACTCAAAGCAGCTGACTTGAGGTTGGAAGACTACTCAACCCCCTCAGTCAATTATTAGCTTAGGATAAACGATAGCATTGAAGATTAACGACGATAGGAATGCCTCAAGTTCAAGAGACTTAATCTTTCAAGTCCAAGACTAAAGTAAAGGTGTGTGATACGAAAGAATAAAGGAAAGAATTAAAGTATGAAGGAACAAGAACTCAAAAGTACCACGGAAAGTCGATTCCTGACGCTTACAGTAAGATAAGACAAGAACTTAAAGACAGTTAAAAAGAAACAAGCAATTAAAGAACAAAGAACTAGTGATGAGCATAGAAGTGCCACGAGGTAAATTCATGAACCTTAGATTGGGCAAACATATAGGTAAGTCAGACCGACGAAGCCTTAGATCATCAGAAGCAAGCGTAGGAATTACTGCATGATCGTGGGCACAACAATTGAATAGTAATTACCCCTACGAGAGCTCAAATACGAGTGAATCAGAAATGGCTTTTAGCACGGAAAGACTAGAAGGAGGGTCAAACGTTGCATATTTAGAAAGACCTGAAGGACCCTATAGAACTCAGTTAAAATTTCTCCAAACCAACCGCTTAGGTGCTCGCATCTATGAGGATGGTTTGCGAAGACTAGTAGTACAAATGCACAATCCTGATCAACCCATTGGATTGGAACGTCCAGTGGTGAAATTTGAGAGAGACGCATACATAGACAAGGAAGGAACGATGTACATCATAAGTACTCAACCAAACAATACGAATGAGTTTGGTGTAATCCAATTAGAGACGGAAACGAAAGCCCAAGGAAAAGAACCATTAGAAGAACCTAGGGCACGTAGAGGGAAATCTGTACTGACACGAGTACTAGTTCCAAATTGGACCCCTGAGGACAACAGAAGCATAGAGTTGTTTGTAAATAAAGAAACTGACGAAGCATTTTGGAGATACAGAACGGAACAACCTAGTGAGGTAGGCTCCATCATAATCTATGAATTTAAGGACCCAGATACACCTGGAAAGGTTGTATACCTGGATGAAACATCAGAAAGAGTATTTGTGGTACCAGACCACGCAAGAAATACCTATACATGGAGAGGTGATTTAGTCTTCCCTCCATCTCGAGCAAATGTAAATGTGAGCCAACAAGGGGCAGGAACATCCTCCGCCCATGCTAATCAAAGAGAGAAGAACAAAGAAAGACCGGATGTAAGTTTCAATCATCCCATAGGGAGAGATAGAACCACCGTAGACACGGACAGAGTGGATAGACAAAGAGAACATAGAATGCCAGGTGGTAGAGACGATTTTCCTCTACCTCACCCACTCAGTTAGTAAAATCCATGAAAAACTACTTTGATGGGACAGGAGATCCCTACGACCATGTAGCGAAATTTAAGCAAGTGCTTCGAGCAGAGCAAGTAGAAGACATGTTCACGCAATATAATGCATTTGGACTAACATTAAAGAATACTGCTTTAACTTGGTTCCAACCATTGCAACAAAGGCAATTTAGAGACATCCATCACTTTTTAGATTCATTCATCACGAAATTCTCTAAAAGTGGAATCAGACATGACACATCTTCGTTGACTCATAGTTTTAAACAGACCCCTCAAGAAACAGTTAGACTCGCAAGACATAGGTTTAGACAATATGTGGAGAGATGTCCAATGCAAGAGCTACCCTCACAGGTCAAACAAGTGTCGTTGTTTTTAGATGGCTTGTTGAGCTCTAAACTACGCTCATATGTCTACTTGAAAGAACCCAAAATGCTAGAGCAGTGTGTAAGAATATGTATAGACATTGAGGACAACTTGGGAGACGAGTTGGAACTCTCAAAGGTCTATAAGGACTCAGATTGCTCATCTCTAGCATCCACAAAATTGTCTAGCTTGATAGAGGACCTAGCAGAAAAAGTGGCCCAGAAACTAGGAGTTTCTAGCAAACAGATGCCTAGGTTAACAACAAACAAGCGTTGTTACACTTGTGGTGGTGATCATATGGCAAATGTGTGTCCCAATGCAACACAACCACAAGCCAACCCTAGTGGCCAATACTGTACGATTGAGAGACGATACTCAAATCACACCGCTCAAGGCTGCCCATACAACAAACAAGTAGTGAGACAGAACTACCCGCAAGCATATCCGCAGCCAGGTAGGTATCAAGGTCAATATAATACTCAGCCTCATTACTATAGGCCTCCACAGAACTACCTATATCAGGCTCAACAAAGACCTCAACCTGTTTTAGCTCAATAGCCACCCCCACTAGCTAATGTCATCTCAGTTAAATATGCTGCTGCAGAAGAAAACCTCAATAGGGCTTTAGTGCCTTCTTCACCCTTGATCACAGAAAGTGACCCAAACTCAAATAGTTTTGACTCTACTCATGTAGATAGTCCACCCGCATATTACACAAAGTCACCAGAACATGTGGAGACATATCAATATGATAGTCCACCATTAGAACCTAGTTGGGAGCCCGATTATGCTAATGTGATGTACAAAAACTTATATCCTCGACCCCAATTAAGACAGCAAAGACCACAGGGCCCTAGAAGACCATGCTTTAGGTGCCAAGGAGATCATTTCATAAAGGATTGTCCACATCCTTCGATAGCAGGACAATCTCAACATTATAACATACAAGGCTTTTGTGCCGACTGTGGTAAAGAGCACATCATAAAAATTGTCCTAAGAACCTTGCTAATGCTTCAAATGTGACACCCATCAACGTAATAGGCATTGTAAACAACGGAGATGGATCCAACCCTACATACGTGCCTATCCAAGCTATAACAAGAGCCCATGCGCTCTTACAGAACCAACAGCTTAATCAGGAGAAAAGAACTGGAACAAGTGAAGTTGGAGAGTCTAGTAGTAAGAACATGAAATCTTGGAAAGACTCTAGAGAAAGGATTAAGAGAAAATGGAGTAAAAAGATAACTGAGTTGGAAGGAAGTTTAAAGGAATCGAGAGCCAAAATCCTAGAATTAACTTCATAAGAATTGAACCAAGAGAATCTGGCTCAAAAATCAGGATCAGTTTTAGCAGAACCCATACCTGAAAACCTAGACATGATGTTTCGTGGGTATCAAGCTATAATAAAAGAAGGACCCCAGATAGCTGAAATGAGTAAGAAGTACCCACGAGCAGACTTAGAAATTGAGAGAACTAAACTTTGCATGAAGATGGTAGAATTAGCACAAGCTATGTTCAAAGCCTCTAGATATCTAAATTGGAATAACATGGTAAAACCTGAACTACACTTTCAAGGACTAATGGAGAGGCTAGAATACTTGATTGATAGCAAGGAGAAAAAGAATCAGCATAGGAACCCTATGGTTTCGGAGACACAGGAAAAGAATGCACCATCCCTGTCTCAAGTGCCAAACACAGAGGGTGAAGACAACCTATCTTCCATACATAGGTATTCACATGAATTTCTGAGAGAAATCCAAGAAGAGAAATGGAGAAAAGAACAAGGAACCCATCCTCCTATTCAAGAAATAGACGACTTGCAAGAACAATTTCCCCAAGATACCCCCTCTATTTACGATGATGTAGAGGAGGAGCAATTGAGTGAACACACAGGTTTTGAATCTAATTCTTTGCAAGAATTACCTCAGTTCACAGGACCTTGGGAAGCCAAGTCTATTAGCATGAGAGCACCCACGATAATAGTGAGGAATGAAGAATCAGTTATCCCTAGAAACACGAAAGTAATCAAGAATACCAAAGTACAATGTAATTGTTGTCAGGATCTTACTCACGCGCATACAGAGATTACGGACACAGAAAACACACAGAGAATAGACGCAACAAGAGACGAGACACAATGCAGTATTGGGTGCAATCTCCCCCCACACACTCTGTTTCGACAGTCCACAGAGTGCATGTATTTATAGGAATTTTGATTACGTCGAAAAGAGTGGTTACAAGAGGGCGGCTTCGAAAAGCAGGCGTGAACTAAAAGTTGATAACTTTTACAGAAAGCCATTGCTTTCAATAACAGAAACTGTGGTCTACAACGACCCTTATTCTAACCATTACTTTTCTAACAATAGAACCTTCTACGTAGGTTTATTCACAAAATAAATAATAATTATTCGGATTATTGATGTCCGCCCTTTCACGCCTTGCACGCTCCTCATGAACCTTCAGCTGCTATATCAAAAACATCAAAAACATATTAATACATTAATAATTTAACATTTTAACAATGCCTTGTTCAATAATATACAACATGCCTCTCAGTTGACAAGCAACTGACCTCAGTTGATAAAAGAATTCAACACTCTAACAATTGTAATGCAGTGTTCAACATATTCCATATTACTGTTACAATCCAACAATGCATTGGCCAACATATTTCATGTTACAATCCAACAATGCATTGGCTATTCGATATTTCAATCCAACAATGCATTGGCCAACATATTTCATGTTACAATCCAACAATGCATTGGCTATTCGATATTTCAATCCAACAATGCATTGGCCAACATATTTCATGTTACAATCCAACAATGCATTGGCTATTCGATATTTCAATCCAACAATGCATTGGCCAACATATTTCATGTTACAATCCAACAATGCATTGGCTATTCGATATTTCAATCCACCAATGCATTGGCTATTCCATATTTCAATCCAACAATGCATTGTTCAACATATTCCATAAGGTATAACATGCCCCTCAGTTGAACAAGCAACTGACCTCAGGTGATAAAAGAATAAACATGGATGGCCAGTCACATGTTTCATCACTGAATAAAGAAAATAGGCATGTGCCATGTAAAAATACATGCTTGGAAATGTTCATGGAGCTGTTACATTAATGTGTTTGTGTATGATATGCAAAAATTAAGTGGTCATAATGAGGTGTTAATTGTGTTTTATGTATCCATTGACATTCTTCAATAGAGTGATTTTTGTACTTAACCAAATATCGATGATATTGAGTACCTGTGCGTGTAGTAGTGACATCATGATCAATGATTTTCTCAGGAACTAAGATTTTAGATTGTTCTTCAATTAAAGGAGGATCATCAAGAAGTGGAGCAAGTGGTAAAGTTCCTTTAAAGGGTTTAAGTAAGCTAATATGAAAAGAATTATGTATAGTCCAATGGGATGGAATATCTAATCGAAATGAATTATCATTAATTTTTTCTATAATGCGAAACGGTCCATAATAGCGTGGTGCAAGTTTAATTTTAGGATGCTGCAAAATATTTTTGAGACGTCTTTTAATTATTCGCAACCATACAAAATCATTCTCTCTGAATTCTTTGGCTAATCGTTTAGTATTGATAATACGTGTATATCGCTCTTGACTTTTCCTAATGTGCTCGTGAACATCATGAAGTATAGAAACGTGATCTTGAGCAATAGAATCAGCCATCGGAATGTCGGTTTGGGTGAGGGACATGGGAGTGGGAAGCTTTTTACCAAAAACTATTTCAAAAGGTGCACGACCAGTAGTGGTGTGTGAAGTGTTATTGTAAGCAAATTGAAATAATGGCAACTTTTCATCCCAGTTATTAGGATTATCTAATGAATAACAACACAATAAATCAAGAATAGTACTATTTGTAGCCTCACTCTATCCATTACTTTCAGGATGAAATGCAGAGCTAAAATCTATTTTAGAACCAAAATGTTGAAATAAGGCAACCCAAAAAAGATTACAAAACCTAACATCACGATCAGATAACATTACTTTAGGAAATCCATGATGTGGAAAAATGCATTTAATGAATAATTTTGCAGCTTGAGGTGCAGTCAAAGTTTTTCTACATGGAATGAAATATGCATATTTACTAAACCTATCAACTATTGTCCAAATCATATCATTATGTGATGAAGTGATAGGAAGACCTGTGATAAAATCCATAGAGATTTGTTCCCATGGTTCATTTGGAATAGGAAGGGGCATTAATAATCCAAATGGTTTACCATGATGACGTTTGACACGCTGACATACAATGCATTGAGAAACATAATGTGCAATGTCTTTTTCCATTTGTGGCCAAAAGAAGAAATCTTTGCAAGTAGAAATAGTGCTTTGTATGCCTCTATGACCCATGTAAGATGGTTCATGCATTTCTTTAATGACAAAATCTTTAAAAGCTTGGGTTATGCACAATTGTTGGCACACAAAGCAACAAAGGAATCATGCACAATACGGCAACAAGGCCAGATCATTTTTTCCCATAGATTATGTACAATTCAAGTGATTTTAATCACTACACAAACATTGTAAATCCCGTTTTTGGTAGATTAGACTCCATTTTGTGCAAGCCGAGGAGTCCTCGAGCTTGAGGAATATTAGAAGTATCATCGTACCAATTTTCATAATTTTTAGACTTCGTTTGAGCCCTCAAATAAGCCCGGGAACCTAATTTTTAACTAGGCCGGACACTAGGTCTGGACAGGGCCAAAAGCTAGTCAAAAACTATAAAAAGAGCTAGAGAGCTCATTTTTGAGGTTAGATTGTAATTGAAACGAACTTGTAAGAGCTTTTGAAAGTAATCTAAAGAACTCCATTGATCCTCTCTCTTTGTCTTGCCTTGTGTGCGCGTGTGTGTGTATGTGTGTGCATGCTTGTGTGCTTCTCACTCACGCACTTGTGCCGCCACTTGCTCGAGGTCTTCATACCATCCTCACGTCTTCCCGGATTGACATTAAAGGAGGTGCTACTCATCATTGAGCTACACCAAATTTTGGCGCCGTTGCCGGGGATCGAGCTTTGAGGACGAGCGTGTGATGGTAAGACGTAGAGTTGACGCGTTGGAGTTGTAGGTAATTTCTTCACTCTCATCGATTTTCTTTTACTTTCTTCACCATCATCATCATCACCATCTCCCACGTCCATCTCCATCATCGCGAAAAATTCAGTTTTTGACTATATCCCCACCTCCACCTCATTTCCCTCATTTCACTTGTGAGAGAGAGCGAGAGAGCGAACTTGCATGTGCTGTTTTTTGCATGTTTTCTGAGCTATTTTGCAGGTTTTTTGCTGTACCATCATCCCCAGCAGTGTGCGCAGGTACGACAGGCTCTGCACGGGTCCCGGGACGACAGCCTCTGTCTATCGCGACAGACAGAAAATCTTAACATTTTGTGAATGCATGTTTATCATTGTAACCTACACCTTGAGGGCACTCTAGATCACTAGAAGTTTTTCAAAAATTTGCATTTTTTCAGTCTATCGCGACAGACACTGTCTATCGCGACAGACACCGTCTATCGCGACAGACACCGTCTATCGCGACAGACAGAAATCCACGATAGACACCGTCTATCGCGACAGACACTGTCTATCGCGACAGACACCGTCTATCGCGACAGACAGAAATCCACGATAGACACCGTCTATCGCGACAGACACCGTCTATCGCGACAGACACCGTCTATCGCGACAGACAGAAATCCACGATAGACACCGTCTATCGCGACAGACACCGTCTATCGCGACAGACAGAAATCCACGATAGACACCGTCTATCGCGACAGACACCGTCTATCGCGACAGACAGAAATCCACGATAGACACCGTCTATCGCGACAGACACCGTCTATCGCGACAGACAGAAATCCACGATAGACACCGTCTATCGCGACAGACACCGTCTATCGCGACAGACACCGTCTATCGCGACAGACAGAAATCCACGATAGACACCGTCTATCGCGACAGACACCGTCTATCGCGACAGACACCGTCTATCGCGACAGACAGAAATCCACGATAGACACCGTCTATCGCGACAGACAGAAATCCACGATAGACACCGTCTATCGCGACAGACACCGTCTATCGCGACAGACAGCCCCCACGATAGATTGTGTCTATCGCGACAGACACCGTCTATCGCGACAGACAGCCCCCACGATAGATTGTGTCTATCGCGACAGACACCGTCTATCGCGATAGACAGGCATTTTCGGCAAAAATTAAGGGTGAATTTTTGGAAATTTAGGCTAAATTTTGGGCATATTTGCACTTTCATGTACTCATCTACTTACAAAGGCCTTAGAAAATGCATTAAAATCCCTGATAGTATCTGTTTGTCTATTTAACCCCCTAAACCCTGAACGGTCATAACTTTTTCATACGAAATCCATTTTCTGAGCTCTAGGGCTTGTCGGAAAGCTCGTGACATATACTACACGACCTCAACTGTTTTTTATAAGAATAATGCGTTGATTTTCAGATAGGATATTTGGAAGTTGACATACTGAGGGGTAGGAACACCAAGGGAGCTCTAGAGTAAATTTCTAACAATGCAAAAGGGGGAACAAGGGTCATTAAAAAAGTGTCTGAAATAAATTGTCTGTCAATTGAAAGGTCCACTTGGAGCTAATATTGGGATTTATGCAGGCCTATTGAGAAGCAATTGAGAGTATCCAAGCAAGGGTGTGGCGCACGCTTGAGAATCAACTTCTCGAGCACTAAAGAGCAAGGTTCGGCAAGAAAGGTCGGAATATTCTCAACTCCTCTTCGTCAATTCCTAGCCTAGGCTAAGAGCGATTAGAAGTAGGAGTAAGTCAAGGCGACGATAGGCCACTATCAAGTTGAAGACTACCTAAAAACTCAAGTTCAAGCTAAAAACTTAATCTCTGCACTGTCGACAACATAAAGGAAAGAACCTAACGTGGAACGATCAACCTGAGAGTACGAAGAACATTCAAGTATTCCTGACGACGTAATAGCAGACAAGACTTTAAACACGAGGAATAACTAAAAAGAATCAAGTGACTGGTGCCAATTGATCGGCAACGAGGTTGTACTCTGGAAAAAAATTGGGCTAATCAGTTAGGCATATGAACCTTAGATCAGGACGACACCTAGCAAGAGAAAGACAAAGCCTTAGGTCTTCAGAGGCTAGTGTCAACCACACTGCAAGGTCTTGGGCCCAGCAGTTGAGTCGCCACTCTCATTACCCTAGCTCTGATACCAGTGAGTCAGAGATGTCTCAAGGCATGGACAGACCTACGGGAAGTTCAGGTGTGCCTTATTTGTACAGGGTAGAAGGCCCTTACAAAACACAGTTGGAATACCTTAGGACCAACCGATTAGGTGCTAGCATCTATGAGGATGGCCTAGGAAGATCTGTGGTCCAGATTAAAAACCCTGACCAATCCATAGGACTAGAGCACCCAGCTGTCAAATTTGAAAACGGTGCATACCTGGACAAGGAAGGAACCATATACGTAGTCACCAGTCATCCAGATAGGACAGATGAATTTGGAAATGTAATTTCAGAAGCGGACTTAGGTGACTTGGAACAAGGAAACATGGGAGTGGAACCTAGAACCCCTCGAGGTAAATCAGTTCTCACTAGAATTATCACGCCTGAGTGGGTCCCCCAAGATAACAAGTGCATAGATTTGCTTCTCAATCGAGAAACGGACGAAGCCTTTTGGAGGTATAAACCGGATCACCCAATTGATATAGGAACAATCATGATCTATGAGTTTAAGGATCCGGATAGCCCAGGCAGAGTGACCTACCTAGATCATGCTTCAGAACGGATCTTTGTGGTGACAGAAAATGATAGGCATGCTTACACTTGGAAGGGTGAATTTATTTTCCCCCAACCAAGATCAAATGTATCCTATGGTCACCCTGGGGCTGGAACTTCCCAAGCTCATGGTACGCAAAGAGACAGAAGTAGAGATAGACCAGAAGTAAGTTTTGCCAACCCAGTGGGCAGAGAAAGAACGAGAACAGAGACGAATAGGGTAGAACCTGAGATGCATAGAGCCCACAGGAACCAAAGAAATGTAGATGGATTCCCTCTGCCGAGGCCTAGAGAGCACACAAGAACTTTGAGACCTACCCAGCTAGTTAAGTCCATGAAGAATTACTTTGACGGCACAGGAGATCCCTATGATCATGTGGCGGAGTTCAAGCAAGTCTTGAGAGCTGAACAAGTGGAAGATCTGTTCACGCAGTACAATGCCTTCGGTCTAACCCTTAGGAACACAGCACTTACATGGTTTCAGCCATTAGATGAACGCCAGTTCAGGAGCATAGATCAACTCCTAGAGGCATTCATTATAGAGTTCTCTAAGAGCGGCATAAGACACAACACCTCCTCACTGATTCACAGCTTCAAGCAAACCCCTCAAGAGACTGTGAGACTTGCAGGAAGAAGATTTAGACAATATCTTGAAAGGTGCCCTATTTCGGAGCTACCCACATCTGCTAAACAAGTAGCCTTATTTCTTGACGGATTGCTGAGCCCAAAATTGAGATCCTATGTGTATCTGAAAGACCCTAGGACTATAGAAGAATGTGTACGTATGTGCATTGACATTGAAGATAACCTAGGAGAAGAGCTAGAGTTGTCCAAAATTTACAAAGATTCAGATAGTGCATCTAGTCAATCTTCCACACAAGCCACATCAATTGAAGAACTGGCCGAAAAAGTAGCTCAGAAACTAGGTGTAACTAGCAAACAAATCCCAAGGTTTGCCCCTGTGAAAAGGTGCTATACATGCGGTGGTGACCATATGGCGAACGTCTGTCCCATTATGGCTCAACCCCAAGTAAACCCTAGTAGCCAGTACTGCACCATAGAACGGAGATACACCAATCACACCGCACAAGATTGCCCATACAACAAGCAGGCAGTTAGGCAACCCTACCCGCAGCTCTACCAACAAGGCAGATACCAAAACCAAAACCCACCACCACAATATGCTAGGCCCCAACAAACCTACCAACCACAATACCAGGCCCAACAGAGACCCCAACCGGTGCTAGCTCAACAGCCTCCAAACCTCTCTAATGTGATTCCAGTAAAGTATGCTGTTGCAGAAGAAAACCTGAATAGAGCCATAGTTCCAGTAACCCCATTGATCTCAGAAAATGACCCAAGTGACCATAGCTTTGATGCTACCCATGTGGATAGCCCCCAGGCTTACTACATGCAGTCCCCAGAACATGGAGAGTCCTACTGTGGTGAAGAGTCGAACGAACCTAGTTGGGAGTCAGATTACACGAACATCATGTATACAAACCCCAACCCTAGACCTCAACCTAGGCAAGTACGACCACCATTTCCTAGAGGACCGTGCTACAGATGCCAAGGAGATCACCTCATTCGTGATTGTCCCTTGCCTCCACCTACGCAAACCCAGTCGGTGACGATCCAAGGCTTCTGCCAAGATTGCGGAAAAGAGCATCTCTTACGAGATTGCCCAAAGAACCCCAATAGCATGCCAAAAATCACCCCTATCAACGTTGTTGGGTTAGTGGTAGACTCCTCAGGAAGCGTCACTTCCACTGCACCAGTACAGGTAGTCACTAGGGCTCAGGCATGGCAGCAAAACCAAGGGGTAGGCCAGGAAAAGAGCCTAGATGCTAGCGATACTGAGAGCCAAAATAAAAAGAGAACAAGAGCTTGGAAAGATAGCCGCGAACGCATGAAAAGGCAATGGGCAAAGAAGATGAGTGAACTTGAGGAAAGTCTACGAGAAACCAAGGCTAAAATCATAGAGATCACGTCTCAACCGCACTCTCACACATTCCCACCGCTACCATCCCCATCACCCTCCATCCCTTCACCCTCTAAGACAGCCCACGCAACCCACCCACCACCCCAAACAGGATCAGTATTAGCTGATCCCACTCCCGAAGACATAGACATGATGCTTAAGGCATATCAGGCCAGAATCCAAGAAGGGCCAAACGTCACGGATCATGACAAGTGCTATCCTAGAGCTGACCTAGAGATAGAAAGAACCAAACTATGCGCGAAAATGGTCGCATTGGCTCAGACTATGTTTGAAGCCAGTCGCCTTTTCAATTACTCAGGCTCAGCCAAAACGCAATTACACTTGGATGGATTCCTAGAGAAGTTAGAGAGGATAATTGCAAGATCTGACAAGGAAGAAAAAAATCAAGACCAAGAAGAAGCAAGCAAAAACAGGAATCATTCCCAATCAGAAGTGTATGTGGCCAATGCCCCTAAACCAGACAACTTCCCCTCCTTAGAAAGAATAGAGAGGCCAATAGCACAGCCCGAAAAGGAACCTACCCCTCAAAGAAAGGAAAGGGCAAGAGAACGGGTGAGCCAGCCTCTTCAGGAAGCCCGTGGGCCTCCTCAAGAAGCTTATCTTCCCCCCCAGAAGGCAGATGAGCCTCCCTCGAAAGCTCAAGTACCTCCACAGGTTGCCTCCATTCCTTCTCAGGGGATGTGTGAGCCTGTTCGGAAAAGTAATAGAATAAGTAATCCTCCCCAAGAAGCTTGTGCTCCAGCCATTTGCGAGAACGAGGAGAGAATCAACAATAGAATCAGCCCTCCTTCACAGGTTGCTTATGCGCCCAATTCTACGGAGCCAGACACTTCTTCTTCTATGAATCGGTTTGCACCAGACTTCCTACGAGAGATTCAAGAAGACAAATGGGATAACGAAAGCGAGGTCGCCCCTCCTTTTGAACTTGTGGACGATGCACACGACCAATTCCCACAAGACATCCCATCTATTTACGGGGAGCAGGAGAGTGTTCAGTCTCACGAGAGATTAGACTTTGAGTCGAATTCCATACAAGAGCTACCCCACTTCACAGGCCCATGGGAAGCAAAGTCCACATGTATGAGAGCACCCACAGTCATGGTAAGGAACGACGACTCAGTCATTCCTAGGAACACAGAGGTAGTGAAGAACACTAATGTGCAGTGTAATCTCAAGTTAGAAGAGCTACTCAAGGTTAGACCTGAATTATGGAAACATGTAGCCAAACAAGTACCAGAGATAGCAAAATCTCGTTCCCAGGTAGGATCCCATAGGACAGTGCCAGAAATTCCCTTGGATAAAATAGGAGATATGTGTGAAGGTGAAGAAGGGAACACCTATCTGCCCATCACCTACCAGGAGTACACCACCAAGGCAATTTTGGACTCAGGTGCAGGAGTTGCAATTGCCACAACCTCCTTATGGAAACGTTGGGGCAAGCCGGCACTCAGGCCGACGAGAATGAAATTGCAGATGGCCGATGGTCACATAGAGAGACCCCTAGGATTGCTAGAAGGGATAACTCTCACCACTTGTGGTGTCGAGTTTGATCATAGTTTTGCTATATGTGACTTCAGCAAAAATCATGCCTATGAGATGATTTTAGGAAGACCATTCATGCGACAGTTGCAAGTGGTACAGGATTGGGGAACCAATTCTTTGTACCTGCAACACTTGGGTGTTACGACCAAAGTCAATCTCAAGGATTATTCTCATAGAGATGTCCCTCCTATCCAATGGAATCCCATCCATAGAGCCAAAGATGATACAGAATCGGTGCATTCCATAGGGTCTGGATCCTCATGGATGCATGAAGATACTCACTTATGGATGTGCAAGGTAGCAGTAGAAGAGGAGAAGAGAGAGAAAGCCAGAGAGGTAGGTGCGAACGAAACTCATAGACCCATTCAAGACCCAGCCTATGCACCTATAGTCTTTCCAGATGAGGAGTTTGAACCCCATGGCTGGGCGGAAATTTTAGCAACAATGGATGTAGCCATCAATGAAGAACAATGGACACCTCACTGTGATGAGGATGGCTATGACATTTCAGTCTTCTCCATAGAGCCAATCATGGGAGAGGCAGTTCTAGAAGAATGCGAACCTAGCCCTGATGCATTTGAGGATGCAAGTGACTCCGATCTAGAGTCAATCATTATGGACCCACCATTTGCATCAGATGAAGAATACTTCCATGAAGTAGAATTTCAACCCCAGAGGCATGGAGATGTTACAAATGATGTAAGATTAGCAACGCATATGACCCCTAAGGGAGAAGGAAAGAAACGAAAGAAGAGAGAAGCCTCACCAGAAGAGGAAGAATCTTTGTTTGAGGTCCCCGAAAATTTTAAGAAGTATGAGATAGATGACAGGAGGGTCATGATAAGAATGCCTAAACGGGAGGCACAATCAGGAGAGGCCTATGATAACAAAGAAACCACCAAGAAAATAGTAGTGGCCATAGAAGAAGGAGAGGAGAGATGTACGTATATAGGCCATGACCTAACAGCGGAAGAAGAACACGAATTGGTTGCCTTGCTAAGAGAATACAGAGATGTATTCGCTTGGAGTTACAAGGATTTGAAAGGTGTTGACCCTGATATATGCTCACACACCATTCCCATGACCTCAGATGCTAAACCCTCTAAGCAAAAGCCATATACATATAACGATAACTATGCTGCTAAGATCAAGGAAGAGATAGATAGATTGGTTGAAGCTGGATTTATCTATGAAATTGAGCACACTGAATGGGTATCCCCTATCGTAGTGGTGCCCAAGAAGAATGGCAAACTGCGTGTGTGCATTAACTTGAAAAAGGTTAATGCCGCCACAATTCGAGATAACTATCCGCTTCCCATCACAGAGCATCTCTTAGAAAGAGTGGCAGGCAAGGAAGTGTACAGCTTCCTTGATGGATTTTCGGGCTACAATCAAGTAGCCATAGCTCCAGAGGATCAGCATAAGACAGCCTTTGCCACAGAATGGGGCATTTTTGCTTTTAGAGTAATGCCATTTGGGCTTACCAACGCACCAGCTACCTTCCAGAGACTGATGTGCCATGTGTTTAAGGAGTTCCTAAGGAAGAGTTTAGAAGTCTATGTTGATGATCTTTGTGCTCATTCCAACGTTAGGCAAACTCATATTCCTGAACTCAGACAAATCTTTGACAAATGTAGAGAATATCAAGTCTGCCTAAACCCAGAAAAGTGCGTTTTTATGGTCAGGCAAGGCAAGATTCTAGGACACATAGTGTCAAAGAATGGCATATCTACCGATGAAGAAAAAGTGAGAGCCATAGCAGAGCTACCTAGGCCAAAGAATGTCAAGGAAGTGCAAGCTTTCATGGGGCATTGTGGTTATTATCGACGATTTATACACATGTATGCTGTCATTGCAAAGCCCATGTACGGACTTCTGACTAACTTTGAGTGGACGGATGAATGTGAGGATTCCTTCCAGGAACTTAAACGAAGATTATGTTCAGCACCAATCTTGACCACACCAGATTGGAATAAGCCATTCCATGTTCATGTTGATGCATCCAATTATGCTATTGGATGTGTGCTTGCACAACCTACTGGTGAAGGTAATATGGATCTTCCAATTGCCTATGCCAGTAGACAATTGAATGCGGCTGAACGGAATTACACCACTACAGAGCGAGAAGGATTAGGCATGGTATATGCAGTTAAAAAGTTTAGACATTATTTGCTTGCAAATAAGTTTAAATTTTTTACAGACCATCAGGCATTGTTGTACTTAGTAAACAAGCCATGCAATACGGGAAGATTAGTAAGATGGTTTCTCCTGCTAATGGAATATGATTTTGAGGTTGTGGTAAGAAAAGGTAGAACCCACTTGAGAGCAGATCATCTCTCTAGGCTCACATCGGGAGAAGCCCCACAAGGAGTGTCAGATGACCTTCCTGATGCTTACTTGTTTAATTTGGAAGTGGTGCCGCAGTGGGCCAAGCCAATAGTACCAGTATTGACATACGGGCCTAATCATCCAGTGGTGAACACACGGAATAGAGAGATCGTAAAAGCCCAAAAGTACCATATCATGGCAGGAAGCATGTACAAGCACACAGATCAAGGGATCTTGGCTTGTTGCGTAGAAGAAGATGAGTACGCTAAATGGTTGCAATTAGCACATGTAGGTGCGTTAGAGCAACACCATTCAAAGCAAAGAACTTTGCAGACTCTAAAGAGATTCGGAGTGCATTGGCCAACTATGGAAGCTGATGTCCAAAAGTTGTGCAAGGAATGCCCAATCTGTTGCACTAAACCACCAGTGGAACATGCCACTCTTTATCAAGTATCCATTGTGCCAGATTGGAGTGAACCTCTAGTATCATTCTTGAGAACAAACACATTCCCTCCAGACATGACTCTAGCTAGGAAAAGGAGTTTAGAACAAGAAGCTCAGGATTACTCACTCATCGGTAATAATCTATATAAGCGCGGTAAAGATGGTTACCTGAGACTATGTGTCCATGAAAGTGAATATCTGAAGATCTTGGAAACTGCTCACCAAGGTGTAGCAGGAGGACACTTTGGACCAGATCGGGTAATCAAGGCGATACTATTTGCGGGCTTCTGGTGGCCTACCCTTCACATGGATGCACATACCTATGTGAAACGGTGTGATGTCTGTCAGAGGACCCAGTATCCTATACGCAAAGATGAGATGCCACTGAAACCTATGATGGGTGGACGTGCATTCTCTAAGTGGGGAATAGACTTCGTAGGTCCTATTAATCCCCCAGCTAAGGGTTCTCATGCGGAATACATCATTGTGGCAACAGATTATCTCACCAAGTGGGTAGAGGTAAAAGCTACAACCAAGAACGATGCTCAAACAACTGCCAAATTCTTGTTTGAGAATGTATTCACACGATACGGGCTACCTATAGAGCTTGTAAGTGATAGAGGCACTCATTTCTTGAACGAAGTGATTGAAAATCTACTCCAAGAATTCTTGGTAATACACAAGAAGTCTGCCCCTTATCACCCTCAAGCTAATGGACAAGCTGAGAGCACTAATAAGATTTTATGCAATGTACTGACGAAATTAGTGAACACTAAACGCTCTGATTGGGACAAACAGCTACACCATGCTGTTTGGGCATACCGAGTTGCCTACAAAACGGTACTCCAAGCCACCCCCTTTCAGATGGTATTCGGTCAAAATGCTGTGCTACCCTTGGACTTCCTGATCCCTACATTGAGAGTAGCACAAGAGCACGAATGGACAGGTCATGAGCTCTCCTCTAGGATCTTTGACCTTGAACGATTAGGAGAAACAAGACTGAGAGCCGCTGCAGGGATATATGCAGCCAAGAAGAGACAGAAGGCATACTTTGATGCCCACGTGAAGGATAAAGGCTTGAAAGCTGGAGATCTAGTCTTAGTCTATACACTAAAACAACACGCGAGGAAGCTAGAAAAGAGAGGCTACGGACCTATGATCATCAATAGGATCTCCACGAGCGGAGCAGTACAATTGGCCACATTAGAGGGTGATGTTCTCCCAAATTATATTAGCGGTTGCAGAGTCAAGTTGTATCAGGAACCCCTCACGGAGGAAATGCTCAGCCGACTCAACACTGCTAAGAAACGCAAAGAGGAAGAAAAGCGAGTTCGAGAAGAAGCTCAAGCTGAAGCTTTAGAACGCATCAGAAGGATGAAATTACGAAGGCAAGGTAGAGATCAGCCTGGAGCGAATGACTATGCAGACCAAGGAATTCCTATGGCCATGTGTGAAGTCGCAGGAACAAGCTCGCATAGGATAATTGATAGACGTCCTTTCGTAACCTTAGATATAGGACAAGGAAAGAGTGCAAGGACCGTAAGAGCCTTGATTGACTCAGGTGCAGCCACTAGTGCTGTTAAATTGTCTTACTGCCAAGAATTACAATTGACTGTCAATCCTGTGGAAGCATATCTCATAGGATTGGGAGGCGTGGAAACCCCTTGCATGGGCGAGGTGGAACTTCCCCTCTACATTCACGATGAGGCAATGACCGTTAAAGTACTAGTGTGTCAAGATGAGGATCTCACTGAACCTCTCGTCTTGGGTCAGGATTGGATCTATGACCAAGCAGTCAATCTAAACCTAAGAAGTGGACTTCTCCAGGTTTGGCTCAATCATAGTCGAGTCACAGTAGAATTAGACAATGGAGCACTCAAGGAGCTAGGAAAGGCACAGACTCCTGGTCCTTCCAGGGGTACACATGAAGATGACCATGCTGTTCTTGTTCAAAACCCTGTGTTGCAGAGGAATGATATTTGCAAAAAAGGAGTCAGGGATGCAACGGAACTCCCTTCTTTCCCAAAGGCCAGAAGGAGGCAGCAACCAAAGGCGGATCACAAGCAGAAGAAGCCGAGTACTACCTATGTCCGAGATCAAAAGTACCTGCGCAGCAGAATGTTCCAGAAAATAAACCAGGTGTGGGTGCGGAAAGGCGAACGATCGGGTGCACCACCGTCAACTACACGGGCAAAGCCTCTTATTAGTAACCAACAACACGACGCTAATAAGAAGTCTGTCAGAAATTCTTCTGCTAAAGTAAAATCTATTTGGGTGCCCAAGAAGTCGATGAAGGCAAGCCCACAATCTAGACAAATTTGGGTGCCTAAGGCTTGCTTGAGGGCACAAGTAGTTACGCCAAGGCCACAACCTATGCAGCATCACCCAACTATGAGTACAACCAGAATTTCCTCGTGCTCAACACTTAGGAACACACCAAGACCCAGGAGCATGCATGTAATCACTTATAAGTGGGTCCTTAAAAGGCCCCACTCCCAAACAGCGACACCGACACAGCTCTCTGGTGTCTCTACAAAACCGAAAGCAAAGCCCATCCACTGCATTTGGCAGTCTACGATCTGTAATAAACCCCCCGACCCAGATTTGTAAATTCACCCCACTTACTAACGGCATTAGTCTCCTAGGAATACACAAACGTTAACTACACTCACTGTCTTCGTGCACTTACTAACCACTAACTCACCATCTACCTCATGTTAATGTTGTAACGGGGGCAATAACGGATTTATTTTGTCCATTACGATGTTAACACATGATTCTATATTCTCACAGAATCAGAAAGCAAGAAGAGAAATGGCAGAAGCGACAGGTTCGGGCTCACAAGCAGGGATACTTACTGCAGGAATTGATGTGGATAGCCTACCTGTGGACGTGCCTCCGACTGAACGACCAGTGGAGATGCAACACCTTCAGCAACTCCCGGTGCCGGATCCACCTACAGGCATCACGGAAAGAGTTCATGCGAATTCTCATTGGTTCAATGGCATGCCCGGTCCATTAGGTGAGGCCAAGTATATCTGGGAGTCTAAATGCGAGTATGACAGATCATGGGTGCGTTTCCAATTTTTCTCCAAGGAGTTCGAGACTTTACAGAACACCGAAGACCTCCAGATCATATGGCAACGAGCAGGGTTGGCAGAATATTTTGAAGCCCCACTACCTAAACCCGATCTCCTCCGATGTTACTATTTGGTCTCTACATTACAAGCTAATGAAGATAAGGACCAACCCGGATCATTTGTTCTCCCTTCATTGCTGGGCAACAACGAGTTGAAGAGGTTTGAGCTTACTGTGGAATTGGTAAGTGATGCTTTAAATATGCATGGCACGCATGTACCCTCAGAAAAGGATGCTCTCGTTCCCACCAACATGAAGGACAGGAAAGTAGTGAAGCTGAAAGACATGGCAGCACTCACCCCAAATGTGTCCATCCCTCTCCGAATGTGCATGCAACACTTCGCCTTCCCCGGTCAAGACCGATTCACGCAACCACACAAGAAGATCTGGTTTGCTCTCTACTTGGCGGCAGCAGGTGCGTTACCTATTAAGCTACCAGTGTGGATTATAGATCAGTTGTATGAAGCAAACAAACGGGCATCTAGGAAATTAGTGGTGAACGGATGCTGCGCACTCACACGCATCATTTATCGATGCTTGGCATATGATGTCCCCATTGAGCGTGCCTTAACTTGTGCACAATTACAAATGTTTAAAAGGCTCAAGACATCCACACATCAGTCCAAGCGCATGAGGGGCGCGATCCCTTGTGTCCAAACAAGGGAAGTCCTGACTACTCCTGAGGCATCACCATTAAGAGAGGGCACTGTACCCCCCTTTACCATTAGGATACCCAGGTCGGAATCTGACACTACGGCACAACCTACCCCATCGGCTCCTCCTGTTACACCTGAATTCGAATTTGCTGCCACTGGAGAGGCTGAAGGACTGGACCCCCAGGATTTCGAAGCATTCCTACAAAGCACACAATTCTCTGATGTGGAGTTTTATTCAGAGGCAGAGGAGCAGGGCACATCCTCACGAAGAAGACGAAGGTCTACAGACGGTAGACATGTCCATTGGAGTGACGCTCAGCAAAGTCAACAACACGGACACCCGGAAGAAGAAGAAGCGTATGAAGAAGAGACCACTGAAGCCCCAGCATATACAGCAGAACTCCGAAGGCTGTATCAGATTATGGAAAGAGTACGATCACAGCAATTACTCACTGAACAGAGCAGCAGAGTACTTATGACTCAGTTGTTGGAAGAAGCGGGAGTTGACTCAGAGTACAGGGAAGGTCTCTTATTGATGGCAGAAACATATGGAGTTGTAGAAGCTGTGCGCACTGCCATTTAGAGGCCTTCAGTTCAATATGACCCACGAAGGTTCCAGACACGACCTCGCCCAGGTAAAAATATACAAATTCCCGTTACAGTTGCAGAAGAGCCGACTACTACACCTGAAACTATCAGAACAACCTCCCAGACAGCTAGCCAACAGCATCCAGCCACCCATGAGGAGTCCACCGAACCACTACCACCTACTCCCCCGCCATCACCTCCTAGAGGAGAAACAGTAGAAACCACATCGACTAATCAACCCACCGACCCCACCTTCATCTTCCGTACTCCGATCTCCAGTGCCACCCTATTCTCTACCACTGATAATCCTATCTTCGAAGGCAACCCCAACACTACACAATCCGCCGAACCCCTCCTAGACCCTGCCCTAGGGCAACCATCCCCAACGCCCTCAGCCACGGGTCATCCTGACCCTAGATCCACATTCATGGGCTTCCCTGCTACCACGCAACCCTTTCAGCCCTCCTCAACTTTACGACCCCAACCCCCGATATCCCTCTCTCCATTTCTACAATCCCTCCAGGACATCTTTGCTAGGGCTTTTCAACCAGGCCCTCAACCATTCCCTGTCTTTTCAGCTCCTCACCCCACTTCACATCTATTCACCACTTCCACACACACACCACCTACCATACCAGTGTATATGGCAGGTCCCACACTAACACCCACTCCTGAAGGAATGGACATTTCACCACCCACGGCACCTCCACCCACGGGTTCACCTCCTCCCATTCCCCCTCCACCAATTACACCCACACACACAACTTTCGTAGACACATCATTCACTGTCTCCCTTCCCCAATTCCCTTCCCATGCATCTTCCACGGTAAACACCCCCCACTCATCTATAGGTAATGCATTGGACACCATGTTGGCTTGTATATCAAATTTAAGAACAGATTACATTCAGCTTCAGCAACAAAACGCACGCCTGCAAGAGCACTCAGCGACACTACAGCTCCGCCTTGCGGTACTAGAAGAGGAGAACACTCGCCTCCACACACAGTTCCACACCCTCCAAGAAGCCCACAATATATTGGAAGTACAGCTACAGAACGTAGATCAGGAAGCAGTGCAGGTGGTAGAAGGTCACCTACGGACACAACTGGAACGCAACTCAAAACTTCAGCGAAATATGGCGCTACTTAAACGCCATCTTGCGGCTGCTCAGGAAGAGAATAGACGCCTGCAATTACAAAATCAAGAGAACCTGGAAGCAGCTATTGAGAGCACACCGGGGGCACCCATCAGCCCATCCAAGTTTCAAGCAGTGACCCCCGATAATATCAAGATTATATTGGAAGATTATGCCATGCTGCTCGAAGCACATGATAAGCTATCGGAGGAGCTAGGACAACTGAAGCAGGAACACCAACAAGGCCCAACAGCTGCCCCTCCAACCACCCCCTCTGCGGCTTCGCTTCCTTCCGACGCAGAGGCCATAAAAGATCTCCAGCAACAGGTAACTGAATTGCAAACACGCCTACTACAATATGAGAGGCCATCTTCCCCTCCGGAGGCTCCCACGGACGAAGAAGTTGTGCAGATTCCTGTGGAACAAACGTTTGATGAAGAATATGATCCGCAACCATTCCCAGGAGGCCAACAAACAGAAGAAGGGCAGGACACGTTCGAGGCACCACGGCCGCCATGGTTACGACAAGTGGAGGAAATAGGGACCTCGCATGAAGAGCGCACTGTAGTGCAAAATCAGGCTATGAGGGTCATAGAGGAGACTGTTTTACAATCAGAGTACTTCAAGAACTTTTCATCGAGACGCCTGATCCTCTCATCGGAACTCCAGTACAGGCCATATTACATTCTCCTGGCTGATTATAATGCTGAAATACAAAGAGTCACGGGTCAGATTCCTACTTTTGCGACCCAATTTCAACCCGAAGACCTTCCTCCAGAGGTGCGAAAAGGCAAGATTCGTCAACCAACATGGCGGCAGAAACTTTTAGAGACTTATCCAGAAATGCTACGCACATGGAACAGCGCGCCGCTGCACCTCCTGTACAACCCATGCTACGGTCCAGTCCCCCGCCGCAGGTCGTGGAAGGCATTTAATATCAAGGTACAGAACAATGCGCAATGCAAGGAATGGCTGAACTACCCGTACATCGCGCCACCACAAGGACCACCATCGGTAGCATATATGATGGGGACCATTCGCCACTGGATGCCGCGCTTGAAGCCCATGCAAGATGTAGCGGCGCAAATGATGCTTAAAATCTTAGATATGATGCAAGTGGTGCTGAAGACCTTTAGAAATGCAGCCGCACCACAGGTACGCCTTCCGGGGTTTAGCAATGGAAATTACGACTTGGTGTATGACATGAGCACCACCCCCAGTATCCGTGTGGCTTACGCTTGGCATGCACGCATCAAATACCTCCCCGCCTGCTACAAACAGACCTTCGAAGAAATGTTCAGATCAGGGTTCTGGGAGTACCACTCGGAGATTTTTTGCCAAAGCCGACACATCTGCTTCAACTGTTTGCTTGTGAACAAGCAATGTATTCAGAGTACTACACCACCCCGCAACCAGAGACCCCCGGTGCAATAAATTGGGAGGCATTGGAAGCCGATCTAGCAAGAGGCTTAAGGATAGGAGAACATGAACTGGCCACCAATGTCATCCAATATTACATCGACCACCCGCGGGAACAAAGGTCTGTCAGGGGCGACAGACGCTAGGAAGGGGGGAGTGTTGGCACACAAAGCAACAAAGGAATCATGCACAATACGGCAACAAGGCCAGATCATTTTTTCCCATAGATTATGTACAATTCAAGTGATTTTAATCACTACACAAACATTGTAAATCCCGTTTTTGGTAGATTAGACTCCATTTTGTGCAAGCCGAGGAGTCCTCGAGCTTGAGGAATATTAGAAGTATCATCGTACCAATTTTCATAATTTTTAGACTTCGTTTGAGCCCTCAAATAAGCCCGGGAACCTAATTTTTAACTAGGCCGGACACTAGGTCTGGACAGGGCCAAAAGCTAGTCAAAAACTATAAAAAGAGCTAGAGAGCTCATTTTTGAGGTTAGATTGTAATTGAAACGAACTTGTAAGAGCTTTTGAAAGTAATCTAAAGAACTCCATTGATCCTCTCTCTTTGTCTTGCCTTGTGTGCGCGTGTGTGTGTATGTGTGTGCATGCTTGTGTGCTTCTCACTCACGCACTTGTGCCGCCACTTGCTCGAGGTCTTCATACCATCCTCACGTCTTCCCGGATTGACATTAAAGGAGGTGCTACTCATCATTGAGCTACAACAATCTATGTTGAAAATAGAGAAAACCATTATGAAATGTATAATGTTCATCAGATAAAGATGCAGCATTATTGAAGTCATGCCATGCACGTGAAAAATACAAATCAGATGCATAAGTGGAAACCATGTCTTGAAAAGAATGAATTTGAATGGCAGAAATATTATTCAAAACAACGGAATTCGAAGGAAAACGGCTAAGAGCATCAGCTACGACATTAGCTTTACCAGGTTGATATTGTATCATGGGTTGGAAATTTTGAATGAATGATGCCCATTTAAGATGTCTATCAGAGATTAAGGGCTGACTTAATAAATGCTTAATAGCCTGTTGATCGGTTTTGATTAATACTTCAGAGCCCATAAGATAGTGTTTCCAAATTCGCAAAGCATGCACAACTGCTAACAGTTCTTTATCATACGTACTATAATTCTGTTCTGAGGGTTTAAGCTTTCTACTCTCAAATGCAATGGGATGGTCATTTTGCATCAGAACAGCACCTATTCCTGAACCGCTAGCATCAGTAACAACATGAAAGGGTTGTGAGAAATCAGGTAATTGTAAAACAGGTGCATGTGAAAGTGCATGTTTAAGTTTGTCAAAGGACTGTTGTTGGGTAAATCCCCATGCAAATTTTATTTTCTTTTTCAACAACAAAGTAAGAGGCAATGCTAAATAAGAAAAATTTCGAACAAACTTCCTATAGAAACTAGCCAACCCAAGAAAAGAACGAACATCATTGACTGATTGTGGTGTAGGCCATTCTATGATAACTCTAATCTTTTTTGGATCCACATGCACACCTTCACTTGAAATAATATGTCCTAAATATTCTAGCTTGCGCTGAAAGAAATAACTCTTTTCTGGATTAGCATAAAATGTGTTTTCTCGTAACAAATGAAAAACTATTTCAAGATGCTTTTCATGTTCACTATCATTCTTACTGTAAACAAGTATGTCATCAAAGAATACAAGAACAAAAGCTTGGTAATCAAGAAAAATATTATTCATCATTCGCGCAAATGTAGCAGGGGCATTAGTAAGTCCAAAGGGCATTACCATAAATTCATAATGGCCATTTTGAGTTCTAAATGCAGTCTTAAAAATATCACTTTGTGTCATACGAATCTGATGGTAACCCGATTTAAGATCAATTTTACTAAAGACACGAGCTCCTCGTAACTTATCTAAGAGATCATCTATTCGAGGAATAGGGTATCTATTCTTGATCGTGATCTTGTTAAGGGCTCTATAATCAATGCACATTCGATAAGTTTTATTCTTCTTCTCTACTAAGAGAACTGGTGCTCCAAATGGGGAAGAACTAGGCCTTATAAGTCCTTTTTGTAGTAGGTCTTTTACTTGATTTTCTATTTCCTTTTGATGTAATGGGCCATGTCTATAAGGTGCTTTATGAGGAGGAGAACTACCAGGGACTAAGTCTATGCTATGGTCAAAGGATCCTCGAGATGGTGGTAGTTTAGAGGGATATTCAGACATAAAACAATCCTTATAAGTACTCATGAAAGGTTTATATGCATCTGAAAGTGTATGAGTATAATCATTGATGACATTAACAAAAACAATGCATGAGTTAAATCCTTTCCTAAATGCACGCTTTGCTTGAGTGTGACTAATTAATGGAAATGGCTGGAAATCATGCCGTGCAGACAAAGTAATGATTTGACCTTTGAAAACAAACTTAAAGGTATGAGTATGGTAGTCAATACGTGGGTTATAATGGTGACGAAAAGGCATACCTAGTATAACATCATAAGATTGCAAAGGTGCAATTAAAAATGTTCGTGAGTCAACATAAGGGCCTATGCTAATCGTAACATCTTGCACTTCTCGTGTTACATTATAACGACTACCTTGAAATGCAGCTTTCACTTTATACAAAGAAGGAAACGTTTGTAATTTAAGTTCTTGTACTAATAAATATGAAATGAAGTCATGTGAACTACCATCGTCATGTAGAATTTTAACTAGTTTGTTATTTATTGTACCCTGCATGCAAAGAAGAGAGTGTAGAGAGATATCGTTACCCAAGGTACTTAAGTCCTTCTCCAGTGATTCCTCTGTCCAAACAGGAGGAATTTCTTCATTATAGACCTCCATGTTATGCAATCGAGCTGTAGCCTGTTTCATATGAAGAGGTGGCAATCTGCACCTTATTTTTGTATGTCCAGGTTTACCACAATTCCAGCAGGTGATTCGTGGTCGCTTCTGTTGGGCATTCACTGCTGAAGTTTGAAGGGTAGGTGGTTTGGTTGGTTGGAGAGATGAAGCAACGGGTGAAGTTGAGTAATTGGATTGTAGAGGTCGAGGAAAGCTAGGGTAAGATGGGGCATTAAAATTACGCTTCATAGGAAATGAAGGTTTAACAGGAAATGGTCGTGGACGTGGTTATTGTAGACGGAGTGACTTGGTTATGGACTGGAATTCTTTTTCTGCATCATAAGCAAAAGATATAGCCTCGTTGAGGGTTGTAGGTCGTAGGGTGTGAAGCTTAGCTTGGATACCCACTTCCAAACCATCTTCGTATTTCTGCTGCAAGATATCCTCTGATACATCTTCAAGCATTCGTACAAGTAGTAAATTTTGCCAGAACGGCTCTGTGTAGGTAGTAACCGTATCACCCTCCTTCCATGTAAGGGTCGTCCATGCACGTCGAACATGCAAATGGTATTGAGGAGGAAGAAATGAATCCTTCACGTTTTCTTGAAAAGCCTTCCAAGTTGTTGGACGCTCCGTACTGTGCCGCAGGACATTCCACCAGAGTTGTGCTTTACCTACTAAATAGTTAGTGGCAAATTTAACTTTTTCACTTTCAGCATACATTTCATCGGTATAAAAATCATCAAACTGTGACAACCAAGAAAGTACTAAAGGCCCATCCTTTCGGCCATCAAATCGTAGAAACTGGTAGTTTCTATTACCAATCTTTGAATGAGTAACATCAGATTGGGCAGACACAATAGCTTTTACTACTCTCGTAAGGTTGTCTTCCTCAGCTTGCATCTTTTGGAGGATTTCATCACGTTGTTGGATCTTGTTCTGAGCTCCTTGAAGCTCATGCCGCAAGAGCTCTAGTTGTTGTTCAAGTGTTGCCGCAGGTAGAGGTGAATTACTGTAATCCTCCATGGTGCTCTTGGACCCTTGCTCTCAACCTTGGTGTATTGAACCTTCTTGTTTGCAACCTTGGTATCTCGATCCCGTGTTCTCAACCTTGCTTGGTATCTTGAACACTCAATCAAGTGCCACCCAAGGATTTTTGAATGAATTCACACTTCCAAGCTAGCTCATTGGAAAGTTCGTTCCAAGAGCTTTCCAACGGTATATTACACGCCTCAATCGGACCTACGGATTGAAAGTTACACTTAATTCTTTGTTGGGTCCATCCTTGAAATCGCCGCGAGCGCCTTGCACAAGTACCAAAGAAAAAGAGCTTGAATAACAATTCCAAGAGATGGTGGAGTGGTCAAAGTACTTCCCTTGAAAGTAGGAGGTTGTGGGTTCAAATCCTCCTACCTTAGGGACTCTAAACCTCTCTATTACCACTCAAAACTTAAAATTGTCTCACGCGTAGCCAACGGTCGCCAAGGGAGCCTTGGGTGCCAATGTATTGCCTAAGTTATTGCCTAAGCTCTTTGCCTTAGTCGACGTCGAAGGAGAAGACGTAGGTGAAGACGTAAGCCGAAGGAGAAGACGTAGGTGAAGACGTAGGTTCTGGATCAGGATCAGAAACAGAAACTGAAACTGAAACCGAAACCGGAACAAGAACAGGAAACGGAGACGGAGACGGAGACGAAATCGGAATCGCGAACAGAGAACAGAGAACAGAGAACATAACCCTCTGTATTGACGCGTGCAGAGCTCTAATACCACTGTTGTCAGGATCTTACTCACGCGCATACAGAGATTACGGACACAGAAAACACACAGAGAATAGACGCAACAAGAGACGAGACACAACGCAGTATTGGGTGCAATCTCCCCCCACGCACTCTGTTTCGACAGTCCACAGAGTGCATGTATTTATAGGAATTTTGATTACGTCGAAAAGAGTGGTTACAAGAGGGCGGCTTTGAAAAGCAGGCGTGAACTAAAAGTTGATAACTTTTACAGAAAGCCATTGTTTTCAATAACAGAAACTGTGGTCTACAACGACCCTTATTCTAACCATTACTTTTCTAACAATAGAACCTTCTACGTAGGTTTATTTACAAAATAAATAATAATTATTCGGATTATTGATGTCCGCCCTTTCACGCCTTGCACGCTCCTCACGAACCTTCAGCTGCTATATCAAAAACATCAAAAACATATTAATACATTAATAATTTAACATTTTAACAATGCCTTGTTCAATAATATACAACAGTAATCTCACTCTAGAGGAGTTGTTGAAGAGCAAACCAGAACTGTGGAAACATGTAGCAAATCAATTCCCTGAGCTTGCTACTACTCCCTCACAGTTACGAACACACAATAAGGTACCAGAGATACCCATAGAAAGAATCAAAGATGTAAGCGAAGGAGAGGAAGGTAACACTTATCTTCCAATAACCCATCGGGGCTACACCACGAAAGCCATCTTAGATTCAGGAGCCGGAGTAGCCATCGCTACCACCGCTTTATGGAAACGTTGGGGTAAACCAGCATTGAGACCCACCAGGATGAAGATACAAATGGTTGACGAACACATAGAAAAACCATTAGGCTTACTAGAAGGCATATCTCTCACCACTTGTGGTGTAGAGTTTGAGCATACTTTTTCCATTTGTGATTTTAGTAAAAATCATGCATACGAGATGATTTTAGGACGACCATTCATGCGTCAGTTGAAAATTGTATGAGATTGGGGAACTAATTCTTTGTACTTGCAACATTTAGGAGTGACTACTAAAGTCAATCTTAAAGACTATTCACATCGAGATGTACCCCCAATACAATGGAATACCATCCATAAGACACCAGAAGAAACAGAATCTGTACACTCATTGGAGTCAGATTCCTCATGGTTGCACGAGGATACTCATTTATGGATGTATAAAGTAGCAAAACAAGAGGAAGAACAATTAGAAGCCATGACTTTAGGTGCAGAACAACATCCACGAGCCCTTCAAGACCAAGCTTACGCACCTGTAGTATTTCCAGACGAAGAATTCGAACCCCATGGTTGGGCAGAAATCCTAGCAACCATGGAGTGTAGCCATCAATGAAGAACAATGGACACCCCACTGGGACGAGAATGGCTATGACATTTCTATTTTCACAATAGAGCCAATCATGTGTGACTCAATTATAGAAGAATACGAACCTAGCACTGATGCATTTGAGGATGCGAGTGATTTCGATCTAGAGTCAATTATTATGGATCCTCCTTTCGCATCAGAAGAAGAATATTTCTATGAAGTAGAAGCTCACCCTCAGAAACACGATGAAATTATGAATGAGGTGAGGTTAACCACTCAAGTGAGTGTCAAAAGTGAAGGAAAGAAAAGAAAGAAGAAAGAAACCATGTCAGAAAAAGAAGAATCCTTGTTTGAGGTTCACGAGAACTTCAAGAAGTATGAGATAGAAGATAGACGAATCATGGTACGAATGCCTAACAGAAAAGCTGATATTGGAGAAGTATATGACAATCGAGAGAAAACCAAAAAAATCATAGTTGCCATAGAAGGAGAAGAAGAAAAATGTACATACATAGGGCATGATTTGACGACTGAAGAAGAAGAAGAATTAGTTGCCCTATTGCGCGAATATAGAGATGTGTTCGCCTGGAGTTACAAAGATTTGAAAGGAGTAGACCCAGATATATGCTCCCATAGAATCCCCATGACTCCAGATGCAAAACCTATGAAACAGAAACCATACACTTACAATGATAACTATGCTGCAAAGATTAAGGAAGAAATAGATCGATTGATAGAAGCAGGATTCATATATGAAATTGAACATACCAAATGGGTATCCCCCATTGTGGTTGTGCCCAAGAAGAATGGAAAATTGTGTGTGTATTAACCTTAAAAAAGTTAATGCTGCCACGATTAGAGACATTTAACCTCTTCCTATCACCGAACATCTATTGGAAAGAGTTGCGGGCAAAGAAGTTTACAGCTTTCTTGATGGTTTCTCAGGCTATAATCAAGTAGCCATTGCTCCAGAAGATCAACACAAGATGGCTTTTGCCACAAAATGGGGCATATTTGCATTTCGTGTAATGCCATTTGGCTTAACAAATACACCCGCCACTTTCCAGTGACTCATGTGTCATGTTTTTAAGGAATTCTTATGCAAGAATTTGGAAGTTTATGTCGATGATTTATGTGCACACTCGAATCTCAGACAAACACATATCCCCGAGTTAAGACAAGTATTTGACGAATGTCGAGAATATCAGGTTTGTTTGAACCCAAAAAAATGTGTTTTCATGGTCAGACAAGGCAAAATTTTAGGACACATTGTGTCAAAGAATGGAATTTCAACAGATGAAGAAAAAGTGAAAGTAATTGCAGATCTACCTAAGCCAAATAACATAAAAGAGGTATAGGCATTTATGGCCATTGTGGTTATTACAGACGATTCATACACATGTATGCAATCATAGCTAAGCCTCTGTACTCTCTTTTGACCAAGTTTGAATGGACAGATGAATGTGAGATTCATTCAATGAACTTAAAAGACGTTTGTGCTCAGCACCTATATTGACAACCCCAGATTGGAGTAAGCCATTCCATGTACATGTGGATGCATCCAATTATGCCATAGGATGTGTGTTAGCACAACCTACGAATGAAGGTAATATAGATCTCCCCATAGCTTATGCGAGCAGACAGTTGAACGCAGCGGAAAGAAATTCTACCACTACGGAACGAGAAGGATTAGGAATGATCTATGGAGTGAAGAAATTCAGACATTATTTGTTGGCAAACAAGTTCAAATTCTTTACTGATCATCAAGCATTACTGTACTTAGTCAATAAACCATGTAACACGGGAAGATTGATACGTTGGTTTCTATTACTCATGGAGTATGATTTTGAAGTAGTAGTCAAGAAAGGAAAGGCACATCGTAGAGCTGACCACCTTTCAAGATTAACCACAGGAGAAGCTCCTCAAGGAATAGTGGATGAATTACTAGACGCATGTTTGTTTAACCTTGAGATAGCACCAGAATGGGCTAAGCCTATTGTCCCTATTCTCACATATGGACCCAAGAATCCTAGGATAAGGATCAAGGAAGGAGAGATTACCAAGTCTCAGAGATATCAAATACTAGCAGGAAGTATATATAAACAAGATAATCAAAAAATTCTTGCTTGTTGTGTGGATGATTCGGAACATGCAAATTGGTTGCAACTAGCACACGTAGGTGCATTAAAGCAACATCACTCGAAACATCGTACATTGCAGAATTTGCATAGATTAGGAGTATATTGGCCTACGATGGAAGCAGATAGTCTACAAGTTGTGTAAAGAATGCCATGTTTGTTGTGAAAGACCACTAGTAGAACATGCTACATTATATCACGTGTCTCTCACACTAGACTAGAGTGAACCTTTAGTGACGTACTTGAGGATGAAAACATTCCCTCAAGGAATGACCTTAGCACGACAACGAAGTCTAGAGCAGGAAGCTCAAGACTATTCACTTATTGGCGATAATCTATACAAAAGAGGGCGAGATGGATACCTAAGACAATGTGTTCATGAAAGCGATTATTTGAGCGTACTAGAGACTGCACACCAAGGTGTTGTAGGAGGTCATTTTGGACCTGATAGGATAATCAAACCATCCTCTTTGCAGGATTATGGTGGCCCACTCTTCACATGGTACCTATGTAAAGAGATGTGATGTGTGCCAAAGAACTCAATTTCCTACTCGCAGAGATGAAATTCCATTGAAACCCATGATGGGAGGACGTGCATTCTCTAAGTGGGGTATAGACTTTGTAAGACATATTATCTTACCAAATGGGTAGAGGCAAAAGCCACAAAAAAGAATGATGCACACACGACTGCAAAATTCTTATTTGAAAATGTCTTTACAAGATATGGATTGCCTATAGAGTTAGTGAGCGATCGAGGAACTCACTTTCTAAACCAGGTCATTGAATATTTGTTACAGGATTTTATGGTGATTCACAAGAAATCCGCACCATATCATCCTCAGGCCAATGGTCAGGCTGAAAGCACTAACAAGATCCTTTGTAATGTACTGACGAAACTCGTGAACAACAAACGTTCAGATTGGGACAAACAGTTACACCATGCTGTTTGGGCATATCGAGTGGCCTACAAGACCGTACTCAATGGGACTCCCTTTCAAATGGTTTTTGGTCAGAAGGCTGTGCTTCCTTTGGACTTCTTGATACCGACCCTTAAGGTTGCACAAGAACATCAGTGGACCGGCCATGAATTATCAGCAAGAATAATGGACTTGGAACGATTAGGAGAAACCAGGCTGAAAGCAGCAGCAGGAATATACGCAGCAAAGAAGCGACAGAAAGCATATTTTGATGCACATGTGAAAGATAAAGGCCTAAAAGAAGGAGATTTAGTCCTAGTGTATACGCTGAAACAACATGCACGGAAGTTAGAAAAGCAAGGTTATGTACCTATGATCATTAATAGACTCTCGACAAGTGGAGCAGTACAATTAGCCACCTTAGAAGGAGACATAATGTCTAATTACATTAGTGGCTGTAGAGTCAAGCTTTATCAAGAAACTCTTACTGAGGATATGCTTAGAAGACTCACATTGCCAAAGAAACCTAAGGAGGAAGAAAATAGAATACATGCTGAAGCTCAGGGAGAAGTTATAGAACACATAAAGCGCATGAAGTTAAGAAGACAAGGACTAGGGAGAGAACATTATAACCATTTGGAAACAACACCCAGATACCCCATGGCCATGTGTCAAGCAAAGTCAAGTACTCATCCTAGCATAGTGGATAGGAGACCATTCATTACAGTCCGGCTAGAGCACGGCAACCCTTGCCAAGAGCTCAGGGATTTAATTGACTCAGGTGCTGCAACTAGTGCAATTAGATGGTCCCACTATAAGGACTCAAGAATAGAAATGCGGCCAATTGAGGCATACCTCATAGGGCTAGGAGGCATGGAAACCCCTTGCATGGGTGAGGTGGACCTTCCTATCTTCATAAACGAAGTGACTCTCACAGTAAAGCTACTAGTGTGCCATGATGAGGACTTGATAGAACCCCTAATCCTTGGCCAAGATTGGCTATACGATCATTTAGTGGACCTAAATCTTAGACAAGGCTCCTTGCAGATTGGAACCTTAGATCAGAAGCGAGTGATACCGCTTGACTTCCCTAACAACACTCGGCCTGAGGTATGTAACCCTAGACCATATGAACAACATGCGAAGGAAGACTGGAAGATCTTTGGTCAGATGAGTCACGTTACGTCTACACCAACCCACGTGGGCTTGGCGATGGACAATTGTCAATCAGAAGGACATCAGGCGATTTTCCCTTGGGCTTCCTGCAAACTAGAAGGGGCAACTGCCCAACCGCTTGGTCAAATGGACACAATCAGTGGTCAGGTGGGTTGCATCAGCGGACAAATGGGGACGATTGCAGGTCAGGTGGACTGCATCAGCAGCCATATGGGCAAAACATCCTGCAATGCCCATCCTTCCACACTTACTGCGGACTAGCCTAGATCTGTGGTACAGAATGCCTCACTTCCTAATGGGCAGGTTTCGCAAGTGTTGGACCTCCCTTCTTTTCCAAAGCAGAGTGTCCATCCGACCTCTCAACCTCAACCACAAAGGAGTCAATCACAACAGAGGAACCCAGACCGACGACAATATCAGACGACACAAGGAAGAAAGCAGCAGTGGCAATATCACAAAGTAAGAGGCACGAGACAAATATGGGTGCCAAAAGGACAGAAACCATCGATAGATTTCAACAACGCAGACAAAGCAGATCTTCTACACACCCGCATCATTCATCGTGCAGGCAAAACGACCATCTGAAGCTGGCACCAGTGCACCGATGGCCAATATTGGAGAACTACTCATGGAACCACATCCTATGGCTCAACCACCAGAATTCCAAGGATTTCCAGGACCCATGCCAATTGACAATCCTCCTAGGGGATATACTGAGAAGATTCATCGCAACTCTCATTGGTTCCAAGGATTAGCAGGACCGTTGGCAAACGCAGACTTTATCTTCAAGGCCAATTTGACTTTTGACAACCGTACTTGGGGCAAGTACCAATTTTTCTCAAGAGAGTTCGAGGACTACAGAACACAGAAGACTTAACGCATGTTTAGGCAAGAGCAGGCTTCAAAGAATATTTCAATGATCCTTTGCCTAAACCAGATTTCTACCGATGCTACTATTTGATAACCACATTGACAGCTTCGAAAAACTAAGATTTACTAGGAACATTCATTTTGCCATCTTTGGTAAAGGATCCGCCATATAAGAAGTTTTATCTGTCTAAAGATTTGATTAGAGCTGCTATTAAGATACATGGAACCCACACACCGACAGAGCGAGAAAGGCTAATTCCAGAGCCTATGAAACGTGGGGATGTTACTAAATGGGAAGATATTTTTGCTATCACACCGGAGTTATCTAAGCCATTAAGGATATGCATGCAGCATTTCACTTTCCCCGCTCAGGAAAGATTCACTATGCCCCACAAGCGTATCTAGTTTGGTTTATATTTAGCATGCACTGGACCTCAACCGGTAGACCTAGCAAGCTGGATTATTGATCAATTGTATCTAGCACAACATAATTGGAAAGAAAGAAGGTGATCAATGGATGTTGCACTCTCACACACATTGTATACATGTGTTTGGCATACGATTTACCAATCGAGCGTGCAATGACCAGCGAGGAGTTGAAAGCATTCAAGGGGACAGCAAAGAAAGCTAGGAAGGCCAGCAAAGGACGAGCAGGAAAGCGCATGAGAGGAACTATCCCCTACCTTCACGTTCTAGAATCACCCTCACCACAACCCTCGCCAAAACAGTCTTCCACAGAGGCCCTATAACTGTTCAACCCATTTACATATGATTATCTCGACCTGTCGTTACAGAAGGCACTACCAGTGCAGTTACCTCACAGGCAACATCAGTCCAGGAACCTACAACCACTCCAGTAGAAGTTCCCACCACTATTGGTGCGGAAGCTTTTTCTTTTGCGATACCCAACTTGGAACCAGAACCGACGGACACAACATTCGATTTCGAGATGCAAGATGTGCTTTCAAGTGAGTTTCAATTTTCAGAAGGACAAATCTTTTCTTAAGAATATGAACGTCCAAGCTACCCAACCACTCCCCCCGATCAACCACAAGGACAAGCAGTGTCTAGTTCTGAGGAAGAAAGAACAAAAATCGATGAAGATGATGGAGAAGCCAACCAGGGCACTCATGAATCCTAAGAAAATGTACAGACAGATGAACAAGGACAACAAACTGACACCCAAGGTGACACTAGTACGCACGAAGAGGAAACATTTGAAGCAGCGGCATACACCTTGGCCATCAAGAAGTTATATTATACTATGGAAAATGTTTGGGCACGTAAGAAGTTAACGGAGGAAGAGAGCCAAGCACCTATAGAACATGAACTTGTCTCAGGCGGCTTTGAAGAAGTATACATCAGAGGCTTCAGGGAACTTGTTAAATCAGTAGGATCCACCAAAGCCTTAAGGTATTTGCAGAGGAAACCATTACTGCAATATGATCCCCGACGAGTACGAGTACTATCAAAACCAGGTGAATACATTCGCATACCCATAGGTGCTCAGTCATCCCAACAGGCCATGGAAGCACGCCTAATTCCTGAAAGATCTGCACCCGAAGAAGCTATCCTCGTCAACTCCCCGCCCCACACTACTACTGTACATACCATCGTTGTGACCGTAGTGCCCGCCACCCCAACCACTCCTCTTTCACCTCCTGTATCCCCAATCTCCCCTATACATCCGATCTCTCCCAGACCATCCACATCTTTGGATAGCGCTGTAGCAAAAGCCTTCCTTACATCCATTCATCCGACAATTCCCACACCCACTCAACCTAGTTTTCCTCCTCAAACATCCACCTTTCTATCCAGTCCAATTTTCCCTCCATCCTTCCCATCCTTCCCCACACCTCCAAGGCCCCTTTTCCCATTCCCACCTCCATTAAGCTTCTCCCCAGTCTCACCTCCCCACCCAACTTCCTTTCCTCTTCCTTCTCTCCACCAAGCAGTACAAGAAAACCCCTCTGTAAATTACTCTTCAACCTTTGTAAATCCAGTATTTACACCCACGCACGCACCCACTCTCATGCCCTTATTCACAGTCACCACACTGGATACCACATCCAATGACATGGATATATCACCGCCCACCGCACCACCACTCACTTCATTCATGGCACCACCATCTTAAGGCACCTCAAGTTTTTCCACAGTCACCACTGCATCCACATTCCCATCCCCATTTCCCTTACCCTTTACATCAACACCCACACACACCGCAACTGCATTCACTCCGTCACTAATATTATCACCCACCATACACACAACATTTCGACAGATGTTCACATGTATGACACAAGTAAGAGATGAGTTTGCATCTCTTGGTAATAATTATGAGACGCTGCAGAAGACAACCAACGCCTTACACTCGTAGCTCAATTCATTGACCATCGAGAATGCCTCACTGAACAGCCGCTACCAAGAGCTACGAGAGGCATATCATAAACTTGAACTAGAAAGTGAAGAAAAGACAAAAGAGGCCGTCACAGACATAGATAATTTGTTAAGGGCCTAGACGATTCGCAACGCGACGCTCACCAGGAACATGGGCTTACTCAGACGACACTTGGCAGCAGTGAAAGAAGAGAACCAGCGTTTACAAGAACAGAACAGAGAGAATTTAGAAGCTGCCCTAGATCAACCCGACCAACCGTTGAGCCCCAGTTGCTTCAAGGCCGTGCCCTCAGAATCTATGAAAATGTTGCTAGATGATCATGTCAGATTGTAAGATGAGTATGACAACATGAACGAGGAGTTCCAGAAACTCAAAGATGAACATAAGTTATTACAACTAAGAGGACCAATACCACAAGGACTACCAGCCCCTGCGGACCCATCTCCTGACATCCTAGAGGAACTCAATGCATTACGGGCCCAGGTATCAACTCTTCAATCACGGATAGCAGTATATCAAGCACCCCCCGGGCCAGACTCCCCACCGGAACTACCAGCAGAGGAAGAAACAGTGACTATTCGAGTGGAAGAAACTTTTGAAGAAGCGTATGAACCCCAACCCATCCCAGGCAGATGAGTCACGTCCGAAGGCCAGACGACTTTCGAACTTCCAACCCCCGCATGGATGAAGATGATAGAAGAACTTGGAACAACCCACTCAGCAAGGGTAGAGGCGCAGTTACACGCCATGGCAATGATTGAAGAAAGAATTTTACAGTCTCCTTATTTTGCTCATTTGGCCCCTCGCAGATACATATCAGGGCATGAGCTATAGTATAAACCCTATTTTATGTTAATGGCAGAATATCAGTTGGCCATAGAGAAAGAAACAGACAAGAAACCCTCTCACGCAACTCAGTTTGAGCCTGATGATTTGCCAACAGACGCGCAACAAGGAGAAATCTATCAACCAGATTGGCGCAAGGATCACTTATAGAATTATCCAGAGATGATGAGTACTTGGGTTAAGGCACCTCTACACTTAAAATACAACCCATGTTGGGGACCAGTGTCACTTCGCCACTCCTGGAAGGCATTTGCTATTAAAGTACAAAAGAACAAGCAATGCCAGGATTGGTTAAATTACCCGTACTTCACTCCACCCACATGACTACCTACCGTCGGACACATGATGGCCACGATTCGTCACTGGCTCCCTCGCTTAAAACATATGGATGATATAGTAGTGCACATGACTGTCAAGATATTTGACATGACGCAGATGGTATTCAAAGTCTTCCATCACGTCAAGGCACCCCATGTGAACACCCTGGGTTTCGAGCATGGCAACCTTGATCTTGCATATGATATGAGTACAACGCCATCGCTCCAGGTGTGTTATGCCTGGCATTGTAGAATCAAGTACTTACCGGCGTGCTATAAGCAGACCTTCAAAGAAATGTTCACAACCGGTTTCTGGGAATACCATTCAAAAGTGTTCATCGGCAGGCCTATGCATTTACTTCAATTATTTGCCTGTGAACAGATGGTATATTCCATGCATTATCGACTCCCGCCATCAGATGAACCACAACCCATTGATTGGGAGAAACTCGAGGCAGATCTGGCCCGAGGCATTCGAATATCCGAGCACACCCTCGCTCAAGACCTCCTACAGAATTGCATCCGACAGACCGCACAACAAGGTTCTGTCGAGGACGACACAAGCGAGAGGGAGGGGAGTGTTGGCAGTAGCCAGAGGCATAGAAGACGCGAAAGCATGTAAAGACAGAGCATGATGAAGTAGCAGGGAATCAGTCGAATCATTTTTTCAAAGACTTATAATTTATAAATACTTTTCAAAACCTCCAACAGTGATTTTCATCACTTTTGTACCATATGTAACATAGAAAAACCCTTTTTGTAACTCATAGCTCCATTTTGTGCAAGCCGAGGAGTCCTCTAGCTTGAGGACCTTAGGTAGAATGAGCGTACCAATTTTGGTTATTTTTTGACACCGTTTACCCTTTCAAATAGCACCTAGAACCTATTTTTTAACTATGCCAGTCACTAGATGTGAAACCGGTCAAAACTAGTCTAGAATCTATAAAAAGAGCTAGAGAGCTCATTTTTGAGGTTAGCTAGTGTAGACTTGTATGAGCTAGAGTTGATTTCCTACCTTCCATTGTGTCTTGCTTGTCTCTTCGTTGTGTGTGTGTATGTGTGTGTGCATCTCTATGCTTCTCACCTTCACTCTCACTTCATCTCACATTCACGATCTTCATATCACTCCTATCTCTTCCGCGGATTGACATTAAGGAGGTGGAGCTTCTTAACGTGGTTCTCATCATTGTACTAGAGCAACACACATATACATACATACACATACATAGTAAATACATAACCACACACATACATATATACACACACACATACATGCATGCACATACATATATACATACACTTACACATACATACCCACACATATGCATACACATACACATATACATACATGCATACACATACACATACATACATATCCAAACATACACATACACACACACATAGATGCATACACATAATGATATACATACATACACATACATAGTATATACATACCCACACACATACATATATACACACACACATACATGCATACACATACACATATACATACACTTATACATACATACGTACACTTATATATACATACATACACACACACATGCATACACATACACGTATGCATACACTTACACATACATACATACCCACACATACACATATACAAACATATACATGCATACACATACATATATACATACACTTACACATACATACCCGCACATATATATACACACACATACATAATAAATACATGCATATACATACCCACACATATAGATACACACATACATAATAAATACATGCACACATACACACACATACATCCACATATACATATATACGTACACACATCATACATTTATAGTTTTCTATTGTGTATTTATATGTCAAAATGTGTATTTGTGTATATGTGAATATGTGTATGTGTAAATGTGTATATGTGAATGTGTATGTATGCAAATAATCAGATTATTAATATCTAATGCCTTCATTTGCTACACAATCAGATTATGATCAATCAGAGGGAACTCCACCACCGTCTCCTAATCATGTAAGGACTACGTATTGTAAGTATATCAAACTTTTAATTCTAATATTTACATACATGAATGATATATGTTATTTTATTGTTATATTATAATCAGATTCTGATCAATCAGAGGGTTCTCCAACACCTCCGATCCATGCAACAATGTCATCACATGTGTCCTACGATAGGAATTATGATGATTTTTACTATCAAGAGCATATTATATGTTGGTGTAATTTTTGCTATGGTACGTATCAAAGACCACGATTGAATGTATTGAACATGACATAGAGTATGGTAGTTTTGAGCATGCACCACCTCCTGATCAACGTGATAGAGCTTGGGTATGTATTGATTATAACTTAATGGCATTATTTTAATTAAAAATCATATATAAAATCAAATTATACTTAATATATAGGAATATTTGCTCGATGATGATGATGATGATTATTCTACTAATAATGCTAATATACCCCATACACGTCACCAACTTGCCATTTATCAATTACAAGTAGATGTTTCTCAAAATCCTCTACCTCTTGGTTTATAGACTTAAACGTTTGAAGATTATCCATTGCCAACTCATGATCACCCTCTAGTACAAACATATGATAGAAGAAGATATGGAGGATGGAATAGAGGACCACTTCATTTAGATGGAGAGGTTTTTAACTTTTGGGGTAATTGCTATATGATTGCTCCCTCCACTATTACTAGTGTTGGTCGTGGTCTCTTTATTGTAGAGGATTTGTATGTGCCTCCGAACTCTCAAGTCACTCTTATGTCATTTTGTGATCCTATATATGGATGGAGAGATTGGCATCGACTTACATGTTATGTTAAAATCATGACTACTTATGGATTATGCTTGAATGCAGGTTCTCTTGCTAGTAGAGAGATTACACATGTCAAAAATGAAAGATTATATATTGATGGAAGACCTTACATGCATGGAAATATGGCAGGTTTAATAAATATTAGTCGAGGATATAATACTTCAATGACTAATTGCACATTTGAGGAGCATGAAAATAGTGAAGAATCACCATACATGAGTAGAAATGTAGCAAGATACATAGTTGTCAATGCTATTACTTCATTACATGTCAGTGATGAATTATTAGTGAATTATGGATTAGGTAGACCTCCACGAGCACCTTTTAGTTAGAGAGCAACAAAAACATTTTATCCACCTATCTTGTGTTGCATTGAAAACTCTAATTGATTGAAACTCTTTTTAAATTAACTTACATATTTAAATTTACGTTTAAAGTTTTCTTTTCATTCGTTTATTGAATACTAATGATTTTTATTCATGTGTGTAGATACTTATGTATGACATTGATGATCTTCTTATGTATGACATTGATGATCTTCCACCACACCATTCAGAGTTGCCAATAAGACCTCATTTATCATAATCTTCCATGAGGAGGCTACACAAAAGTGATCATGTCGAATATGCAAGATTGAAAGACCTATGGCAAGTTTTATTGAGGATTGGTATCAAAATGATAGAGAAAGCATTGATATTTCTAAAAATGAGAAATATATTTAAGAAGAATTTCTAAAGCATATATATGAAGGGAGTCACTTGACACGACTAAGTGCAAGCTTACTTATTCTCAATCTTCAAAATTGTTTTGGTGGAGTAACATATCTGTTTTGGCACTATTAAGCTATAATTTTTTATTTTCTATTTATTTATTTATTTATTTATTTACATTCATATCATCTTTTTTCATGAACTTATAGGGTTCTATTTGAAAGGGTTTTACCAAGCAAGAATATTCTTTCTACATCACATAATGAAATGAAAAAGATAATCAACAATCTTAGTATAGATTATCAATGTATACATGCATGTCCTAACGTTTGTCTTTTATATAGAGGTGAATATGCAGACTCTTTGACATGTCCAAAATATCAATCTCCTCAATATAAGGACAAAGATGGTAAAATCCCAAAAAAGGTATTGAGACATTTTCCATTGGCTCCACAAGTTAAACATATGTTTCAAAGCCCTGAATTATCAAAGCTTTTGACATGGGGATTTGATCATAAAAGTATTGATGAAGTAATGAGAATTCGAGCAAATAGTGCAGCTTTTTAAAATATTGATTCTAGATGGCTTGATTTTGCACAAGAGCCATGCAATCTAAAGTTAGGAGTTGCATTGGATGGGGTTAATCTATTTTCGATGAAATCTAGTAAATGTTCAACATGGCCTGCAATGGTCATTAACTACAATCTCCCTCCATACCTTAGCATTAAAAAGGAACATTTAATGCTTTTAATTTCAATCCCGAGAAAATGACAAGTTAAAGACATGAATATATATCTTGCTCCTCTCATTGACAATCTCTAAGAGTTATGGAAAGGTATTAATATCATTGATGCATTGAAAAGCATTAATTAGAGACATATTATGGTTCGTGGAATTGTGGCTTGGACTATACATGATTTTCCAAGATATGGTGTTTGTTCATGTAATGATGTATTTTTTTAATTTAATTTTGTATACAACAGTATGTGAGTTAATCCAATTATATTTTTATGGTTTTCATGATGCAGGAATATGCACTAAGGGATATAAGGCTTGTCCTTATTGTGATGATTGGTTGAGATCAATTTATAGTAAAAATCTCAATAAAAATATTTATCTTTGACATCAACGAATCTTGCCTAATGATCATCCATTAACATGCAAAAGAGAAGAATTACATTTTAATGGAAAGATTGAAACGGGACATTGTCCAATTCCAATGACACATATGGACTGGTATCGAAAATGGACAGATGGACCTCTTATAGATCTAGAATCCAAGATCTTCAATGATGATAAAGATGATGAGAATGTAAAGATTAGAGCTAAAGGAAAATTCGTGCTAGTAGAGAATATGTCAATATGGTATTCTTTGGAGTATTAGAGAGTTAAAGGTCTATCATCTTCTTAATCGTATGCATATATTCAAGAATAATGGTTATTCATTATAACAACATCTTCTTGGATTAAAAGAAAATATAGTATCAAGAAATGTTTTAAAGGAGCAAAACTTAAAACCAAAGTTATGTTGGAGTTAGACGTCTACGGAAGCACGCAAACAGCACAAGGAAGAAGAAGAAGGTTGGAGCACAAACACACAATACTGAATGTATTACTAAAGAATGTACAAAGATAAGTAGCCCATTAGGGCAATAGACGTATATAAAAGCCAGGGGAAAAAACCTCCTAAAGAGGGAAAAAACCTCCTAAAGAGGGAAAAAAGTGCCCCGACGGTCCTAGTGTGTTCACACACATCACTACCTAAATATGTCAACAAATCCCCCCTGGGAGTGATGCGGTGAACAAGGAGCTGGCACTCATGTATAAGGAAGTGCCAATGTTGAAGCTCAAAGTCAAGGACAAAGCATGGAAGCACATCAAAAGGTGGACACACAAGGAAAGGGAGCAAGTAGGGAGCTCCATGAAGTGTATGTCAAATTTTCAGATGAATCCCCTACAAAAATAGTGATTTTCATCACTAAAAACCATTGTAAATACCATTATCTATTTTTATAACTCCATTTTGTTCAAGCCGAGGAGTCCTCGAGCTTGAGGAGTATTAGAAGTACCATCGTACCAATTTTCATAATTTTTAGACTTCGTTTGAGCCCTCAAATAAGCCCTGGAACCTAATTTTTAACTAGGCCGGACACTAGGTCTGGACAGGGCCAAAACTAGTCAAAAAACTATAAAAAGAGCTAGAGAGCTCATTTTTGGGGTTAGCTTGTTAGAGAATAGAGCTTTTGTAAGAGAACTCTTTTGCAATTGAAGCTTTCCATTGTTCCTCTCTTTGATCTCACCTTATGCACGTGTGTGTGTATGTGTGTGCATGTTTGTGTGCTTTCACTCACGCACTTGTGCTTTCACTTGCTCGTGGTCTTCATACCGGTTCTCACGTCTGCGCGGATTGACAAGTAAAGGAGGTGGTGCTTATGCTTGAGCTACACCAAATTTTGGCGCCGTTGCCGGGGAGAGAGCTTCGAGGACGAGCGTTGTGATGGTAAGATCGTAGATTTGCGACGTTGGAAGGTAAAAAAAACTGTCATTTCAGTTCATTTTCTGTTTTTTCCTCTTCATCTTCATCATCATCATCATCTCCACCTTCTTCCATCTTCTTCTTCATAGAAATTTCTTGTTTTTTAGTGCATTTTCACCATTGTCATAGCATTTTTCATGCATTATTGTGTGGGAAAGAGTTAGGAGGTGCAAGGGAGAGCAAGCGCTGTGTTTTTTTCATGATTTTCTGCTCATACGGAGCTCGCCATTGCCGGCGCTCAGAAATTTGAATTTCTCGCCAGAAAACGTGATTCTGTGATGAAAATCGTGATTCTGTGAAAATTCAAATTTTTTTGAAAAATCACGATTTTCTATTTTCCGCCTAAAAGTTGGCTGAAAGAATCACGATTCTGTGGTCATTCTCAGAATCACGATTCTGTGATTGTGCTCAAAATCGCGATTCTCACAAATCACGATTTTCAGCCAAAAAACACGATTTTGTGAAAACACGATTCTGTGAGACAAAATCGCGATTTTCATGTCAAAAACACGATTCTGAGCAAATACGATTTTCAGCGGGCTCAAAATCGCGATTCTCACAAATCACGATTTTTAACCAAAAAACACGATTTTGTGAAAACACGATTTTGTGAGACAAAATCGCGATTTTCATGTCAAAAACACGATTCTGAGCAAATACGATTTTCAGCGGGCTCAAAATCGCAATTCTCACAAATCACGATTTTCAGCCAAAAAACACGATTTTGTGAAAACACGATTCTGTGAGACAAAATCGCGATTTTCATGTCAAAAACACGATTCTGAGCAAATACGATTTTCAGCGGGCTCAAAATCGCGATTCTCACAAATCACGATTTTTAGCCAAAAAACAGGATTTTGTGAAAACACGATTCTGTGAGACAAAATCGCGATTTTCATGTCAAAAACACGATTCTGAAAACCACGATTTTGTGAAAAACACGATTTTGTGAATCACGATTCTCTGAGACAAAATCGCGATTTTCAAAAACACGATGTTGTGCTCAAAATCGCGATTTTCAAAAACACGATTTTGTGCTCAACATCGCGATTTTCAAAAACACGATTTTGTGCTCAACATCGCGATTTTCAAAACACGATTCTGTGCTCAACATCGCGATTTTCAAAAACACGATTCTGTGCTCAACATCGCGATTTTCAAAACACGACGTTCAGCTCAAAATCGCGATTTTCAAAACACGATTTTGTGAAAACACGATTTTGTGAACACGATTCTCAAGGTACAAAATCGCGATTTTCTTGAAGTTCACAAAATCGCAATTTTCTCTAAAAGGTCCTGTTTGCCTGTTTTGACCCCCAGGAGCCTGATTTGACATAACTTTTTCATCCGAAGTCCATTTTTTGAGCTCTATAGCTCAATGGAAAGCTCGTTTCAAATTCTACACGATCTCAACTGTTTTTTTCAAGAATAACGCGTTGATTTTGAGTTAGGATAATTTGAAGTTGACCCTCAAGTGGGACTAGGGAACCAAGGGGGCTCCAAAGAATTTTGAACCATACCAAAGGGAAAATTGGACTCTTGACTAAAGCTTATGAACCTGAGATCTGGTAGACACTTAGGCAAGGATAAACAAAGCATTAGATCTTCTGAGGCTAGTGTCAACCATACATCCAAGTCTTGGGCACAACAACTAAGTGGTCATCTTTTACTAAGTTCAGACACAAGTGATTCAGAAATGTCTTTTAGCATGGGAAAACCTGCAGGTGGCTCAGGGACTGCCCATCTACAAACACCAGAAGGTCCCTATAGGACACAGTTGGAATATATTCGGACTAACCAATTAGGTGCTCGCATCTATGAGGATGGTCTGAGGCGATCAGTGGTCCAACTCAAAAATCCAGATCAATCCTTTGGACTTGAACACCTGGTGGTCAAGTTCGAAGAGGGTTCATACATTGATAAGGAAGGAACCATGTATGTGGTCACCAACCTACCAGATAGGACCGATGAGTTTGGAAATATCATTCATGAGAATGAGATAGGAGACCTAGAACAAGGAAATGTAGGACAAGGACCCCAGACTCCTAGAGGTAAGTCAGTTTTGACCCGAGTGATCACTCCAGACTGGATCCCTCAAGACAGCATAGAAACAGAGGAAGCCTTTTGGAGATTCAAGCCAGATCAACCTAGCCAATTGGGCATAGTTATCATCTATGAATTCAAAGATCCTGAGATACCAAGCAAAGTTGTCTACCTGGATAACACATCAGAGAAGATATTCTTGGTAACAGAACATGATAGACATGCATATACTTGGAAGAATGAATTGATTTTCCCTCCACCAAGATCCAATGTTTCCCATGGCCTCCAAGGAGTAGGATCATCCCAAGCTCATGAAGCCCATAGAGAAAGAACTAGAGAGAGACCTGAGGTAAGTTTTGCGCACACAGTGGGCAGGAATAGGTCAGGATTTGAAAATGAAAGACCTGAAAGAGAGAGACATCAAGCACATAGGCAACAAAGAGAAGAACAGGATTTTCCATTGCCTAGACCCCGAGAGCACCCAAGAACCCTTAGACCCACTCAAGTGATCAAGGCAATGAAGAATTATTTTGATGGGTCAGGAGATCCTTATGATCATGCGGCCGAGTTCAAACAAGTGTTAAGAGCTGAACAGGTTGAGGATTTGTTCACCCAGTACGAGGCATTTGGTCTGACTCTTAAGGGCACTGCCTTAGCTTGGTTTCAACCACTGAGTAGTCGCAACTATCGCGATATAGGTCAACTGCTAGACGAATTCATTGTAGAATTTTCCAAGAGTGGTATCAAGCATAACACATCATCCTTGATCCACAGTTTCAAGCAGACACCCCAGGAAACAGTGCGACTAGCAGGTAGAAGGTTCAGACAGTACCTAGAAAGATGCCCTACTCCAGAGTTACCCACGCCAGCCAAACAAGTGGCTTTGTTCTTAGATGGCTTACTGAGCACAAAGTTAAGATCATATGTGTACTTGAAAGAGCCTAGATCCATAGAAGAGTGTGTGCGGATGTGCATTGACATAGAAGATAACTTGGGTGAGGAGTTAGGATTATCCAAACTCTATAAGGATTCAGGTAGTTCTACTAGTCATACTTCAAAAATCTCCACGGAAATAGAGGAGATAGCTGAGCAAGTCGCCAAGAAGCTGGGAGTCCAAAATAAACAAACACAGAGAGTCACCTCATTGAATCGATGTTATACCTGCGGAGGGGACCACATGGCTAACGTATGTCCAATGCAAAACCAAAACATTAGAGAAAGGAATGCTCCATATTGCACAATTGAGAGAAAATATACGAACCACACGGCTCAAGATTGTCCCTATAATAGGGACAATCTTACCCACAAGGTAGGTATCAGAACCAATACCAACAGCCATATTATAGACCACAATAGCAATATCAGGCACCATATAGGCCACAACCTGTCTTGGGAAACCAACCACCAACTCCTGCCAACGTGATTCCAGTCAAATATGCTGTGGAAGAGGAAAATCCAAATAGAGCATTGGTGCCACTAACCCCATTGATACCAGATAATGACTCTCATGCTCATAGTTCAGACTACTCCCATGAAGGTAGTCCACATGCTTATTACACAAAGTCACCTGAACATAGTGAGATTTACTTGTATCAATATGAGGCACCACCTATGGAGCAAAATTGGGAGCCAGAATACTCCAATGTCATGTACACAAATCCTAACCCTAGGCCCCAATTGAGACGAATGAGGCCACAAGCCCCTAGAGGATCTTGTTTCAGATGTCAAGATGACCATTTCATTCGTGATTGTCCCCACCCACCATCTCCGAGTCAAGGACAGACTATCACAATACAGGCTTTTTGTCCTGATTGTGGCAAAGACCATCTCCCAAGAGATTGTCCAAGAAACCCCTCCAGTGCACCCAAGATTACACCCATTAATGTGGTAGGCTTAGTGGCAGATTCAAGTTCAAGTAGTAGCAATATGGCTCCTATACAAGCTGTCACTAGAGCACAAGCCTTAAAACAGGATAAACCAGCAGAACAATCAGAGTCGAGTGAATCAGGAGAGCCTAGTAAGAGGAAAACAAGAACATGGAAGGATACCAGAGAGAAGGCCAATCGCAAGTGGAATAAAAAGTTATCGGAACTAGAAGAAAGCTTAAAAGAAGCGAAAACAAAAATAGAAGACATTGCATCTCAAAACCCCTCGCATGACGAAACTCCATCCACTCCACCTCATTCCATCCCACCACTCATTGTAAATAGACCGCAACCAGGTTCTGTTCTTGCAGATCCAACCCCAGAAGGCTTGGACATGATGTTCAAGGCCTACCAGGCTCGAATTCAAGAAGGGCCTACAGCTGCAAACTTAGACAAGAGTTACCCTAGAGCGGAATTAGAGATTGAACGGATGAAAATGTGCATGAAAATGGTAGAACAAGCTCAAGCTATACTCGAGACTAGTCAAAAGTTCAATCAGACAAACTCTATCAAATCGGATTTGCATTTTTAGGGCTTACTAGAAAGATTAGAGCAGTTGGTAAACAAACCACAAGTTTCTTTACCTCCACAGGCTCAACCAGTTATTGAAAGAGAAAGCTCACTACCAAGGGGAGCTTATGTTCCTAATTCCACGGATGTTGGTGTTGATGTATGAAACACCACAAGAAATGAATTAATGTGACACTAGAACACCTCTATGGTCACCATTAACTCATTGCCACTCCAAACTTTGAGAAATGATAGCCTAAAGTGAGAACTTTGCTTCTACAGAAATTCCTAGTCACCGAAATGACATACCTTCAGTATTTTGCTAATTTCTCCTAGCTCAAGCATTATTTCTCCATGAAAATTTATAGGCTGAAACTAGAAGAGTAGAGCTTTCCAACAAGCTATCATATGCATCAAACGAATCTCTAGAACTCAAGTTATGGCTCTCACAAGATGACCCTGTATGAGCTTCCAAAATTGGAAATCTTTCCTGTTATAGTAAGAGCGCTTGTTTAAAATTAGAATTCGATGCCTAGCATCGACTTGCAACGAGAATTCGATGCCGGGCATCGACTTGGAGTGTTTTTTGGCCACTTTTCAGCAGGGATTCGATGTCGGGCATCGACTTCCCGCATAAAACCTTGATCTTTTGGACACCAAAACTATAGGTGATTTCATGCACACTTAGAATATGACTTATCAACTGGAATTCGATGCCAGGCATAGAGTTGCTCCAACAACATCATGTTTTCAAAACACTTCAGTACTGAATGAAAAATATAAATGAAAATATGACTTATCAGCAGAGATTCGATGCCAGGCATCGAGTTGCTTGGAAAACTTGATCTTTTTAATTCATCACACAATAGGCAAGCATGGAGATGATGGAGAGAGACTCATACACAGATGTTTACTCAGTTCTTTCTCATAGCTATGGAAACTCAGAAGTTTTACAGATGCTTTCTCACTCAGAGAAGCCCGACTATAATCAATCGTATATAATGAACTCCTTTCTTCTTTCTCTCTATTCTCTCTCTCTCTCCGCGTCAGTTGATACAAACTAACTTATATAGATTTTCGTATTCTCGTGATTTTAAAAAACTTCTAGAACTAAAGTGAACTAACTTTATAAATATGATACATTTGTGAATTTTTCCCTTCACATAGGCATGGGGTTTTCTTCCTAAGATTTGACCTTCAAATATATGTCCAGCTAGTGATTGTTTCTCCAACAGCTCCCCCTCAATCACTAATTGACATTCCCTGTTTCTTCATATCATCTTCTTTTCTTTTACTCCTGCCATGCTTTTGAATCTACTGGTCTTCACACCATCCAAGCTCTTTGTCATTATGTCTGCTATCTGATCTTTAGTAGAAATGTACTCCACTTCAATCTCCTTCTCCATTACCTTTTCTCTGAGAAAATGATAATGTATCTCTATGTGCTTTGTCCTTGCATGAAATACTGGATTTGCTGCAAGATAAAGTGAACTCATATTATCTCCATGTATTGTAGGTGTACCTTGATCAATGCCTAAGCTCTTGAACAATGTCTGCATCCATATGACTTCCTTAGCTGCTTCCACAAGTCCTTTGTACTCAACTTCAGTTGATGATAATGCTACTGTATGTTGTTTCTTTGAACACCAACTTACAAGCTTATCACCAATGTATATCATGTAACCATGAGTTGATCTTCTGTCATCTTGGTTACCTGCCCAGTCTGAGTCACTGTAGGCTCTCAACTTCAAATCTGATGTAAAAGGATAATATAATCCTTCCTTTATAGTTCCTTTGATATATCTGAGAACTCTTTGACCTGCAAACCAATGTGGGTCCTTTGGACAATGCATGAATTGTGACAAGACTCCCACTACATAACTAAGATCAGGTCTTGTTAGTGTAGCATAAATCAAACTACCCACAAGAGATTGATACTTCCTCATATCTTTGTATTCTGCACCATCATATTTACTGAGCTTGTGATTAACTTCAAGTGGAGTTGAAGCTTCTCTACAATTTTCCATATCAAACTTCTTCAACAAGTTCAGAAGATACCTTTCTTGTGACACATATATGCCATGATCTGTATAAGTAACTTCCATTCCAAGAAAGTATGACAACTTTCCTAGATCACTGATCTTGAATTCTTTTTCAAGTAATCTCTTTACCTCCTTGATTCCTTTATCTGAAGTACCTGTGATTATAATGTCATCTACATAAATACAAATGTAGATTGTACCTTCCTCTGTTCTTCTGATAAGTAGACTTGGGTCTGCTTTTGAACTTTGATATCCAAGATCATTGAGATACTTCACCAGTCTATAGTTCCAAGCTCTTGGAGCTTGCTTCAATCCATACAATGCTCTTCTCAACCTGCAAACAAAATTTGGATACCTGGAATCTATAAACCCTTGAGGTTGTTCCATGTATACCTCATCTGATATGTATCCATTCAAGAATGCATTCTTTATATCCAATTGACTTAGGGTCCATCCTTTTGAAGCTGCAATAGCAATGATTGTTCTTATAGTTGACATCTTAGCTACGGGACTGAATGTCTCATCATAATCTATGCCATAGGTCTGGGCATAGCCTTTCACCACCAGTCTAGCTTTGTATCTGGCTATACTTCCATCTGCAAGCTTCTTCACTTTATAAACCCATTTATTTCCAATTACTTTCTTACGATTTGGTTTAGGAACAAGTTCCCATGTCTTGTTCTCCTCCAGTGCATTGAACTCTTCCTTCATTGCTTCTTCCCATTGTTTCTTACCTTTAGCTTCATCATAGTTCTGAGGTTCTTCATCATCTTTCACCATATATGCATAGTTCTTCTGAGTTATGTAAGAAGTATCATAAGAATACCTTTCTGGTTGTCTTCTAGTCCTGCTTGACCTTCTTGGTTTACATTCTTCATAAGTGTCTGGATACACTTCTTCATCAAATATAGGAGCTTCTTCATTTCTTCTTGTTAATCCACTTGTGGATGTACTTGCTTGCATATAGTCTTCATCTCTATTTACCTGCACAATTGATTTTCCTTTCTCACATCTTCTTACCTCTTCTTCAAATTCTTCAGCTGTATGACTTTGATCTGCATACCAACTTTTCTGTTCATCAAATGTAACATCTCTAGAAACAATAAATTGTTTTGTTAGAGGATTCCACAACCTGTAACCCATCTGCTTTTCATCATAACCAATGAACACATATTTTTCTGCCTTTGGTTCAAGTTTATGCCTAAGTTGTGATGGCACATAAGCATATGCAATTGATCCAAACACTCTACAATGATCTAGTGTTGGTTTCTTACCCCACCAAGCTTCATTTGGAGTCATTCCATTCAGAGCTGCACATGGTAATCTATTCACAAGATATGTAGCTGTATTTACAGCCTCAGCCCAAAGATAATTTGGACAGTTCTTCTCCTTTAGCATAGCTCTAGCAAACTCAACCAAAGTCCTATTCCTTCTTTTTGCTACACCATTTTGTTGTGGTGTATACTTGCAAGTTATTTCTCTCTTAATACCTGCATTCCAAAGATAATCATTGAACTCTTGGGAGAAATATTCTCCCCCTCCATCAGACCTCAGTCTCTTAAGCTTTTGACCTGCGACTCTCTCTGCATATGCATGAAAATGCTTGAAAGCTCCAAACACTTCTGATCTTTCCTTCAAAACATATAATGTTATCCATCTTGTAGCATCATCAATGAAAAGAACATAGTACCTTGAGCCACTGATAGATCCTTCTTTTGTTGGTCCCCATACATTTGTATGAATGAGCTCTAGTAATCCATCATGTTTGAATCCTTTCTTCTGAAATGGTAACCTGTGTGCTTTACCCATTTGACATGCTTCACATTTATAAACCATATGTTGACTTTGCACATTTGGTAATTCTAGTACAGACTGATTACCAACCATAGCTTTAATTCCTCTTTCATTAAAGTGACCTAATCTCTTATGCCAGAGATCAAGTTCTGTAATCACTCCTTCACCATGTGTGAGCAAAGCTTGACCAATGTTCCCTTGCACTCTTAAAGTAAAGAGTCTACCTTCTTTCTTACCAGAGACAATCTGATTATATCCATTCTCTGGATCTTCCACAAATACTCCTTCATTTGTAAACCTGACTTGAAAACCTTTTTCAACTATCTGTCCCACACTAATCAAGTTTTTAGGTATTGTTGGAACATACAAAACATTGGTTAGCAAATCTGCTCCACTCTTGCATTTCACTTTTCCAATTGAATGTACACTATGTCTTGTATTATCACCAGTTTGAACTGTGTGACTAGAAATGCCTTTTTCCAATTCTGACATCAATTCTATGTTTCTTGACAAATGATTAGAACATCCAGAGTCAATGTAAAATACCTTTAGATCTTCTTTATCTGATGTGTTGATTGAGTTCATCATCAATGATGTATGACTTTCATTCTGTGTGTCATTTGCATAGTTGTAGTAGGTGGTGTTGTAGGATTGATTCTGTCCCCAACTTCTTCCTCCACCTCTACCATAGCCTCCTCTTTGACTTTGTCTACCTCTTTGGAAATTACTTTGATATCTTCCACCTCGACCTCTGTTATTGTTGTTTTGATTCTGGTTTGATCCTTGTTGGTTGTGCCAACAGTCATGAGCCAAATGATTACTCAATCCACAGATCCAGCAAGCCTTCTTGTTGTTATTTTGATTACCTCTTCCTCTTCCAAAACCTCTTGCTCTTCCTCTGCCAGTGCCTTTACCTCTTGCATAATAAGCTTGAGAACTAGACTCCTCTTCATCCTTTGCTTTACCTTTATCTCCTTTCTTCTTATTCTTCATGTACATTGCAGAACTTTGTCCTTTATCTCCATCTCCCTTCAAGTCTTGCTCATATGTGAGCATCAAACCAAGCAACTGGTTCAAATCTGGAACATAATGATTTAATGAAAGTTCTGTTGATAAGACAAAAGGTTTCCACCTTTCATCCCCTCTCAGACCTGCAAGTAGCTGAGCAATCAATCTGTGATCTTCAACATCTTCATCTATGGATCCAAGACTATCTGCAAGATCCTTCATCTTAGTGACATAGTCACTAATAGTTTGACTTGGCTTCTTCTTGAATGTTGTAAACTCTGACCATAGACTTGCTTTCTGTGCTTTGGTAGTACTTTGGAAATGATACTCCAATGCATTCCATATATCTTCAGATGATTCTACTCCTCTGATGTGTGGTAGCAAATGATCAGAGATTGTATTGTAGATGTAGGCTTTTGCACTTGCATCCTTCTTCTGCCAATGCTTTAAAGCATCAAGTTCCTCTTTCTTTGGTCGGCTTTCATCTTCAAATACTGGCTTCTCTTCTTCACATGTTACATATACCATGAGATCCTTACTCATAAGTAAGGCTTCCATTCTCATTACCCATGCGGGGTAATTATCTCTGTCCAGTTTGTCAATGGAGATATGATCTGCCATACTCCTTTCCTTCTGCTGCAACCTGTGAGCTTAAAGGATAAAGAATAATACCTTTTGGAGTTCTTTGTTTATGAAGATACTTTTGAAGTAACCTTTTGATGCCTTGTGTCTTCAAATGCTTCACCTTTGAAACTTTAATGGAAAACTTTCCAAAACTTCTCGTACCTTTGTCGTCTTCTGCTCTCGAGAATCTTTTTGGCTCTGATACCACTTGTTGATGTATGAAACACCACAAAAAATGAATTAATGTGACACTAGAACACCTCTATGGTCACCATTAACTCATTTCCACTCCAAACTTTGAGAAATGATAGCCTAAAGTGAGAACTTTGCTTCTACAGAAATTCCTAGTCACCGAAATGACATACCTTCAGTATTTTTCTAATTTCTCCTAGCTCAACTATTATTTCTCCATGAAACTTTATAGACTGAAACTAGAAGAGTAGAGCTTTCCAACAAGCTATCATATGCATCAAACGGATCTCTAGAACTCAAGTTATGGCTCTCACAAGATGACCCTATATGACCTTCCAAAATTGGAAATCTTTCCTGTTATAGTAAGAGCGCCTGTTTAAAATTAGAATTCGATGCCTAGCATCGACTTGCAACGAGAATTCGATGCCGGGCATCGACTTGGAGTGTTTTTTGGCCACTTTTCAGCAGGGATTAGATGCCGGGCATCGACTTCCCGCATAAAACCTTGATCTTTTGGACACCAAAACTATAGGTGATTTCATGCATACTTAGAATATGACTTATCAATTGGAATTCGATGCCAGGCATCGAGTTGCTCCAACAACATCATGTTTTCAAAACACTTCAGTACTGAATGAAAAATATAAATGAAAATATGACTTATCAGCAGAGATTCGATGCCAGGCATCGAGTTGCTTGGAAAACTTTATCTTTTTAATTCATCACACAATAGGCAAGCATGGAGATGATGGAGAGAGACTCATACACAGAACTTTACTCAGTTCTTTCTCATAGCTATGGAAACTCAGAAGTTTTACAGATGCTTTCTCACTCAGAGAAGCCCGACTATAATCAGTCGTATATAATGAACTCCTTTCTTCTTTCTCTCTATTCTCTCTCTCTCTCCGCGTCAGTTGATACAAACTAACTTATATAGATTTTCATATTCTCGTGATTTTAAAAAACTTCTAGAACTAAAGTGAACTAACTTTATAAATATGATACATTTGTGAATTTTTCCCTTCACATAGGCATGGGGTTTTCTTCCTAAGATTTGACCTTCAAATATATGTCCAGTTAGTGATTGTTTCTCCAAAAGTTGGAATACCTCCTTCAATTCAACAGTACTCCCAAGAGTTCTTGCGGGAAATACAAGAAGAGAAATGGGCTAAGGAGAAGGGTAACTCCCCTCCTATTCCTGAGATTGATGATCTTCATGATCAATTTCCCCAAGACATTCCATCTATTTACGGAGATGAAGCAGAACAACAAGGAGATGAAAGGTTAGATTTTGAATCTAATACCTTAGAGGAACTGCCTCAATTTCGAGGCCCATGGGAATCTGAATTTCTCCAGATTATAGCTCCCACAATACTGGTAAGAAATGAAGACTCAGTGGTTCCAAGGAACACTGATGTCATGAAGAACACTAAGGTTCAGTGTCACCTCACTGTAGAAGAGCTGCTCAAAGCAAAACTTGAGCTATGGAATCATGTGAAGGATCAGGTTCCAGAACTTGAGTCCAATATGCCAAAAACAGGCTCTAAGCAAAAAGTGCCAGAGATACCTCTAGACAAAATAGGGGACATGTGTGAGGGTGAGGAAGGTAATACTTATCTTCCAATCACGTACCAAGGTTACACAACCAAAGCAATCATAGATTCAGGTGCTGGTGTTGCCATTGCAACCACCTCTTTGTGGAAGCAATGGGGCAAACCCACATTAAGACCAACTAGAATGAAGCTTCAAATGGCTGACGGTCATTTTGAAAGACCTCTAGGATTGCTCGAAGGGATAACTCTAACCACTTGTGGTGTGGAGTTTGAACATACATTTGCTATATGTGACTTTGAGAAAAATAATGTCTATGAGATGATCCTAGGAAGACCCTTCCTACGACAATTGCAAATAGTACACGATTGGGGAACTAACTCCTTGTACTTACAGCACTTAGGGGTCACCACCAAGGTCAATTTGAAGGATTACACCTTCATAGATGTACCACCCCTACAGTGGAATTCTATCCACAAAGTGAAAGAAGATTCCATCTCTGTGCATTCTGAAAGTTCACCTGATCCATCATGGCTGCATGAAGATACTCATTTGTGGATGTGCAAGGTCGCAAAGGAAGAGGAAAAACGTTTAAAGGCAAGAGAAGAAGGAACTTCGCCAAGAGATAGACCAATTAAAGACGCAGCCTATACACCGATGATCTTTCCAGATGAGGAATTTGAGCCTCATGGCTGGCCAGAAATCTTAGCCACCATGGACATTGTTGTCAATGAAGAACAATGGACACTTCATTGTGATGAGGAGGGTTATGATATCTCAGTGTTCATGTGTCAGCCCTTGCTAGAAGAATGTGACCCTAGTGATGTCATAGAAGAAGAAGAGAATGACGATGATATAGAGTCCATTGTGATGGATAGTTGCTTTAACTCAGAGCAGCACTATCTAGAAGATATAGGAGTGTTCACCCAGAAAGAAGAAGAACCTCTCACAAGTATTAAAACGGTAAATTCAAAGGATGGAAGTGAGAGCAGTCAAAAGAAAAAGAAAAGAAAAGCAGTGAAACAAGAAGAGGAGGAATCATTGTTTGAAGTACCAGAGAACTTCAAGAAATATGAAGTTGACGATCGCAAAATTTTGGTACGAATGCCTAAGAGAGAGGCCATCATAGGAGAATCATATGATAATAAAGAAAAGACCAAGAAGATTGTAGTGACCATCGAAGAGAACGAAGAGAGATGCACATATATAGGAGATGACCTAAGTGCAAGAGAAGAAATGGAGCTTGTAGCTCTATTAAGGGAATATAGGGATGTGTTTGCGTGGCACTATAGAGACTTGAAAGGGGTAGATCCAAGAATTTGCTCTCATACTATCCCCATGACTGCTGATGCCAAGCCCACCAAACAGAAGCCCTACACATATAATGATACCTATGCAGCCAAAATAAAAGAAGAAATTGATAGGCTGATTGAAGCTGGATTCATCTATGAGATTGAGCATACTGAATGGGTGTCCCCCATTGTAGTGGTACCCAAGAAGAACGGGAAGTTGCGAGTGTGTATTAACCTTAAAAAAGTTAATGCCGCTATGATCAGAGATAGTTATCCACTGCCAATCACAGAACACCTATTGGAGCGTGTTGCAGACAAGGAAGTTTATAGCTTCCTTGATGGGTTTTCAGGTTACAATCAAGTAGCCATTGCCCCAGAAGATCAACACAAAATAGCTTTTGCTACAGAGTGGGGAATCTTTGCATTTCGTGTGATGCCATTTGGGCTCACCAATGCACCTGCAACATTCCAAAGGCTCATGTGTCATGTCTTCAAAGAGTTCTTGCGAAAGAGCTTAGAAGTGTATGTGGATGATTTATGTGCTCATTCCCAAGAAAGAAGGTTTCACATCCCTGAGCTCAGACAAATCTTCAACAAGTGTAGAGAATATCGAGTGTGTCTGAACCCAGAAAAGTGTGTGTTCATGGTGCGTCAAGGTAAAATCTTAGGTCATATTGTTTCTAAGAATGGAATCTCAACAGATGAAGATAAGGTACGAGCCATAACAGAGCTGCCACGGCCAAGGAATGTTAAAGAGGTACAAGCCTTTATGGGTCATTGTGGATATTACCGTAGGTTTATCCACATGTACGCAATCATAGCTAGACCCCTTTATGCCTTGTTGTCTAATTTTGAGTGGAACGACGAATGCGAGAATTCTTTCAATGAACTGAAGAAACGTTTGTGCACAGCACCAATACTGACCACTCTTGATTGGAATAAACCATTCCATGTCCATGTGGATGCATCCAATCATGCCATAGGATGTGTGCTAGCACAACCCACAGGTGAAGGGAATTTAGATTTGCCCATAGCATATGCTAGTAGACAACTAAACCCAGCCGAAAGAAATTATACCACAACCGAGCGAGAAGGGTTAGGCATGGTATATGCTGTGAAGAAGTTTAGACACTATTTATTGGCCAACAAGTTCAATTTTTTCACTGATCATCAAGCTTTGTTATATTTGGTCAATAAACCTTGCAATACTGGACACTTAGTAAGATGGTTCCTCTTACTAATAGAGTATGACTTTGAAGTTGTTGTCAGGAAAGGTAGAACCCACCTTCGGGCAGATCACCTTTCTCACATCACTTCAGGAGAGCCACCGCAAGGAGTGTCTGATGAATTACCCGATGCTTATCTGTTCAATTTGGAAGTTGTTCCCAAATGGGCAAATAAGTTGGTACCAGTCCTAACCTTTGGCCCTGCAAATAAGAATGTGAAAACATCACAAGAAGAAATTGTAAGATCACAAAAATATCACATATTGGCAGGAAGCATGTACAAACAAGATACTGAGGGTGTATTAGCTTGTTGTGTCGAGGATGATGAACATAGTAGTTGGTTGCAGCAAGCTCATGAAGGATTGCTAGGAAATCACTATTCTAAACAACAAACATTGCAGAATCTGAAGCGTCTAGGAGTGTATTGGCCTAGCATGGACAAAGAAATACATGAGTGGATTAAGAATTGTCCAATGTGCAGAGAGAGACCACCAGTGGAGCATGCGACCCTTTATCAAGTATCATTAATTCCAGATTGGAGTGCTCCATTGGTAGAGTTTATGAGATCGGGAAGATTACCCAAAGAGGCCAATCTAGCAAGAAGATGAAGCATGGAGCAAGAAGCTCAAGGCTATGCCTTAGTAGGAGAGAACCTATACCGAAGAGGCAGATATGGTTACTTAAGACTGTGCGTTCATGAATCAGACTATTTAAAGGTCTTAGAGACTGCACACAGTGGTGTTGCAGGTGGACATTTTGGTCCTGACCGAGTGATCAAGACCATTCTATTCTCAAGACTTTGGTGGCCCACTCTTCATATGGATGCACATACCTATGTGAAGAAATGTGAAACATGCCAACGTGCACAATATCCAGTTAGAAAAGACGAGATGCCTTTGAGGCCAATGATGGGAGGGCGTGCATTTGCGAAGTGGGGCATAGACTTCATAGGTCCTATTAACCCCCCAGCTAGAAACTCCCATGCAGAATATATTATTGTAGCCACAGATTACCTTACAAAGTGGGTAGAAGTGAAAGCCACAACAAAGAATGATGCTCAGACTACGGCTAAGTTCTTATTCGAGAATTTGTTCACGAGATATGGACTACCAATAGAGTTGGTGAGCGATAGAGGCACACACTTCTTGAATGAAGTCATTGAAAATCTTCTCCAAGAATTCTTGGTGATACATAAGGAGTCTGCCCCCTATCACCCACAAGCTAACGGACAAGCCGAGAGTACCAATAAGATCCTTTGTAACATATTGACAAAATTGGTAAATAATAAACGCTCTGATTGGGACAAACAACTTCATCATGTTGTTTGGGCTTACCGAGTTGCCTACAAAACGGTACTCAATGCCACCCCATTTCAGATGGTCTTTGGACAGAATGCGGTGCTACCACTGGATTTCTTAATCCCTGCTTTAAAAGTAGCACAAGAGCATGAGTGGAATGGACATGAATTGTCATCTAGGATCTTTGATCTAGAACGCTTAGGTGAGACAAGGCTACGAGCGGCTACAGGCATCTACGCTGCAAAGAAAAGGCAAAAGGCATACTTCGATGCACACATTAAGGATAAGGGACTGAAGGAGGGAGATCTAGTGTTGGTTTACACACTAAAACAACATGCCCGTAAGTTGAAAAAACGAGGATATGGACCCATGATCATTAACAGAATTTCCACTAGCGGTGTCGTTCAATTGGCTACTTTAGAAGGTGACATCTTGCCAAACTATATCAGTGGTTGTCGAGTCAAGTTATATCAAGAACCTCTTACAGAGGACATGCTAATGAGACTCAACAGTGCTAAGAAACGAAAAGAAGAAGAGATGAGAGTCAGAGAAGAAGCACAAGCAGAGGCTAGAGAGCGCATAAGGCGAAATAAATTAAGGCGATTAGGCCTAGATGTCAACTCAAAAGCCCCAAAATATCACATGGATATGTGCCAAAAATCGGGCATAACTACTTCTCAAGTCATTGACCGACGTCCCTTTGTGACCATAGAGATAGGACGAGGAAAGGGTGCAAGGACTGTGAAAGCATTGATTGACTCAGGTGCAGCAAGTAGTGCAGTTAGACTATCCTACTGCCAAAACTTGCAGTTGAACATCAATCCCATAGAAGCTTATCTCATAGGATTGGGAGGTGTGGAAACCCCTTGTATGGGCGAGGTGGAACTTCCCATCTACCTTCAAGATGTTCCAATGAAAGTCAAAGTGCTAGTGTGTCAAGATGAGAACCTTACAGAACCACTTGTCTTAGGACAAGATTGGATTTATGACAATGCGGTCAACTTAAACCTAAGAAGTCAAATTCTTCAAGTTTGGGTACATGAACAATGCATCACATTAGAATTAGAGAACTGCATGCTCCTAGATCATGGCACCACACACTCTCTTAATTCTTCTAAGACTAGTCATATGGAAGAAGATGTTGCATGTGTCAAAAGCTCTATGATGCAGAAGGAGTCAATCGTGGAAGAACAGGTTCGAAGGCGGGTGGATCTTTCTTCTTCTCCAAAGAATCAAGTAGCCATAGTAGTGAGTCCACCACACAAGCAAACACAACTGATCACGACAACTGCTACATCAAATAGAAAGACACCATTCGATAAGAAAGCAGTTCCGAACATGAAGCAGATCTGGGTACGCAAAGGCGAGCAACCACCAGCCTTGCCCCCACAAATCCCATCTAGGCAAGCCAACCAGGCCAGAAGACGAAGGAAGCAGCTCGGACAAGCTCAATCACAAGGTATCCAACAAGTTTGGGTGCCTAAGAAATTAGATGCAGCTCAACAAGGGCAATTACAGATGTGGGTACCTAAGAAGCTCTTACATCTACAACAACCTATGTTCTCCCACATGCGGAAGGTCTCAACAAAGAAGCCAAAAGGAGAAGAGGGTAAGAACCACGTACAGAGATCGAAAGGAGATCAAATCAGCTCTTCAACAATAGTAGGAAGACGTGCAAAAAGGATATGGGTTTGGAAGCCAAAAGTACAAGTAGCCTCCATCAAACCAAAGCGCCAACCACACTGGATACCACAGTTCAGAAAGCATCCAACGAGGAAGACGCCTAAAGTAATCTCTACAGTGCCAAATGCTGTTCTAAAATGGGTCCCTATCAAGAGGAAGGATCAGTGGTCATCTCAAGATCCAATGGATACCTCCAACAAAGATGACATCAACATCTGCAGGTGACATCAGGCCTTGACGAGCGACAACCATGTGCTCCTTGCACAACCCTATCTTTTGCACCATTCAGGTCATGCATTTCCAAAGTATGCATTAATATAGGGCCACATTACACGGCCGTGCATAGACACACTTGAGAATCCCAGGCACAAGAGCACATTGACATATGTCAAAGATTTTTATTGATTGATACTAAATTCGGTCTTCTTGTTTTGTGATCTTGTTCCTTAAAATAAAAATTATTTAAAAAAAAAAAACTTGTCCCTAGGCTTGGCTCTTGGAACCTGAATGAGTCATGCTTAGTTGAAGGTGGAATTGTTGATTACTAGGCATTTATCAATTTGGATAAAACTGTGTCTCGGCTAGCAGATGATATTATTGCTGCCTTATCTGGTAGATGGCATGAACATGGCATCTACAACTAGGATTTTCTCTTACCATGGTAGGAATGAAAAGCTTGAAGGTCCGTAACTTGAGTGATGCTTAACTACTTCATGTACGAGAGCATCCAAGGAGATATCTGCAAAGGGTAGTTCTGGAGGAGAAGACTCCTGCGTATGGTGAGCTAAAGAGAATATGTGAAACTCAGCTTGGTGTAGTTACCCAATGTTGTTTGCCAAAGAATATAAAGAAATTCAATTCTCAGTATTTGGCAAATGTTGCTTTGAAAAGAGGAGAGAGGATCAACCACTCAAAAGATCTCATCAGTGGACCATCAACATGGACATTCATCAACAATGTTCCATCCCAAAGGCCGAGTGTACAACACGAAGAGATGAACATCGATCAACCTTCTCCATGGTAAGTATCTTTACTCTGGCAACACCATAACCATGATAGATTAGGAAACCTCTTCGTCAGCATACCCTTGAGCACTTAGCTCAAGACCCGCAATTTTTGCACCATACTTCTTCCAATGCATTTTCCAAGTAAGCATTCATAGGGCTACATTATAAGGCCATGCACAAGGCACATATTTTCCTCAACCCATGCACGAACACACTTACCCATCACTCAATATGGGTTAGGAGTACTTGGCATGACTACTATGAACATCAACTGTGGAAGATCTAGAAAACATCAACGGAGACTCACAACGACACAGTCATGCTGGAATCCCAAGAAGAAGCATATACCAAGAAACTACAACTTGCAAAGACTCGCAGTGATAGATGAAGAACCAAACACATCTGGAAGTCAGACGACTTTTGTTCAGACAGACGACTTTTGTTCAGACAGACGGGACGCTCCCTCTCAAGGCACTACTTGGAACAACCACTACAACAAGGGTCTGTCAGGGACGACAGACTCGAGAGGGGGGGGAGTGTTGAAGCTCAAAGTCAAGAACAAAGCATGGAAGCACATCAAAAGGTGGACACACAGGAAAGGGAGCAAGTAGGGAGCTCCATGAAGTGTATGTCAAATTTTCAGATGAATCCCCTACAAAAATAGTGATTTTCATCACTAAAAACCATTGTAAATACCATTATCTATTTTTATAACTCCATTTTGTTCAAGCCGAGGAGTCCTCGAGCTTGAGGAGTATTAGAAGTACCATCGTACCAATTTTCATAATTTTTAGACTTCGTTTGAGCCCTCAAATAAGCCCTGGAACCTAATTTTTAACTAGGCCGGACACTAGGTCTAGACATGGCCAAAACTAGTCAAAAAACTATAAAAAGAGCTAGAGAGCTCATTTTTGGGGTTAGCTTGTTTAGAGAATAGAGCTTTTGTAAGAGAACTCTTTTGCAATCGAAGCTTTCCATTGTTCCTCTCTTTGATCTCACCTTATGCGTGTGTGTGTGTATGTGTGTGCATGTTTGTGTGCTTTCACTCATGCACTTGTGCTTTCACTTGCTCGTGGTCTTCATACCGGTCCTCACGTCTCCGCGGATTGACAAGTAAAGGAGGTGGTGCTTACGCTTGAGCTACAGCCAACCTATGTGGAAATCACTCCACAAAAGGAAGTAAGCCCAAAGCTTTGCAGAAAGCTTCAAATTTCTCCCTAGGCAGAGCCTTCGTGAAAAGGTCTGTAATGTTCTCCTGCGTGGGCACATATGCCAAGCTGATCTCCCCAGCAGAGAACCTCTCCCTGACATAGTGATAATGCACCTCAATGTGCTTAGTGCGAGCATGGAACACAGGGTTCCTCGCAACTGCCAATGCGCTCTGACTGTCAATGAAGATGGTGGTGGCAGAAGACTGACCAACACCCAATCAGCCATAAGGCATCTGAGCCACACACACTCAACAGTAGCTGTGAAAGCTACCCTATACTTAGCCTCACAACTAGAAGTGGCCACAGTAGGCTGCTTCTTGCTCAACCAAGATATACATGAGCTACCAAGCATGAAGCAAAAGCCAGTAGTGGACACATGAGTGTCATAGCAACCAACCCAATCAGAGTCAAAAAAAGCATGCAAATCTGGCGATAGGGATCCCCCCTTGGGATAAAACAACCCAAGTAGTCGAGTACCACTCAAGTAGCAAAAGATGCACTTAACCGCCTGCCAATGCTTGACTCCTGGGCAATGCATAAATCTGCTCATCTCTGAGACAATGGGCAAAGAGGACACCATTTCAGATTTCTGTAGGCGTAGCAAACTAGCAAAATTCAGATGACCAAAGCGTGCATGCCAAAGCTTTGCACCTGACATAGCCTGAGAATCATTTACTGCACATGCCAAATCATTTACAGATCTTTCATAGTCTATGAGCTTATACATCCCACGACATAAAATGCCAGAAGCAATAATCACATCGCCATTTGACAGATCATGAACTGTCCACCTGTCATCAACAAATTTCACAACCAAGCCAATCTTGGCTAATGCAGAAACTGATAACAGGTTCTTCTTGATCCCTGGCACAAATAAAGCATATGACAAAGTGAAAGAACTACCATCAACAGTAGTCAAAATGATCTTACCAACTCCCATAACAGGATAAGAGGAGTTGTTGGCGCATGTAACATGATTCCCTGTAGGGGCAGGCTCGAGTGAAGAGAAGAAACTGCGCTACGAGGTAATATGTTTGGTTGCCCCACTGTCAAAATACCAAACATTTGAGTCTACTGCAGACATGCACTGATCATGAGAAGATGGGTCAAAACTGCAAACAGTAGAAAACGCCCACTCTTCTTCCTACACAAGATTAGCAAACTCCGTTTTTGGTGTAGAGGCTTCTGCAACAACCACTCCAGCCTCTTTCTATTTTGCCTCTTTTGCAACCAGTTTTGGACAGTTCTTTATGATGTGATCATTCCCTTTACAGTACTTACAAAACAATTTCTGCTTTTCTGATTTTTTCTCATCTTTGTTTTGGTTCTTTGAATGTGCAGCATTTGCAGATTTTTGCTTACTAGTAGAAGAGCTCCATTTTCCTTTGCCCTTCTGACTAGCTAGGAAAGCTTGATCTGCAACACGCATAATGGACCTGTTCTGCCTGGACTGATCTTCCTGCAATAGAACAGAGACTAACTTCTCAAATGACAAAGCATTTGGATTGCCTTTCATCATCAACCGAAGAGTAGAAGCAAAACTCTGATATGAATCAGGAAGACCATTCAGAACGGTCTACACAAGTGAGCTATCTAGTATAACCTCATCAGCAGAAATCAATTGTTCCTTCAAGTCTTTGATCTTTGTTAGGAAATTGTCCATAGAATCACCTTCATTCATGTGCTCACTCTCCAACTGTTTTTAGAGGTAAGCAACACGAGCCTCATTCCTAGCTTGGTACAATGTGGTAAGTGTATCCCAAGCATCCTTAGCTGTTCTACAAGAGCGAATGTGAGGAATAATGGCATGTTTGACAGACAAAGCTATCAATGCATGTGCCTGGGCATCTCTGCCATCCCAGCGAATCTGCTCTACAGTAGGTGCAGCAGAAACAACAGCACAAACAGGAATCTGCGGAATATCATCTTCGACACCATCTTCATCAGCTAGAGCACCTGTATTTGCAGTACCTATAGTCAGAGGTGTAACAGGACGTCTTTCAACACCCTGCACAATGTTCCACAATCCTTTTGCAACCAATACATGTCGCATCATATAAGCCCATAATGGGTAGTTGGTACCATCCAACTTATCCTCAACAGCCAACATATGAAATACATCACTGCTTTCAGCCATGGTCGGTGACTAAAATACCTTGATGCAAAAAATTGACTGTATCTCAAAAAGTTGAACAGAACTGCCCCGACAAATTCTACTAGACCTGTAGCAGACTTCGAGACACTTATACTGGCGAACAGAAAGTGGTATATACCTTTGGCACAAAAAGATGAAATAGCCTGCACAAGCGGTGCAATAATGTGTTCGGAGGCTGCAACGAGCTCAGATCGCGCCAAATTTTGTGCGAATCTAAGACTGCAAGCGGAGGAGTGTCGACGGCACCCTAGATGAAGCAAAGACCTGCTCTGATACCAATTGTTGGAGTTAGAGGTCTGCGGAAGCACGCAAACAGCACAAGGAAGGAGAAGAAGCTTGGAGCACAAACACACAATACTGAATGTATTACTAAAGAATGTACAAAGATAAGTAGCCCATTAGGGCAATAGGCATATATACAAGCCAAGGGAAAAAAAACTCCTAAAGAGGGAAAAAAGTGCCCCGGCGGTCCTAGTGTGTTCACACACATCACTACCTGAATATATCAACAAGTTATGGACAATTTTTTATAGAAATCGGCAAGAAACAACTTATGCATATGTTCCTTGGATGCTTACAACAAAAGAGATACAAATTATCAACAATAGGATTCAATCGATTTGAACACCTATATGATATGGAGCATCTTTCCAAAACATGTTTACTATGGATGATAGGAGCTTATCTAGGTTAAAGACACATGATAATTTCTTTATAATTTGATTTATGATAATAATATGTGGGTTACATCAAAAGATATTGACAAAGACTCGATCCCACAAAAGAATAATGAATGTAGGGAGTGATGGAGAAAGAGCTTCCAACATCATTTTTTGATATTCAAGTTCATTTATTAGTCCATCTTGTGGAAGAAATAGAGATTGCAGGTGTTGTAAACACTCGATTGATGTTTTGGGTTGAGCAATTTATGGGAATATTAAAAGGTTATGTATGAAAAAGAGAAAAACTAGAAGGATCTATGGCAAAGGGATGTATGCTTGAGGAGTGCATGTACTATGTTAGTGAATACCT